>CP092090.1:48638567-48703567 GCA_029203775.1 Neoneuromus ignobilis
AGTAATTTTCATTTTTATATTTTTAATATAACTGAAATAAACTCTTAATAAACTTAGTTATTCGTGTATTTAAATGTCTTCATTTTAACTATTATTTTTTACATAAAAATCCATTTCAGTAAAGCTTATGTCTATAAAAATATGGACTTAAATTTGCTCTTGTTTTTACTTCTTGTAATATGTTATTTTTGAAAGTGGTATAAGTCCATGTGGAGCTAAAAATCGTTTATTTTGTAAAATAATGTTAGTAATTATTATTTCATAATAAAATTTAAAAGGTGTATAGTGTAAAAACATCACTCGATTTGATTAAAGTTGGCCAATATTTTTAAATTAACTCAAATACAAACCCTTAAATATCTCAATATATGAAAAAATGGACTTATACCACTTTCAAAAAAACCAGTTCATATATATATATATATATATATATATATATATATATATATATATATACATATATTTTTAATAAATATATATATACACACACACACATTGTTTAATGTATTTATTGAAAAATGATTGCCAACGAATGTTTTATTTATATCTTAAAATAAAGTACTTTTTTCTTTGATTTTGAAGACTGAAATTTATTATTTTTGATAATAAATTTTTCTAAACTTATTTATAGCTAATATAAGATTATTTGAATTTTTTTGGGTACCTTCATATATATATATATATATATATATATATATATATATATATATATATATATATATATATATAAATATATATATATATATATATATATATATATATATATATATATATATATATATATATATATATATATATATATAATTCCATTGAATTATACCAGCAGTAATATTTTTGTTTGAATAATTATCTTACAAACTAAGTTTAATAATATTTTTTTTATTATTTTGTTTTAATTGTATCAATACATTTTATACTTTATATATTAAAATATAAATTTTATTCTAAAGAAATGTGTTATACTAAAAATAATTACATTTTATTTAATAAGTAAATGTTGAGAAATTATTATATGGACACATTGTAAATTAATTTATTTTATTACAATATAAATTATGTTTTTAATTTCATTTTATTTTAATAATGACTAATATACTAATAAAATTTATTTAAAATGTACAAATTATGACTAATGCATTCATATGTATATAAGTAAATTTAAGAAGAGTATTTTGCTCTTTCAAGAACTTTTAACTGTATATTTTATTAATCATATAATAATTAGTGTTTTTTTTTAAAAAGTTTCTAATTAACAATTTTGACGTTGATTCTAAAATTGAATAATGATTTCTTTTTTAAATAACACATTTTAAGTTTAATAAATTCAAGTAGTAAAAATTTTATTCCAATTAAAGTAGTTCGAAATGTCGCATATGGTTAAAATCAATTGTTCTTTAAACGGTTAAGGAAATAAATTATTATCTAATTAAAGATATCTAATCTACTTTCTAATTATATATATATATATATATATATATATATATATATATATATATATATATATATATATATATATACGAGGGTATATTATTTATAAATATGGTAAATTAAATTTATTGTTTAATTTAATTAATTCTTATTAAATTAAATTTATATAATTTAGTTTTTATTACATTATATATTTACCATACTTATATATATATATACCTCGTATATATATATATATATATATATATATATATATATATATATACACCCGTCCCTCAATTTACGCGGGACTTTTTTACGCGGTATTGATTTACGCGTCACTTTTTATACGTGGTCAGATATATTTCATTTTATATAATTTTTCATGGAATTTATTATATATCAGAGTGACGCAAATTCTTACTTAAACGTATAAAAGCACGATACAAATATATAAAAGACTGATTGTTTTGAATTACAGTAGCGATAGTGACACCGAATAAAATTTATCAACTTTTGTTTTCTAAAACGTCATTATTTTTTTGTTATGCTATATGAAATAAATATGTGTTTCTACAAATTTACTGCCTTTTATTTCCAATATTTTTTTTATTGTAGTGGCAGACTCAATTTACGCGATTTTCATTCGCGTAAAACAAATCTACGTGTAACGGATACTCCGCGTAAATAGAGGGATGGGTGTATATATATATATATATATATATATATATATATATATATATATGTCTATAACATTTGATGATTCGTAGTAATATTAATTTACAGTTAGAAGAAATTAGAGGTTTTCAAAATATAAAATTTAATCTTTATGATATATTCTATAATTTTTTGAATACTTTTTTTAATAAAGTTAAAAGTTAAATGGTATTGAAAAAATATGTTACCCAATAATATTATTTATTTGCATTGAATGGTTAATTAGAAAATTAGTTTTATTAAACGTTTATATATAAATTGAGAAAAAAGTTGACACAAATGTATATATATATATATATATATATATATATATATATATATATATATATATATATATATATATAAATATATATATTAGTAATAGAATATTTACTATTTAATTACATTTGATTAAATATAATATTTGTTATTTTATGTAAAAGAATTGTAAATGTTTTATTTGAGTAGTATATATATATATATATATATATATATATATATATATATATATATATATATCTATATATATAATTAAAAAATGAATTAGATATTTTTCATTTTTATTTCAAACGTATTTTATTTATTATGAACAATAATATGATTTATTCATTATAATAGATATTAAATAATAAGCGATTTTATTTCAATACACATACATAACTTCTGGCAAATTCACAGTTGACGAAACCATATCAAAAAAATATTGATTAACTATATATAAGTGATACATTTAATAGTGTTACTATTGTAACTCTGCAAAAAAAAACTCCGGATGTTAAAAAAATGATCGGACCTAGACGGAGGGATGGACGGTTGAGATAAACGAACGCACATAATTTATTTCTTTATATTCGTCCATTTTATGCTTGCCATCCTTTTCTGTTTACGCATTTATGTTGATCTGTAGTCTCACTTTTTTTTATTACTCAACGTCCATGCTTCGTAACCGTTCGGTGCTATATAATACAATATAATGTCACGTTTCACTTATTGATGTGTGTGTGTATATGTGCGTGTGTGTGTGTGTGTGTGTGTGTGAATATTTATATATAAGTACATTCATATAAACATACATGTATATATATATATATATATATATATATATATATATATATATATGTATATATATATCCGTCCCTCAATTTACGCGGGATTTTTTTTACGCGGTATTGATTTACGCGGTACTTTTTATACGCGGTCAGATAGATTTATTTTATATAATTTTTCATGGAATTTATTATATATCAAAATGACGCAAATTTATACTTGAACGTATAAAAGCACCAAATAAATATATAAAAGTTGATTGTTTTAAATTACAGGAGCGATAGTGACACCGAATAAAATTTAGCTACTTTGTGTTTTAAAACGTCATTCTTTTTTTGTTAAGCTATGTGAAATAAATATGTGTTTCTTCAACTTTACTAGTTTATATTTCCAATATTTTTTCTATTGTACTGACAGACTCAATTTACGCGATTTTTACTCGCGTAAAACAAATCCACGTGGAATGGATACTCCGCGTAAATTGAGTGACGGGTATATATATATATATATTTATATATATGTATATGTAAATGTATATGTATATATATGTATATGTAAATGTATATATATATATGTATATGTATATATGTATATATATATATATATATATATATATATATATATATATATATATATATATATATATATATATGTACATACGTATATGTAAAATCATTTTTACTTAAGATATTTTGTTTTAGTAATTTTTTATTAAAGAAAACAATTTTATTAATTGAATTACAAATATACGGTAGTTATTTAATGATAATAATAATTAAATATGGTTCGGACCATTACAGTCGAATTTTAATTTTAATTAATATATAAAGTAAGGCCATAATTCAATATTTATTATTATTTTATTTTACTAATATAAATATTTAAAAATATCCAGTTAATTTTTTTCCTCTACCTAATTAGAAGTTAGTTGAATGTATTGTTATCAAATATTTTAAATATACATACACACTTTGTAAAAAATGTCCGCGTATACCTATCAATACGGATACATTTCCCAACAAAAGAAACTTATTAATGTAAATTTAAAAACAAACATATTTTTTATTAATTTTATATAGTACTATTTTTTATACATGGCAATTCAAAACATTTTAAATTTATAAAAAATAAAATAAAAAAGAAAAAACAAGAATTCATACAAATTAAGTAGAAAAAGTTTGCTTACATATTTTATTAAACGCTAAATCTTCGATTTTTTTTACAATATTTGCACTCATTGTTTTTTAAAAATTATCACAGTTTTATGTCCCAGTTTCTACGTTTCATTGGAGCCCTAAAATATTATTTTTACTAAATAATAGTAAAGTTTTTTGCAAAAAATAAATAATATGGAATTCAAAAAAATGAAATTTCTGTTAGTGAACGTATAATTATTTTAAAGTTATGAAAAGAAGAAAAAAGTTTTCGTGAAATAAGAAAGGTTGTAGTAAGAAAACATTCTTTCTTTTTCATTCAGATTTTTTCTACTGAGTGTATATGTAAATGGAAATTGAAAAAAGATTATATGTATTTTAACAACTAATACATTTTTAAAGATTGTGAATGATTTTTATTTAACAGTAAGTAAATACGTTTCTTTGTGTTAATAATAATTAATAAAACATAAATGAATTATCATCTCAATACAAGATATTAAAAGTATTGAATAATTATTTATTGTTCACTTTACCTACATTATAACTTATATATTTGTTTATAAGTTAAAGAAATAAAGTTTATCACAAATAAAATAAACATTAAGTAACTGTTAAACACTTTAATATCTTGTGGTATTAATGTATTAATTCATTTATAACAGAGTCACAATTATTTATTTTCAAACAAGATCATTTTTATTTAATATTCTATTTTATATAAAATCTCTTTCTTTATTTATAAACACAAATTATATTATTGTTTTAACTGCATAATTAAATTTTGTAATTAAACATTTTTTTAAACATATTTTATCATCATTCTTTTTTAAAAATCTCAATTCAGTTTTGTCTCCAATGTTGATTTTTATATTTTTACATCTTATAATTTACTTTTATATTTTTACATCATTTAATAACTATTGTCCTTTTTAAATAGAATAATTATTATATTTGTAACTAATTTTGTGAGCAGATACAGAGGAGGGTCATTCTCTATATCTGTAATGTCTAGATTTGTGTTTTATTAAAAATAAACATGTGTATAGAGTGGTGTGTATAGGGAAACATATGTATGTAGTTTATTTTCAATAAATAAATAATACACATAATTAAACAATATAAGTTGATTTTTATACATGTATTAGAGAAAAGATTATCGATTTGTTATAATATTAAATTTTATTAAATATACTATATATTTAATTATGATTAAAATAAAGATAAATTCCGACAAGCATAAAGTAATATTTTTTTTCAGTCTGTTAAAACTTTCAACTAAATCAAATTTGATATAGAGTTTTTTTTTAACAATCTAATAATTGTTTAGTTTTTTAACAAATTGTAAAACTTGTTACAAACCAATGGTATTTTACATACGTACTTCATTTTATTAATTGCATAATTTTATATAAAATAATAATCCATTCAAAATAATTTCTTTCCCAATAATAAAAATACAATTGCATGATTTTTTTCATAACTTTTATATTAAACTAATAAAAATAAACATGTGTATAGGGAAACATGTGTATAATTTCTTTTCAATAAAACACAAATCTAGACTTCGCATTTGGATAACCTTACATAATATTAAAATATATTTGAAAATAAGATTAGATTTCTTTTATTTTAGATTTCTTATAAAACATTATTAAAGATAAAATTGTGTAGAAGTTGTATAATATTGCTGTATTTGTTATTTATATATTTTTCTTCCGTTAATCATCTATTTTTTAATTGTTATATTTGATATAATTATACTGCTATTTTTAGTTGTACATTTATTTAACTAGACCAATAATTCTCAACCACTGTACCACGGCACTTTAGTGTGCCGCGAGATTCTTGAAGTGTACCGCCACTGCGAATACCCATACTTTGAAAGAAGAAGAAGAACTAATTTCGGTGTGTAATAACCGAGATTTAATTTCAAAACATTCAGAAGAAGCAATTAATTCGTTCTGGATTAATCTTAGATACGATTATCTGACAATATCACAAAAAGCTTGAAGTGTGTTATTACAATTTTCCATATCTTATTTGTGCGAATTCGGATTTTCTTCTTTGACCGACATAAGAACGAAAAAAAGATCCAGACTTTTAAATCTGGATCACGAAATGAGAGTAGCATTATCATTTTTACGCCCAAATATAAATGAAGTTATCAAAGAACACCAAGCTCAAATTTCGCATTAAATGTAATTTGTAATTTATCATTAAATAAACATTTTGTTTACTTTGTAATGCAATTTCATTTTATATTTCATTGAAAATTATTATCGTATACTATTTTTACAAAATATATTATAGGTACATCAATCAATTAACCAAGTAAAATTCTTTTAAATTTATCTTATTGTTAGTGTGCCGCCAAATTTTTAAATTATTAAAAGTGTACCGTGACGAAAAAAGGGTGAGAATCACTGAACTAGACTATAAAGGTTTGAGGTGTTAATCAGATTTTCTGTTAATCAGAAAATACGAATTTTTTTATGATGCTTTTATTTCTAAATTTTCTCTAAAGTTATTTTATTTATTAATATATTTATAATATTTATTATTTAATAATTTTTTAATATTTATTATTTATTAATTAAATTATTAAGATACGGTTGTTAGGTTCCTAAAAATGCCGTGTTATGCGAATTCGTGTTATATGAAACAAAGAATTAGTACAAAAAACAAGGTTAGGTTCTAAAAATTAAAAAAAAATACTATTTTCTTTTTATAAGTAAGAGATATATGTTTATTCAAACAACAATTAATATAAACGATTGCATATTAATATTAAATAATGTTCTCTTTTTTATCACTGTTAAACACCATTAAACGCGTGCGTTTTCTTTATGGCAAAATAACCTCATCTTTCTTGTGCAGCATCTTAATTTCTATGCTTTATTTTTTGCAAAAATCTGTTATTTTTGTGTGTTTGCTTTCATTTTAAAGATGTTTGTAAATTATAAAGCATTTATAAAGTTCTCTTTTAAATTTTGTGCCTTCTTTCAATGGAAGGATGTGTATTTAGTAAATAGAACTTCAACTGTTCGCCTAAGTTTAAGCCTTTTTTATGCTTTTTAGGATAGCATTTCGATTTTCTAATAATTATTTAAAAAAAATACTTTTACTGAAAAATTTAATTTTACTATAATAATATAAAGAGCTATTCAAATGTAACGCCTAGATTTGTATTATTAAAAAGAAACTATACACATGTTTCCCTATACACATGTTACTTTTTAATAAAACACAAATCTAGGCGTCACATCTGGATGATCGTATATTATTCATAAAATACAATTTGAAATCGATTTATAAATTCCAGTTTCTTATAGCTGTTTTATTGTTTATTCTTTTATTTAAATCTGATAATCTTTATTGGAAAAAAATAAATATCTGTTATTGAAAATGACTGGTAATTTTTTATGTATATAACTGTTTTATTTAGCAATTTTAATTTTTACTAACGTTTACAGAATTCAACATAGGGCATTTTTGTACCCCAGCTTGTTATTAAATATGAGGATTTAAAATATAACTAATATTATAATTAAAATTATAAGGTATAAAAATATTCCATGTCGGCGACTTGGGTTAAAAAATATTTAACAGTTTATAATATTTTTTTCGTGTGAGGTTGTTTAAAAAATCACAGTGGTTAATAAAGGTGATTGTTTAAGAAAAATAACCACTTTAAAATTATTCCTCTATCCAAATGTCGATGATAGTTATATAAATATATTTCTTTTTAACACAAATGAATTTTTATCCCCAACACCACAAGATGTTAAGAAGTGTTTAATAATCACTTATTGTTCACTTTTTGTTTATTTGCATTTCGATAGCGATGCCATCATTGTCAGAGCCTTTTAGCTGTTAAAATGATGTTCTCATTTTTGTTATAAACAAAAAGTCGATTGATATGAATTTCGATGGCGATGTCAGCATCGTCAGGGCCTTAATTTTTCGAAAACATTTTCCTCCATCATATTCATTAATTAATTTTCTTAAAAGTGTTTATTTAATGAATCTTAAAAAAGGGTTTAACAAAAAAAGTTTTGATGATGATGCGCATTTCGATGGCATCGCCATCGAAATGCGCATCAGCCGAAATTATTATAAACAAAAAAATGGTATGTGTACTTATATACACATGCCAGAAGTGAAACTTCTTTTCACTAAAGTAATTAAAAGGTACATGAACAAGTGTATGCCTAAAACTCGTAGATGAACAAATTCTTCAGGATAAAGCAAGTAACAAAATGAAGAAATGTAATAGGGAGAGAAGCGGTAAAAACAAAAAGTGAACAATAAGTGATTATTGAACACTTCATAACCATTGTGGTGTTGGGGATAAAAAAATCATTTGTGTTAAAATAAATCCGCCACAATTCCAAAACAAACAATCATATATTTCTTGTTTAAAAATCTATATTTTTCATATATACATATAGTCTATATTTCTATTCGAGTTTATATAAATTTCATCTAGAAGTAAAAGAGTGTTTTTTTGAGCTTGATAGTTATCTAGACAAGTTGAGACATCGAGGTACTTGTATGATATTTTTCTTCCACATGAACGGTGTGAAATATTTATAAGAGCCTCGAATCGAATACCCGTAACGATAACAGTACACCGAATAATAGTACATCCGGTGATTGAAATCAAACGTGAGTCAGTGTCGTCGCGTTGACATCGCACGTCACGTTACGAGAAAACACGGTCTGTCGTGCCAGAAATGTTCGGTGTCAGTGCAAGACAACAACAACAACGTCATCTAATCTGCGTTTTTACCACCACTACCACCACTTCAACTATGACTGCTTCCATCTCACAGACGAGGCCGTGCTGTGCCGTTGCCGGTCGAAACGTAATTGTTAAAGGTCGAAGCAGGTGATCTGTCCAATCGTGCGCCATCTGTGGCTGCAGTTGCTGCACGCGCGCCTGCTTATTCTGATGCACCAAAGTGCATCGTATTTTTATTTTACATCGATGTTTTCGTTTTATTTCACTCGGATGCATTCGTACTGATACGCTGTGGTTTACTCGTACCGTACGCGCGTTTCAAGTTGTAAATGAAGACCGATATTTTTTCACTTCAGTCGGATTTAAATTGATTAATTGACTGTAATATGAAATATAACGCTGTAAAATTATTCGATTTGAATCTATAATTTCTTCTATTATTAACACAATTTTTGATTGATAAATGATCTGATTGATTCTCATTAATTTTTATATTATAATTGATATATACACTTATATATAGCGTTTTCCAATAAGCGCTTCAGAAGTTTAAATAGAAATAAAACAAAAAGTATTTAATTAATTAGTATTTTTTTTTTATTTTTAAGCATATTATATGGCATTAATACTAGATTTACGGTTGTTGATTATGCATCTATTTTTACTAAAATGAGTCAAATTGACTCATACATCAAAATTGAAAAAAACAATTTTAATCTAATTTAATTGATTCATTTATTAAGAAAAATCTTTGTTGAAAACATTTTTTACATATAAACAGTTTTTGAAATACATTTTCCGCAGATATTTTTATAGTATTTAGCACAAAAGTTCTTACATCTATTTCTATTGCACGATGCTTGAACTTCAAAATTTTTCCGTACTTCACTATTTTGCATTTTCGACAATGGAATGGAAGAGTTATTGATTTCATCTCTATAGTCACCTCTCAGTTCTTCAGCCAACTGGAAAATAAAATTCTTTCTTGAAATATTTACTTGAGTGGTTTTATAAGATCCAAGCTTTGATAGCTGCTAAATCTAAGATATTGTAGAAAACTTGAAGAGGTCATCTGCGAGAGCCTGCTTTAACACTATATTTTCGGGTTATTTGGTCAAGTACATCCACACCATATTTGGTAATATTATAAAATGTTATAGTTTCCGGTACGTTTTTTATTTTTTTCAATTCTTACATTTTTATTGTTTGAGCTTAGTAGTAGAACTTTTTTATTGGACTTGCTTTTATAAATAGTCAGAGAATAATTCTCCGATTTATAAAGTTTTGTAGAATACCGTGTCATTTTATCTTTCTTAGTTTTCGCAATTTTAGGTAATTCTTTTCGGTTTGCACGTATAGTGCCAACCAAGGTAGTTTTTTTTGCAAATGAAAGGCTTGAAAAAAATTGTCTATGGTGATACTTTATATATATATATATATATATATATATATATATATATATATATATATATACATATATATACGAGGGTCGTTTGATAAGTGTGGTAAAAAAGTAAGAAAAAGTAAATTGAAAAATTTAATTTAATTAAATTAAACAATAAATACATTTACTATACTTATCAAACGACCCTCGTGTATATATATTTGTATATTAAAAAAATCTATCTCTAGGGATTTTTTTTTGTTAGAGATATTTATCCAGTAGTAGATAGAAATAATAATAAAAGAAATCTAATTCATGTAATGGTTTTTACAATTAAAAGTATATAATATTTATATTAATTATAAAGGTTGGCCCAAATGAGACTAAACGATACACACACACACACACACACACACACACACATATATATATATAAATGTTAGTATCAAAGTTTAAATTAGTTAAATTTTCTAAGTTTTAAGTTCTATCTAACCTAAAAAAAATTTTTTCTCATAACTTTATATATACACATACACACACATGTATATATATATATATATATATATATATATATATATATATATATATATAAAGGGATCCAAAGGGGATAGTGGGGCGGATAACATGGTGTCGCCTTTAGATAAACCACCTAGCCTCACCTTCAACTGGTGAATCCCATTAACATGAGCAACCCTGAAGAAGACTGAGTTCTAACTTCAGTGGGAATCAGGGTTAGAGACAGACGAGGGAGGAAGAATAGCTGGTTCGAAAAACCATAAAGTGGTATTCCCACCAGTGGACTAAGATCCTGTGGGCTGAAAGCTGCATACATGAAAATCGCTGTCAACAAACCTGAAAACAAGCCTCAGACAGGACGCTAGGAATGTTTCAGGGACTGAAATAGTCTGAGGAGCCAATAATGATAATGACATATATATATATATATATATATATATATATATATACAGGTAATCCCAGTATAACACGGTTGTTACGTTCCTAAAAATTCCGTGTTATGCGAATCCGTGTTATACGAAACAAAGAACTAATGAAAAAAAGGAGTTAGGTTCCAAAAATTAGAAAAACATACTATTATATTTTTATAATTAGGAGAAATATATTTATTAAAGCAATTTTCTTTAAAAGTATTACATATTAATATGTATTAAATAATGTTTTCTTCGTCATCACTAATAAGCACCATTAACAGAGGGCGTTTTCTTTTTGACAAGATATCCTCATCCTCAGAACTTTTTTCTGCATTATCTTGAATTCTATGCTTTACTTTTCACAAAAAATCTGTAATTTTAGATTGCTTGCTTTTAACTGAGAGTAAAATATGTAATTTTTGTTCTAGCGAGATGAAATGTCTTTGTAAAGGTATTTTTTATTTCCGCCAGACATAGTTCAAGGCTACAAATTAATTCACAAAAATGAAAAACATACTTACCATTTCTAAAAAAAGTTGAATAATACGCACCTGAAAATTTTTAATCTATGTTTAATGTAGTAAAAATAAAAACACAAAGTTTTAAAATGTACTTAATATTCCACGAACAAAATGGATTTCAAATTCTAATAAATTTCAAAATTCTGCAAACAAATCTGATATGACATACACGCTCAAATGAAAAAATTCTAATGAGATATCTTGTGCACTTAAAAGCTTTTATTTCTTTCCGTGTTGTACGGAGATTTCCCTAATTTCGAATTTTGTTCTTAAAAATGTTAAACGTTGTACGAAGATTTATCTAATTCTCGAACCGTGTTAGGTTGTCGTGTTATATGAGGGTTTTCACCAATTCTCGAATTGTGCTAAAGCGAAACCGTGTTATAGAAGTGCAGTGTTATACGGGTGTGACCTGTATATATATAAATATATATATATATATATATATATATATATATATATATATATATATATAGACTCGTCCCTCAATTTACGCGGAGTAGCCGTTCCACTTGGATTTGTTTTACGCGAATGAAAATCGCGTAAATTGAGTCTGTCCAAAGACATAGATTTTCTGTTTCTTCGTGTTATTGAACGTTTGTTAAACATTTCTGAGTTAAAATTACATACTACATTTCTGAGTTAAAATTAATTTCTAGCTGCTTAAATTAAGACCGCAAAGATGATTAGTAAGGCAATGTGACATCTCCCTGAACATGTTTTGTACTGCACTGCCGTGCTTTTATACGTTCAAGTAAGAATTTGCGTCATTCTGATATATAATAAATTCCATGAAAAATTATGTAAAATGAAATCTATCTAACCACGTATAAAAAGTGCCACGTAAATTAATACCGCGTAAATAGAAGTATAATTTGCCGCGTAAACATAAAGCCTTCTGGGAATTTCGCAGTATATATAAATATATATATATATATATATATATATATATATATATATATATATATATATATATATATATAAATAAAGATGTTTTCAGGTTAGATAGAATTTTCGATAGGGATTCAATTTAAAGTTCTATCATGCTTAAAAAAACAATATATAAATCTAAATAATGTTTTGAAATAAAGACAAGATATTATTCGATATGTGTGAATTTATTGTAAATAATGTTATTTATGTTACAACATTCCTTTATTAAAATATTTTCTATAGACTTTTTTTAATATATTTTCATTCTTAGTATTATTGAATTTAACTTGTTATTATTAGAAATAAAATAACGTGTATATTTTTTAAATTTTTGAAATAAACGCTATTTTTTAAATTTTTCAACTAAACATATTTTTTTATACAGCATCAACAAATATATTTGTTTAAAAGCAACGATTGTATCATATCCCAATTAAACCTCAATTTATAAGTGATAAATAAAACAAAGGGGAACACACAAACGAATATCGGTTTATTAAAAGCCAATTAATTTTATTTAAATTTCACACATATTGCAGGCATGACAATCTGTGAAACATTGTCGGCCGAGTGCGAGGGAATGTACGAGACATTAGGGTCGTGTGGCACATAATCGTGTTATTAGGGATGTTGTACTGTACGTTGTCATTCGTGTTCGGAAAGTGGCTGTCTAGTTGGATGAACGAACAGGCGTATTTTATAAGGGTGCAGCTGTCATAAATATCTGTACCTTTTACAAAAGTGCGGATATTATTACCACTATAACTTTTAAACTGTCGAATATGTATAAAAAAAAAAATAGATATGTATGTATATAGTAATATGCCTTTATATCAATATTATACAAATAATGGCAATCATAAAGTCATGAAATATGATTTATTACGTACATACATTCGTTGTAATAATCATAAATTATTTATTAAGTAAATATAAATACTTGCAGCCTATTATATGTAGAAGTGTTTACATTAAACAAAAATAATCTGTTTCAGACTTAAATTTGTACTTTTTATGATATTTAGATTCTATAAATAGCGAAGCAAAAATAAAGAAAAATATATATAGTAACTTGTAATGTTCAAATATTTATTATTTTTATATACTGTTTATTTATATTTCTTTATATATTATTTTAATTGTTAGTATAATATTTTTTTATTATGAAAGTACATTGTAATTTTATTACTAGTACAATTATTATTATTGTTATATTTTTTATAAATATTTTTATTTTATTTATTTTTGATAAACTTTTGCAGATAGTTTATAAATTATTATAATAATATATACGGTTTTCCAATAAGAATATCAGAAATTTTGACAGCTGGTTGCAGCTGTTTGATTTTTTAAGCTAATTTTGTCATTTCAACTCAGTATAGTTTGGTAAATTATCATGGAATGTTTAACACTTCAACAACGCTTAGAAATTGTAAAAACTTCAATAGACTTATTTAAACAAGAGTTTAATGAGTCCATTATTTCACAATATGGACCCATGAATTGGCCACCCAGATCATGTGATTTAACTCTATTGGATTATTTTTTGTAGGGTTATGTGAAATCATTGGTTTATGTTCATCAACAACAGAAGCATTAAAAATAAACATTGAACGTGTAATTGAACGTGTAATTGAAATTGGATCACTATTATGTAAAAGAGTGACTAAAATTGGACTAAACGAATGCACTATGTCAAGCAGTCGTGGTGGTCATATGAGTGAAATTGTGTTCCTCATTAATGCTATAAAATATGCTTAAAAATAAAAAAGTAAATAACCAATTAACTAAATACTTTTTGTTTTATTTTTATTTAAATTTCTGAAGCGATTATTGGAAAACTCTCTCTCTCTCTCTCTCTCTCTCTCTCTCTATATATATATATATATATATATATATATATATATATATGTATGGGTATATACATAACACTCTTATAAAATTATATTCTAGAAACACGGTTTCCATATAACACGACTTAATAAACTTGGAAAACCTTAATATAACACAAATTTTTCCATCACTGTTTTGGTTGAAATAATGAAGATATAACAAGTGATGACGACTTTTAGCCCATTAAAAGAAAAAGACTTTGACCAACAGTGGTTTTAAAAATTAATAGAGTTTAATTTCGAACAAGTCCTTGTTTTTGGTAGAATTTGTATTTTTTAGTTTTACTAAAATGTCGAATTTTTGTTTATTTTAATTTTACTGTATGAACTCTTAAAATTATTAAAAAGTACTTGGAATAAATATATTTTCTCTTTTATGAATGTATATTTGTTATAGAACAATATTTCCACTTTTGTATGACTTTATATCTTATAATACAGTTTCAATATAAAACATGGAACGTATTTTGGAATTTGTATTATTGACAAATTTTGCTCAACACGGTTTCGATAATACTCATATACAGGTTTTTGATTTTTTCATACGAACACAAATTTGTTAAACAAAAAATCTTGACAATTTAAAAAACGCTCTCATCTTACATAGTAAAATATTTTATTGTAAATAGTAAACTAAATCCCATACAATATAAAATGTACAAAACAACATATAAACTACTCACATCAATAAATCCTTCTTGAATTTTAAACGATTTCGATATAGCACGGTACTCTGAGAACACGGAACGCATTTCCCTAATTTGAATTAATTCTAAATTTCGCTCAACCAGTTGCGCTGGAATGACGTGCTATGTACGTCAACTGCTATCTGTACCAAATGTCGATAAGACGTACATAGCACGTCGTGTGATTTTTGCTAAGTTAAAATAACATCGGAGTTCAGACACCAAGTCCATTGACACTTCTGTTTTGAAGGCATACAAGTGCTTTTTTGTAGAACTTCATTAATTTTACATATTTTCATTGAATAATAATCAAGTAACTACAAAACACAATATATATTTTTATTATTATAAAAAACTATTTTATCAAAGAACTATTTTATTCTGATAATAGCGCATCAGAAAATGTTGTACTGGATTTATGTAGACCTTTAGTTGATTTTGTACACACCCTCTTTTTAGATAACTGGTATTCGTCACCAAAACTGTATCGGAAATTACATTTGCAAAAAATTAATACTATCGGAACAGTCAAATATAATAGAAAGAATATGCTAAAAGTTCTCGTAGCGACAAAATTAAAAACATTTTAAGTTCTTTTAAAATCTTACAATGGTATCTTAGCTGTAAAATGGAAGGACAAAAAAGATATATATTTACTTCCTTCAAAACATTCCAAAGCAGAAATGATTGTAACAAAAAAGAAAAAAGTTAGAAATTATACCGACCAAAATGGAAACATTACAAAATCTAATATAGTTTTAGATTACTATGATGGTATGGGTGGAGTAGACTTGCAAGATAGCTATTTATCATCTTTTCCTTTAATGAGAAAATTTGCAAAAAGTTATAGAAAAATATTCTTTTATGTAATGGATATGGAATTTTTTAATACCTCTATTCTATTCGGTAAAATAACAAACATACCAAACTCAATAAATACTCCTTTTCAAAAATTATTAATAAATTTGTTAATCAATTTAAGTTTTACTATAATGAGTTTTACTATAATGTTAATGTGTGTGTGTGTCTAAAACTTTATAAAAAAATGATTTTAAATACCAACTCGCTGCGAATTGCTTTGGACGGATTTGCCACGAGTGCATGTTAATTAATTGCCAGCGCAACTGGTTAATACGGTTTCGATACAACACGGAACGAATTAACCGAGTTATAAGAGGGTTGAATATATATATATATATATATATATATATATATATATATATATATATATAGAGAGAGAGAGTGGGCCAAAAGTTATTTCCTATCTTTTTTTTTAAAAAAATTCAAAATATAAGAAAAAATAAATTTTATTGATTTTAAATTTCATTTAAGTTAAAATATGATTTCTAATTAAATTTTAAAAATAATTTCTTTTAAATGTTGACCTGTAGAGCGTTTCCAAATTTGTGCTCTTTTTAACACGCTTTCCATTACTAACTGTAATATTGATGTTGATATTGCTGCTATTTCGTTCGAATGTTATCCTTCAATTCTGCTAAAGTTTGCGGCTTATTAACGTACACCTTTCTTTTACGTAGCACCAAAGAAAAAGGCAAGAACCGTCAAATCCGGTAATCTTGGAGGTCGCCTAAAGTTTGAATTTTTCGATATTATTCGAATATTGAATGTTGACCGTAGGAGGTACATTGTGGCTTTAGCAGAGTGAGCTATAGCTCCATCCTGTTGAATAACTTTTTATATATTCCAAAATTTTTGAAAATTTTTTTAAACATCTGTAGATGTGGAAGTTTTTTCAAGCTAAAATTTTTTACGGAAATATTAAACCGGATATCCTTGAAATCATACTGTTTGATCTCCTACTATCTGAGGTATCCGAGTATCTGGCAAAATTTTTACACAATTAGAATGGATTTTAATGAATACTAGTATTTGAAACAACATTTGATTGTGTTTATGAAACTTTTCCTGTTTTTCAGGTAAATAAAACTATTTTAATATACTCAAATGTTTGTATATATCAATTCATATTTAATCAAGGTTTTATATATTCATTTTAAATTCATTAAAAAAAAATTAAATTATAATAAAAAAATCGACTTTACTTTGGTTAGAAGTTACTTTTCCCAATCTTTATATATATATATATATATATATATATATATATATATAGGGCGGCGTATACCATATATATATATATATATATATATATATATATATATGTATATATATATATACAGGAAATAATTTCTAAAGTATGGCCAATCGGTTCCAAATTGATTTGCCAGATATTTGAAACGTATATACAAACTAATACAAAGTAAACAAAAAACACACATCAAAGAAACATTAACTAAATACAAAAAAGATAATTGGTTTAAAAAAATTTTTTTCTGTTTTTCAGTAAATAATCTCTGGCAATATATTTAAATGTTTGTATGTCGTACATTAGGAAAATAAGGGGTTTATACATTTATTTTAAATACATTTTAAATTAATTTTTAAATGGGTTATTAAAATTTAATTATCAAAAAATCGACTTTATTCTAGAGTTGTGAATCGAAAACTAATAGAAAAGAAAAAAGACCAAAAAACTGGAAATGCGCATGCGTTGTGCATAATGTGCATATATGATTCCTGTTTTCTTTTTTATTTTGTTTTCATAATAAAGGGGAAAACTTGAAAATTTGCGTATAAAAATAATTTTGTGTATTAGTTTTTTTGATTTTTTTTCAAGAAAATCTTTTTAGTGGGATTTTTTCAAGTAAAAATTTTTTTTTTGAAATTTCAAACCGTACTAATCGATGCCGTATTATGCGAGGTATTACTGTATATGGCAAAATTTCATACCCAATTAGAAAAGATTTTAATGATACTAAATTTGAAACAACATTTGATCAACAATGCTTACTTTTCCTGTTTTTCAGTAAATAAAACGAGGGTAATATACTCAAATGTTTGTATGTATCAACAAAATAAAATCAGGGGTTTATATATTCATTTTAAATTCATTTTCAATTAAAATTTAATTATCAAAAAATCGACTTTACTCTAGAGTTACGAATCGAAAACCAATAGAAAAAGAAAAAAGACCACAAAACTAGAACTGCGCATGCGATGCGAATAATGTGCGCATGCGCATATTATTATTTTTTAATTTCAAACCGTACTATAGTGAAATTGTACTAATCGAAGCCGCACTATGCGAGGTATTCCTATATATATATATATATATATATATATATATATATATATATATACAAATCTCTCTCTCTCTATATATATATATATATATATATATATATATATAGAGAGAGAGAGAGAGAGAGAAAACTAAAGATAAATGTAAAAATCATATGGTATTGTTTCTAAATTAATTAATTAAATGTTTTAAAAATGCATCACTCACCCCAATTCTCTATATTATTATAAAAGTGTTTTATGTAATTTATTGTTTACTTTATTTGTACGCATTTTGATGATCATCCCGTCATCGTTAGAGTACTTTATTATAAAATGTCTTAAATTTTAAAATACAATGCTTGCTGATAAAATATAAGAATAGAATTAATAAAGTGGATAATAAATGATTATTGAATATTTTTATAAAATCTTGAAGTATTGGAGAGGGTAGTTCTTTGCTCGAGTGAATTTGTCACGTTTCCGAAACGAATAGCAATTTAAAAAAAAATACTAAAGAAAAAAATTCTAATAATATTGAAATAGGAATGTACCAAAACATTTATCTTGTCGAATTCCATAAACTACACACATAACGTATTCGATTTAACGTTATTGTATACGTGCGGCTATTTCAAAGCGATTCACTAATTAACTACGTTGTTGTAATATTACCCAGTTAACGCGCGACATCACATTACAACAGTTCCATCATAAATGGTACGCTTATATGACAGAGATCGAATCTCCTCGCTGGAAATGTTACCACCGCTGTGTTTATATACTTCACGCGTAAGCATCGAACCGTTAACTCGTGTTTATATATCGATTTCGTGTAGTCGTGGCGCCACAAGTGGCGAATGGGGAATCCGTACGAAGCGTCACGCGGAAACACAAGTGACATATCTTTTCTCCAGACGTCTTCATCGCTGGGAAAAATACAATGATTAAATTGTATGATGGAAAACTCGGCAGAAAAGTTTTCTTCTCTTATTTTTCGTTCTATTCTGTTATCGATTTATTTTATTTAATGACTCATGTGTTAATTTTATTAGTCTATCAACAGCGATTTTTCAATTATTAATAATTTTATTTATAGACAATGTTTCATGAAACGTTTATTCATATTTAAAAACTTGTTAGTTTTATGTGAAATACATTCGATTTACGTTGGAATCTTTAATATAAGTACACTCTTTGAGTAAAACATATGCTATTTGCAAATTTTATTTGTTTTTATAATTGATGTGTAAATTTAATATTTATTTTTGGTAATAACAGAATTTACTGCAATATTAACAATTAAAAATATTTTTCTGTTTTATTTTCTTCCCATAAACATTTTTCATAACAAAATATTATTGTTTAATTTTAATGATTATCATCTATACCTATTTTTTCACTTTTGTTGCTTATATCGTTACTTATTTCTAAACTAAATTTCAACCAAATATAGACAGAAAATAAGTAAACCTTTTGATATAACCAATTTTCTATTAAAGTTCAAAGAAAACATGTCAACATGATATATTTTCAATCTATATCTTTGCTATAAATAGTTTTATTATCATGTTGATGCGAACAATATCAACATTTATTTGTAAATATATTGACTTTTTATCGATTTGCGTTGTACTTGAATACTTTATCGTATCATTTACTACATGAGATGTGTTCATACAATTCCTAAATTAGGCGTATAAATTATAAAATATCTAATTGAAAGAGACTTCTATCAGTTTTAATATGTTTGTAGATTTTTTTTGGAAATTTCGACAAAATTCTTAATTGCCGATATTGGTATTTTTTTAATTCTTTACAGATTTTTTTTGATTTGATTGATTTAATCGAATATAATATATATATATATATATATATATATATATATAAAAAGAGAGAGAGAGAGAGACCTCAAAATGTGATGCCTAGATAAGTGTTTTATTAAAAAAATCTTGTGTATAAGATGGTGTATAGTTTCTTTTTAATAAAACACAAATCTAGGCGTCACATTTGGATGACCATTAATCTAGTTTTAATTGAGACATTAAATATTTGTTCATAAAATTAAATTTGATGAACATTAATTATACAGAACAAAAAATTAAAAAAATAAAGTAATGTTAATTTTACTTTTCAAAGATATTTTATTTGTGAAAATATTGTATTTATTTATTAGTTGTCAATTCTATAGTATTGAATTATATTTTTTATTTTTGTGTTTTAAAAAAGTATTATAATAGTTTTTAATTTCTGAATTCGTTTGTTGATATAATTTGTAAGAATTCAGTTATACCAGATTAGTTGTTATCGTTTTATAATTCTTTCAATTCTATTATATTTTTTTCTGTACTTTCTTTCAATTCTGTTATATTTTTTTTCTATATATTTTTTTTCTGTATATTTTTTTAGACCAATTTCATACTATTACTTATATTTTCTATCAAATTAATTAACAAAGAATTAAATAAAAATGTGTATGAAACCTTTTTTTATAGTTTTAATAAATTATAACGTTTTAAAAAGCGAATGTTCAAACGTTTTTATTATATAGGGTCATCCAAATGTGACGCCTACATTTGTAAAAAGAAACATTTATTAAAAAGAAACATGTTAGTTTCTTTTATTTTTTTTAAATAAAAAAACAACTTAAGGCGTCGCATTTGGATGACCCTATATATATGTATATATATATATATATATATATATGTATGTGTGTATGTATGTATGTATGTATGTTGTATATATGTATGTATGTTGTATATATGTATGTATGTATGTATGTACGAGTATAATTATATAATTTTGGGAAGTTTAGGATTTTGACTCATCATTATAATCCCACTTGTGTGTTGGTAAGTACCTCTTAATTTGTTCGGGAATGTTTTCTAAGGTTTTTCTGCTTTATGACAGCTATTAATATTTAAAAAATATCTCAGTATCTCTCTTTAGAATTTAATTTACACCTTTTTACTACTTTAAGGTAGTGAGGTAGGAATTTAGAGAAGGATATATATATATATATATATATATATATATATATATATATATATATGTATAAGGTTATCCAAATGAGACACTTAGATTTGTGTTTTATTAAAAAGGAACATGTGTATAATTTATTTTTTTCTTTTTAACCCTTTAGACTCGTATGTCACCTCTGAAGTGATAACACTAATCATTTGTTTTTATGGCATATTCTTCAGCCGATTGTTTTTATTTATTAGTTTACTACTGTTATACAATTCGTACATTTTATATAAAATATCGTGTAAAATGATTGGTGTGAAACCA
Source organism: Neoneuromus ignobilis (assembly GCA_029203775.1). NCBI lineage: Eukaryota > Metazoa > Arthropoda > Insecta > Megaloptera > Corydalidae > Neoneuromus > Neoneuromus ignobilis. The sequence continues at coordinate 48,660,393 of CP092090.1, forward strand.
GAAGTCCATCTACGTTTTATACGTAAATTAGTAGTTTCTTAGTGGGAGATTTCAGACAAGGAACAAAAACACGGAGTAGATCGTCAATATCAGATTTGGAAAATCGACTTGATGGGAAACTTTACATTTTACAACCAGATCCACAAGGGAACCATAATGATTGTATGGTCTGTTCAAATAGAAAAATTAAGGGAGAAAGGAAAACAACAGTTTATTTTTGCGAAACGTGCAAAAGACATCTTTTCCTGTATGTTGGTGATTGCTTTAAGAATTAAAAAATATTTAAAAAAAATTTAGGAAATAAATTATATAATCGTAAATAAAACAAAAACCATAAATTTCACTCTTCTATATAATCTAACCTAATTTACCAAAAAATAAATACAAGTAGACACGTAACAACATTGAAGAAAAATCGAGTTCAAAGGGTTAATAAAACACAAATCTAGGCGTCACAATTGGATAACCCTATATATATATATATATATATATATATATATATATATATATACACACACACACACACACACACGCATAGACTAATTCAAAAATTGTGATCCACAAATGAAAACCTGTAATGGGTAGTGATTTTTGGCCGCCTGTGTCTATATATATATATATATAATTAGCAAGGATTTATTTAAATTACATGTTTTCATTTATTTCTATAAATAATGAGGTGTTGATATTTAATTAAATAATATCTACTAAAATTATTAAAATTGATGTTATTTTGGTTATCATCCACAAAGCAGGAAATTGATTAATAATAAAATAAATTTATTTGATAGCGCGTTCATTCATAAAATATAAGGTATGATTTTTAATATGCATATAATGTATGTATGTATGTATAAAATATACGAGTATAAGCTTATGTTATAAAACAAATAAAATAGTATTTTATTGTAGATGAGTGCATTGATTCATAGGTAGTATATTTAATAAATTTAAATTATATCTTAAATAATGTTAATTTTAATATCCATTTATTTATATATATATATATATATATATATATATATATATAAACACACACACACACACACACACACATCTATATATATATATATATATATATATATACGAGGTCGTTTGATAAGTCCGTGCAAATTCTGAAAGATGGCACCACTGGTGCATATCGAGGTTATTTTTAATTAGTAGCACCTCTTGGAAGAACACACATCAAGTTTCAGCCATATCGGTCTTTTCCTTTGTGTTTGACAATCGTTGGAATCAAGGAAATCGAGTGATTGTCAAATAATGGACGAAAAAGAATTTCGCGTGTTGATTAAACACTACTTCATTAAAGGCAAAACGCCTCAGGAGACTAAACAGAAGCTTGATAAACATTATGGTGACTCTGCACCTTCGATTAGTGCGGTTTATAAGTGGTTTCAAAATTTTCGGAGTGGCCATATGAGCACAAAAGACACTGAACGTTCTGGACGCCCTGTTGAGGTCACCACTCCAGAAATTATTGATAAAATCTATGATATGGCGATGGATGACAGAAGAGTGAAAGTGCGTGAGATTACTAGTGCTGTAGGCATCTCGTGTGAAGGGGTACATAATATTTTGCACCAACATTTGGACATGAAAAAGCTATCCGCCAGGTGGGTGCCGCGATTGTTCACGATCGACTTAAAACGAGGTCGTGTGAAGTGTTGCAAGAACGGTTTGCAGCTGTTTCAACGAAATCCGCAGGACTTTAAGCGTCGTTTCATCACTGTAGATGAAACATGGATACATCACTACACTCCTGAGACCAAAGAGCAGTCTAAACAATGGGTTATCAAGGGGGAATCTGCTCCGAAAAAGGCGAAGACAATTCCTTTGGCCGGGAAGGTTATGGCGACTGTCTTTTGGGATTCGCAAGGAATAATCTTTATCGACTATTTGGAAAAGGGTAAAACCATTACAGGTGCATATTATTCATTGTTATCGGATCGTTTGAAAACCGAGTTGCAAGAAAAACGTCCCCGATTAACCCACAAAAAAGTCCTCTTTTATCACGACAACGCACCAGCTCACACCTCAGCAGTTGTGGCCGCAAAACTAATGGAAATAGGGTTCCAAATCGTTTCACATCCCCCCTATTCTCCAGACTTGGCTCCATCGGACTATTATTTGTTCCCTAATATGAAGAAATGGCTCGCGGGAAAAAGATTTTATTCGAACGAGGAGGTGATTGCAGGAACGAATGACTATTTTACAGACTTGGACAAATCCTATTATTCGGAAGGGATCAACAAACTAGAGCAGCGTTGGATGAAGTGTATAACCCTAAAAGGAGACTATGTTGAAAAATAAAAACGATTTATTCAAAAAAATGAAGCAGTTTTTATTTTTACACGGACTTATCAAACACCTCATATATATTAATATACCTAAAGACAGATTGTTTGAAAATAGAAATATTTATAGTGTAAACATGTGCCTCTTATATATATGTTTGTATATATTCTCTCTCTCTCTCTCTCTCTCTCTATATATATATATATATATATATATATATATATATATATATATATATATATATATATATATATATATATATATATATATATATATATATATATATATATATATATATATATATATATATATATATATATATATATATATATATATATATATATATATATATATATATATATATATATATGTTGACTTGTATCTAGTTCAGTTTTGGTCTAGAGTATTATTAAACATAAATAATTATTTGAACATATGCAATTTACAAGATTTGTGCATTTGGGGTCAAGAAATTCGTACATAGTAAACTATCAAAGAAATAATGAACTATGCAAATGCACGGCACAGTTGGTAGAGTATGTTTATTCGTACGGTATATTTAGTTTTCTGCAACGAAATTAGATACTTATATATATATATATATATATATATATATATATATATATATATATATATATATATATATATATATATATATATATATATATATATATATATATTGAAATTAATATATATGTATCAAATATCATTATTTGTATTGTAATAAAGGATTTATTATTTAGTATCGGGTTTATTGTACATTGATATACAGTACATTTATTCAATACATTTTGTATAGTTTATTAAATTTGTTGATATAACTTTTAATGAGATAAGTAATTTTTAAAACATAGACGCTTTGTTGTTTGGAATGTTTTGTTCATTATTATTAGATTGAACAATTCTCGTATTTAGATAAGCTCTTATTTATAACTGATTTATATTTTTGAATAGGAAACATTTTGTTTGCAAAATGTGTTTACATATATACATACATATATTTAAAATAAATAATGATAAAAATGAAAATATAGTAAGAAATATTTGTAAAGAATATTTTAATAAAAAAATGTAATATAAATAATATTATTTACAATAAACTCATGTATGTACAATATAATATCGCATAATATATTTTTATACTGCAAAACACTATTTAGATTTTTGTAAAAAATTAATCAATTTAAACTAACATTTTTATTTACATACACACACTCATATATATATATATATATATATATATATATATATATATATATATATATATATATATATATATATATATATATATTTATATATATATATATATATATATATATATATATATATATATTTATATATATATATATATAATTTTTTATATAAATGGAATTAATGTTTGAATTTTTTACCATTTTCTTCTAGACACTTTTTTATTTAAAAGATGCTTTTCTTTTATATATTTTTAAGTAAAGTAACATATACTCTGATATATACAAATTTTAATGTTACTATCTCCTTTTGATTGGATAATATATTAGGTATACCCATAAGTAATAACGTTTTACAAACTTCCCTTTTTGTAAAATGAGGGTGATTTTCAAGTGAAATATTTCTCGAGTGCAATTTTGACACTGAAAAAAACGACATTACTTATGAGTACACTTAATAGTGTTATAAAAAATAATATATAGGAATTATATTTGGAAACCTTGATGACCATTCATTGGACTTAATATATTTTGGAATGTTCTTCGTTAAAAATTTATAAAATTATATATTTTAGCCTACAGGATTTTTCTTTTAGCATATTATTTATATATATATATATATACATAAACACACATATGTAGGTTGGTTTTAAGCATGATAAAACTTTAAATTAAATTCCTGTCGAAAAATCTATCTAACCTAAAAACATTATTTATCATATTTTTATATATACATATATACACACATATACACATGTGTATATAAAAGGTGATTTTTTTAGGTTAGATAGAACTTTCGTAAAGATTCGATTTCAAGTTCTAACATGCTTAAAAAACACCTATATATATATATATATATATATATATATATATATTGTATAAACATATTTACAGATTGTCAAAAGTCAAATTTTATAAGCATACAAGAATGCGGATAAAGAATTACAAATAATGTACTTTGTAGTTTATAAAAAAGTATAAACTACAATATCGTTAAGAATTATACTTGTTTCATATTAAATTATGAAATCAAATCTCTAATTTATATATTTTTTTTAAAATGATATATATTTCTATTTATTAAATACATAAATATTTAAAACAAACATTAAAGTAAATTAATAGTTAAAAATAAATATTATTAAAAAGCAAAATTGTTACTCCTAATGTTATAAATGACTCTAAATACTCCACATCAGCTATATAAATTAATATGTTGAACCTCTACAATTTTATATATATATAGGGTCATCCAAATGTGATACCTAGATTTGTGTTTTATTAATAATGTTTTCCTATATACCACCCTAAACACATGTTCGTTTTTAATAAAACACAAATCTAAGCGTCACATTTGGATGACGCTATATATTTTAAAAAGTAAACATATTAAAAAAATACTTCTGAACAATGAACTTATCTTAAAAATTACCAGAAATTTATAAATCATGTTATAATAAACTGAATATTTTCTATTGAGAATTGTGTCAGTAACTAACAACAAATGATTTTAATTTTATAAATCAGAATGTCATTTTATAGTAATGAATTATTTTATTTCGAATTTCTATTCGATATACAAGTGTTAGCTTAATTTTATAAATTAAGGTTTGTGATTATGAATTACTATTTGGAATTTAACCAGTACTGACATTTGTTGATTTTTTTATTTAAATAAAATCCATTGATTCATTTCAGTACTTTGAATTAAAAATCAATCAGAGTTTATTTTTAAAAGATTTTATTCTAGCTTTGATTTTTGTATGTTTGTCTTTGATTTATATATATATATATATATATATATATATATATATATATATATATATATATACATATAATCCAAATATGACGCCTAGATTTGTGTTTTATTAACAAGAAACCATACATGTTTCTCTATACACATGTTTACTTTTAATAAAACACAAATCTATGCGTCACATTTTGATGACCCTATATTTTCTAAAAAGTAAACATTTTGAAAAAGTGTTTCTGAACAATGAACTTATCTTAAATATCATTGAAAATGTATAAATCATGTTATAATAAATTGAATATTGTCTATCGAGAATTTTGCCAGTAATTAACAATAAAGGATTTTACTTTTGTAAATCAGAATGTCAGTTTATTTTACTAATTTATTATTTTATTTTGAATTTCTATTTGATATACAAGTTTTAACTTAATTTTACAAATTAAGGATTATGGCTATGAATTATTGTTTGGAATTTAACCAGTACTGATATTTGTTGAATTTTTTATTTAAATAAAATCCATTGATTCATTTAAATAACTTCTATTAAAAATCAATCAGTTTATTTTTAAAATTTTTTTTTCTGTCTTTGATTTTTGTATATTTGTCTTTATATATATATATATATATATATATATATATATATATATATATATATATATATATATATATATATATATATATATATATATATATATATATTGTACATACATACATACACCCGTCCCTCAATTTACGCGGAGTATCCGTTCCACGTAGATTTGTTTTACGCGAATGAAAATCGCGTAAATTGAGTCTGTCAGTACAATAGAAAAAATATTGGAAATACAAGCTAGTAAAGTTGTAGAAACACATATTTATTTCACATAGATTAATAAAAAAATAATGACATTTTAGAAAACAAAAGTAGATAAATTTTATTCGGTGTCACTATCGCTATTATAATTCAAAACAATCAACCTTTTATGTATTTATATCGTGCTTTTATACGTTCAAGTAAGAATTTGCGTCACTGTGATATATAATAAATTCCATGAAAAATTATATAAAATGAAATCTATCTGACCGCGTAAAAAAAGTCTCGCGTAAATAGAGTTATAATTGGCCGTGTAAAAAAACTCGCGTAAAAAAATTTCCGCGTAAATTGATGAATGGGTGTATATATATATATATATATATATATATATATATATATATAAGGTTATCCACATGTGACGCCTAGATTTGTGTTCTGTTAACAAGAAAGAAACTATACACATGCTTCTGTAAAACACAAATCTATGCGCCATATTTGGATTATCTATATATATATATATATATATATATATATATATATATATATATATATATATATATATATATGTATATATATATATATATATATATATATATATATATATATATATATATATATATATATATATATATATATATATATATATATATATATATATATATATATATATATATATATATATATATATAATGCATACCGATAAATAAAGCAGTGAAACCTTTTTTTCAAAACAAAACTTTCTATTAAATTCCAATCGATTTTCATACGAATCGATGAATTTTCGACGAATCGATCGAAACTTTCGACTGCCTGAAATTACAAACACGGCAAATGTACACAACACACATGACTTTCTTTTATAGCACAGTGAATTGTTCACGCATTGTACATGCCCGAACGGTGGCCACTATGCTAAACACCAAATATTTATTGCGCAGGTTTCATTTTATTGCCGTTTTGATATTTAAAATTCCGCTTAGAATCATTTATACATATTATGAATCACACCTAATAACCGGTTTGTCTTGCAAATTAATTTGGCGAACGCCGCATTAGATTCGTATTTCGAATGTATTACTGAAATTCTAAATCTTACTTCAATGTCATTTTTTGTGAATCTTTTTGTCGCGAATTTATGGTCTGGCGTTATGGGAGGGGCCGTGGAGGCCGCCGTAAACGCCGCACGTACAAGCATATTTTAATACTCGTGGCGATTTCAATTAAGAAATTCAATATGCCCGCATATACGTATACAAATACGTGCATAATATAAATAATACTCTTACAGAGATTGATATTAACTTAATGAATATATAATATATGTAAATGTTTTTGTATATATATATATATATATATATATATATATATATATATATATATATATATAAAATAATTCAAATAACTGTATAAATAAATATATATTTAGTAAAAAAATATACAATTCTTACTCATCACTAACTGTTTTTAATTTGAGAAAAAGCAAGTTAGAGAAATATCATTTAAATATAAACTTGCTAGTCAAAATAATTTACATACTGTATTTATTTCTTACACGTGATAAATTTTATAAGACTTTTTATTTTTATTGTATTTTCAAGAAATTATAAAGTAGTATTTCTTTTTATATCAACAGTGTAAATTTTTGAAAATAGTTTCATATTTACAGCTACTGCATGTTTTATTTCTATTTATTTAATGCGATATCAAGTTGTTTTATAAATAATATAAGATGTTTTCTTTAAGCATGATAGAATTTTAAATTGAATTCCTATCGATAATTCTATCTGACCTAAAAAAACATTCTTTATATATTTACAGAGGTGTGAAGAAAAATAGGCGTGAGTCTGTTATAGAATCAATCAAAATTAGGAATGCAATTAATATTCTTAAACTATTTTACTTCTCAGCTGTTTGTAGTGGAATAAATGTCAATTTTGGGGTATTACCGTTTTATTAAAAAATGAAGATGGCTTGCATTTTTAAGTGAATATTAAAATGTTAAAAATAGGTGTGTTATATCAAAAAATAATTATTATTATAAAAAATTGACAAAGAGTAAAACATTTGTTAATATTTGATAGCATATCTCTTATTAGGTCATTTTACAATAGTCAACATACATTAACAAATATTTTACTCTTTGTCAATTTAAAAAAAAAATGTTTTTTCAAATAACACACCTATTTTTTCACATTTTAATATTCACTTAAAAATGCAAGCCATCTTCATTTTTTAATAAAACGGTAATACCCCAAAATTGACATTTATTCCACTACAAACAGCTGAGAAATAAAACATTACTACTCGTCTCACACCCTCTTTCCCAAAAACGAATTTTTTTAGGTAGGTGAGTTTGCGGTAAGAGGATGTGAGACGAGAGGCAATGGGCGTGAATACTGTATGCATATTGACTAGTGTAGAATGGCCTATTCTTTATAATTACTGCACAATGTCGAGGCATTGAGTTCACTAAGATTTGGTATCGGTTGATAGAGGTAGCCTTCTAAACCTTTTCAATTACCGCCCATAATTCATCTTTAATTTTAAATTTTTTGTTTGCAATTGTCAGCTTAACGTCACCCCACAAATTCTCTATCGGATTTAGGTCAGGTGTCTGCGTTGTTCAATTCATTACTGCAATTTTGTGGTCATCAAACCATTTTTTTGCCAACTTAGATGTGTGTTTCGGATTATCTTGTTGTAGCATCCATCTAAGCGGCATTTCAAACTCTGCAGAAGGCACATAATATTACATAGTATATGAACATATTTTTGGGTATTAATAATGTCTCTAATCCAAAAAATTGGATCCATGCCATTATAAGAAAAACATTTCCATATCATTATTCATGTTTAACGGTCTTTACTGTGTATTGCGGAAGTAATTCTTGATTTTGTGGCCTTCTAACGTATTGTCTACCACTATCAGACCCAAATAAATTAATTTTGTTTTCGTCGGTTCACAGAATATTTTTCAATTTCGTCACAGGCTATCGCAATTCTCTCGTGCAAATATCAAACGATTTAAAACATGTTTTTCAATTAGCAGGGGTACTTTACGAGGTCTACGGACTTGATGCTTGTTTTTAATTATAAAATGTCTAATAGCTGATGTTGTTATTACCAATTCAAAATCTTTTTTAATTGCTGTTGAAGTAGCAAATTAATGTCTTTAACAATTTTTATTATTGTTCACTACATATTTTTAGTAATTTTGCGCTTTCGTCGGCGGCACTCAATCTATGGATGCCATTTTAAAGTACAGGTAATCCCAGTATAACACGGTTGTTACGTTCCTAAAAAATGCCGTGTTATGCGAATCCGTGTTATACAATGAACTAGTACAAAAAAAGGAGTTAGGTTCCAAAAATTAGAAAAACATAATATTATATTTTTATAATTAGGAAAAATATAAATATATAAGATTTTTGTAACATATGATACTTTTTCCCTTTTTTCGAGCCGATCCAAAATCTGTAATTTTTGTTCTAGCGAGATGAAATGTCTTTGTAAAGGTATTTTTTTATTTCCGCCAGACATAGTTCAGGGCTACAAATTAATTCACAAAAATGAAAAAGATAATTACCATTTCTAAAAAAGGTTGAATAATATGCACCCGAAAATTTTTAATCTATGTAGAATTTAGTAAGAAGAAAAACACAAAGTTTTAAAATGTAATTAATACTTCACGAACAAAATGGATTTCAAATTCTAATAAATTTCAAAATTCTGTAAGCAAATCTGATACGACATACACGCTCAAATGAAAAATTTCCAATGAGATATCTTGTGCACTTAAAAGCTCTTATTTCGTTCCGTGTTGTATGAGGATTTCTCTAATTTCGAATTTTATTCTTAAAAACTTTAAGCGTTGTACGGGGATTTATCTAATTCTCAAACCGTGTTGTATAAGGGTTTTCCCCAATTCTCGAATCGTGTTAAAGCGAAACCGTGCTATTTAAGTGCCGTGCTAAACGGGCGTTATTTGTATTTATTACTATATTTTGTGAGTAATTTATTATTTCGGTTATTTCTTTAAAAATTTTTGCCTTTCTTTCTTAAGTTTAAAATCATATGACGCTCCTCAGTTTGGCAGTGTTCTCGACAACCATTTTTTTTGGAAAAAAATAAAATTTCATTTTCCAATTCATAATAAAGGCAAATATTTATAACTTACTTCACATAAATAAAAAATATAAAGAGAAACTATATTTAATTCTTTTATAAAATTCAAGAAGTTTAAATCACACCTATTTTTTCACACTTCAATATTTACTTCTCCAGAAAAAAATAAAAAATGCAAGCCATCTTCATTTTTTAATAAAACGGAAATACCCTGAAATTCACATTTATTGCACGACAAACAACTAAGAAGCAAAACAGTTTGAGAATATTAATTGCATTCCCAACTTTGATTGATTTCTTTTTATAACAAAGACTCACACCTATTTTTGTTCACATCACTGTATGTACATACACACACACACACACACACATGTACATATAAAGAGAATGTTTTTTTTAAGTTGGATAGAAATTTCGATAGGGATTCAAGTTCTATCACGCTTAAAAAAAATCACTCTATACTTGTATTTGTTTCTAATATATGAAAAATAGTAATAAAATTTACATTACTATTTGTAAATGTGTGATGTCTGTTTATATATAAGTATTACGATTTCGTGTTTATAAAATTCTTGTGGTTTAGAATCAATAAATTCAGAAATTGGCTATTTTACATTTTATTGTATCAAGTTATTTTTAATTAGGATGATTTCATGTATTTTTTGTATATGAATAACTCATGAGATGATGTTAGATGAGTCAAAGATATATTCGAAATAAATAAAATAAAAATAGCTTATTTATTGGAGTATGTAGATATAAATTTAGAATTTTTGTACAATAATAAACACATTGTCACTGTGTTGTCTTTTTCTGTATATTTTTTATGAATGAAACGTTACTTTCGTCTGAAGTGCTTGTTATTAAAATTGAGTATTAATTCACTGACTTATTATTTATTTAAATCGATGTATGCAGTTATTGTCCTCGAACTAAATTCGAGTATTTCTTTTTGTAAAAGTATAAATTGGTAATAATGTATCTAAGCAGCTTGCATTATTAACATAACATTAAACAAAGAAACAGTTAATGAATGCACCATTCGTTGTTGATATAAACAGTTTCATTCAAATGATAAAAAATATTCAAATGAATCTCGTAGAAGATCAAACATTGTCAATAATAATGGTCATTTAATTCGTTGGAGCTGATCCAAAATTGTGAGATACATCTTTATATCTCAAGAAATATTTTTATGACTGTATGTCGATTTATAAAAAATATTAGAATGGTTATAAAACTGAGTGAAAATCATATTAATTGAATAAAAATTTTTGAATTTAGTTCTTCATTGTTACTTAGGAATAAAAATGGAAGTTTCTTAAAACGAATATTACTTGTGATAAAAAAGAAATTGTTTATGGTAAAAAAATGAAAATTGATGGATGTAAATAAATTTCAAAATTTCATCTAAAGTATAGAGTCATCCAAATGTGATGCCTAGATTTGTGTTTTATTTAAAAGAAACATGTGTATAATTTCTTTTTAATAAAGCACAAATCTAGGCATCATATTTGGATGACCATATAATACGGGTACATGGCCATATGTACATTTACGATGACCATATAATGTCGTTTTTTTAAATAGAAAGTCAACTTAATATATATATTATGTTGTCAAGTATTTTTTGTACATACATAGCTGAGAAATTCAAAAGACAAAAAGTCGGAAGGGAGATATTTGACAACCTAATATATATATATATATATATTACCATATCAATTATTAATTATATATTCTCCCTATATAGCTACAATTTTCTTTCATCTTTCCAGTAATTTTAATATGCCATTTGGATAAAAATCTTTTGATTTGGATGAAAAATAGATATCGAGACCCGTTTTCACTTCTTTGATATTTTTAAAATTTTTGTCGGATAAAAAGAGCTGCATTGATTTAAATAAATGGTAATCCGATGGAGCAAGATCGGGTGAATATGGTGGATGAATAATTACATTTCTTTCATATTCCATTAATTTATCCCGAGTAATTTTAGCTGTATGAGGTCTCGTATTATCGTGTTGAAAAAATATGTTTCCTCTATTGAATATTTTAGGTCTTTTTACACGGATTGCTTCTTTTAATCGTTTCAGCTGATCATAATAGAACTGTGCCGTTATTGTCTGGCCATATTTAAGAATTTCATAATGAATAATTCCTTTACAATCCTACCATACAGACAAAAGGACCTTTTTGACTGTTAAGTTCGGTTTCGATGTTGCCAATGGTACCTGCCCTTTAGAAAGCTACTGTTTTTTGCGACATTGGTTCGAATATATAACCCACTTCTCATCACCTGTCACAAGATGTCGAAGAAATGTCGATTTTTTTTCTCTAATTTTATTAATTCTTGGCACATTTGAACCCGTACAGATTTGCTTTCATCACTTAAATGATGCGGTATCCACACACCCTGTTTATGAATCTTGCCAATTATTTTTAAATGTTCTTGCACACTAGACCAAGAGTATCCGAGTGTATCTGCTATTTGTTAAATAGATTTGGTCGGATTTACTTCAACTTCAATGCGTAATACCTCATTGTTCACTTTCACTACCCTCTCACTTCGAGATTTATTTTTTAAATCAAAATTTCCACTTCGAAATTGTTTGAACCACCTCTGACACTGCCGAATAGTCAGTATGTCCCCGTAAATGTCCCAATTTTTTTTGTCGCAGTCGTTGCATTACTTTTTTGATGAAATTCGTATAACATGCAATTTTGTAAAAATTGATTATCCGGTACAAATCCTTCCATTTAAAATAGGGCGCAAAAAAAATGTAATTTCTTTTGAAAGTTTTGCTTTAGATGCTCACCAATCAATAGCAAAAGAAATATATGTTAAAAGATCAACAGCGAAACACAACTGACCATTGAAAAGGACGATGTCAAAAAACGACATTTTCATCCGGTAACCCTAATATATAATTATATTCATGAAAAATTATGGTAACTGTATTCTGATCCACCAAAGTAATCATTTATTATTCTTTTTTGATGTGTACGAAACAATCACTGGGGAGAAAAATTGAAAATAAATCAAGAATATAAGAGATGAAAAATTAAAATCCGTTTGTAAAATTTTGGAAGAGTAAACTGGATGCACTAAAATTTGATACCAAATTATAAAAGTTTTTTAAGACAGAAAATTTGAGACCACATTTGATCAATAATGTAAAGTAAGCTTTGTTGATCAAATGTGGTTTCAAATTTACTATCATAAAAAACTTTTCTAATTGGGTATGAAATTTTGCCATATACAGTAATATCTCGCATAGTACGGCATCGATTAGTACGGTTTGAAATTTCCAAAAAAAATGTTTACTTGAAAAAATCCTACTAAAAAGGTTTTCTTGAAAAAAAATCCAAAAAATTAATACATAAAATTATTTTTATACGCAAATTTACAAATTTTCCCCTTTATTATGAAAACAAAATAAAAAAGAAAACAGGAATCGTATATGCACATTATACACAACGTATGCGCAGTTCTAGTTTTGTGGTCTTTTTTCTTTTTCTATTAGTTTTCGATTCGCAACTCTAGAATAAAGTCGATTTTTTGATAATTAAATTTTAATAATCCATTTGAAAATTAATTTAAAATGTATTTAAAATAAATGTATAAACCCCTGATTTTTTTTGTTGATACATACAAACATTTAAATATATTACTCTCGTTTTATTTACTGAAAAATAGGAAAAAAATTGTTTGGAACCAATTAACGTTTTTTGTATTTAGTTAATGTTTCGGATTAGTCCGGTTTTAAATAGTCTAGCAAATCAGTGGAACTGATTAGCCACACTATATATACTATATATAGGTATTATATATATATATATATATATATATATATATATATATATACATACATACATATATATATATATATATATATATATATATATATGTCTGTATGTAAATGTTTATACCTAAAGGTAAATGTACAAGTACTTTTGTATAATATAATATATATATTTATACATATACGAATTATGTATATGTGTATACACAAATGCAAATTTATAAAATGAAATCATCGTGTCATAATTTTAAAGAGCTGTTAGGAGGTCAAGCTGTGCTAAAGTATCATATAACTATAATTTAGATTTGTTGTTGTTATCGTTATACGTTGATCAATATTTATTTTTCAATTAAAAACCTCTTTTTAATTGAAAATAGAAAAAAAATGTACAGTCGGAATCGATGAAAAACACGTATTGATTTTCATGTTGTCTATTTATTTAAGCGCTTCATTTGTGATAGAATTTGTAATATATATTATTAGAATCATGGTCTATACCGAATTCGTATTTGTTCATGCGATTGTAAATATTAAAATATTTCGGAAAATACGAGTACTTTTGTTATTTAAACTGAATATAAAATTTGAATTCGCAATCTATTAAAAGATTTGATGTAAGTAGAAGAATAAATCATAACATTGTCTAGACTGTAATTTGTAGATATAATTTTAGTACCATATAAATTGATATCTTTGTAATATTTAAATAGTTTCACTTATACAAAAATAATTGTATTTAAGTACAAAAAAGTAATTTGAATTATGTAAAAACATTTAATTTTTTTTAAGAAAATGTAGCAACTGTATTTGAAATGTCCATTTTATTTTATTTTTTTAAAATTTTAGAGATAAAACTTTTATACTAGGTTATACAGCGGTTTTCAATAAGCGCTTGGGAAGTTTAAATGGAAGTGAAACAAAAAGTATTTAATTATTTATTTTGTTGACAACAATCCAAAGCATTAATAAAAAAACATAATTTTATCCATATAACCACCACTACTTCACTTGACATAGTGCGTTCGTTTAGTCTAATTTTTAGTAAATTTTTCATATAATCGTAGTCCAATTTAATGTTTATTTTTAATGCTTCTGTTGTTTGTGTTTTATCAGCATAAACAAATGATTTTACATAACCTCACAGAAAAGAATCTAATGGAGTTAGGTAACATGATCTTGGTGGCCAATTGATGGGTCCATTTCGTGAAATAATGGACTCATTAAATTGTTGTTTCAATAAATCTATTGAAGTTTTTACAATTTCTAATTGTTGTTGAAGTGTTAATTCTTTAGAGCAGGGGCAGTCAACCAATTTATACCTACCACACACTTTTGTATCTTTGTTGGTAGTAAAATTTTCTTACCGTCCACCGATTCCGCAGTAACTTAATTTAGTGCAACTGCAAAGTACTCGTAATTTTTGAGTGGAGGTTTAGTAAAAATATGTAGTCAACTTTATCTTTTTATTTATACTTTACATATGTTTATATTAAACAGAAAATTTAATTTGATGCTGCATTTGTGCATCTCCATTGATTTAGATTCTACGGAAAGTAGCTTCAGTATCGGACAAAACCCCTACCGCCCACCATGAAAGCTTGAATCGCCCACTAGTGGGCGGTTGAGACTAGGTCGACTACCTCTGCTTTAGAGCAGCTTTTTTTTCTTTGTATTCTGATAATTTTTCTCTTCTTTTCTTTAACGTATTTAGAGACGTATGATATGCTCCCGTAGCTCGTTATATGTCTTCATATCTGTTTGTATCTTCTTATACATTGTTCCGTCTTTTGTATCTGAGTTTTATTTAATGCACAATCCTAACGATTGAGCCAGTTTTATTTAATGCACATCATTTACAATTTAAAAAAGATGTTTTTTATTTATCGGTCAGCTACAACAGTGGCTGAGGAGTTCTAACTGTTTTCGTTGCAATTTCTATTTTAGAACTGATGTTGTTGTTCCAACATCGATTTTAGAACTGATGTTGTTGTTGTAACAGCCAGTTTAGAATTGATTTTACAAAGTGTTTTAATGAACAAAGAAACCTCTAGTTCTCATTATTAAGATATTTTATTTAGTTTAAAAATTGATTGTCGCGTTTTTTATTGTACTATTTACTTCCTTGTACTCGCAAGGGAATTATTGTTCAACAATCAACACGTGGTTATAATGTATGCTGTTCTCGTGTGACTAGCCTTGAGAACGAAATATGTGTTACATATAACTTTTGTACGTTATCTAGGAAAAATTTCAAAAAACCCTGATATTTCTTCTAAAATTGTATCGAATAGATACTGCCGTAAACTAGCAGCTCACCCACCCCCTTCCCGGCCGAGGTTGATTCCTCGACCATATACGAGTATATATATATATATATATATATATATATATATATATATATTATGGCAAAGTAAAGTGTCTACCATAAAAAATGGCCGACATGGCAGTCATGGCAGAGTTAAGTGTCTACCTTTTTGATACCTAAATATACATGGTGGGATTTTTCAAACCACCTCAAAAATTACAATAGCTTGAAGAACAGAAGATTTATATGTACAGAGGGACTGTTTACATCCCACTCTATAATTAAGTTTAAATGACTTTTTTGTAATTTTACTTTACTAATTAAAATAAACCAACTTTGTTAAATTTTATAAAAATAACATTTCTGTGCAACATGGGGCTTTTTATTTTCTAAAATTCCATGCTTCAAGGAGTTAAACGATTCATGATAATTTGCCAAACTATACTGAGTTGAAATGCCAAAATGAGCTTAAAAAAATCAAACGTGGATGCCACCAGCTGTCATATTTTTAACATTATTATTGGAAAATTCTCTCTCTTTCTCCTCCCCCCTCTCTCTCTATATATACATATATATATATATATATATATATATATATATATATATATATAAGATATTTCAAATATGTTTCGAAAAAAAATGAACAGGAGATATTTTTTGCAAAAAGTTTTGTTTTTTTATATTTAGAACTTTATAGTTTTATGATTAATAATAATATCGCAACGTGACGAAAAAATGGCAGTAAAAACAAAGTTCATGCATATAAAGTACATATACATAAATAGCAGTATACGGCCTGTTTGCAAACGTTTTGTAATGGATGTTCTTTTAGAGGTTGAGGTTAAAAGGGTAGCGATGTAGGGTGTGATTCACTGGCGCTATAATTTAATATACATTTCGACAGTGAAAGTATCACGCATATATCTGAAGCGTGTGCAAAAAAAACAGAGATATACATCGGTTTGTTTTGCTGAAAGTTTGCTCGTATAAATTTGACATTTTAACGTGAAACATTTATAAGTCAGTCGAAATTATAACATTAGTATAATTATCGAATAAATATCAATTTGTTATTTTCTTTTAACATAATTTATTATCATAAGGAACTCTTTATATATATATATATATATATATATATATATATATATATATATATATATATATGTATGTATATTGACTTAACTAATTGATTAATTTAGCAGTAATGAGTTTACACAGTAATAATATGAAATGGAATATTTAATAAATTTAGGAGTGTATGGATTCCATATTAAATACCAAAGAAAGGTTGCTTGTTTCGTGTTAATTAAAACTGGATAGATAGTTTTACTTAAATAATTGAACAAATCAGGTAGAACAGTTTGGAAAGTAGATAGAGGTTCGCAAATTAGTTTGAATTTTTAAAACTTTTATGAAGTATCTGGCCGAGGAGGATATTATTTTTTTTAGATTTTGTTGTTCTTTATCTTTTGGTAGTTTTGCTCTTCTTTTCATTAACATACTTAGGGACGTATGATATGCCCCCGTAGCTCGCTATATGTCTTCATATCTGTTTGTATCTTCTTATACATTATTCAGTCTTCTGCATCTGTACGTTATCTGGGAAAAATTGAGGATATTAATTAGAAACTAGATTTATTTTATTTGTATGTCAAAATTGATAAGATTTTAAAAATTAAAATGGAAAATAACAAAAAACAACTGGATAAAATTCAATTTTTCATAGAGTTACTCGAGCTTGGAATGCTCTTTATTACAGTATTTTTAAAAACACCACCGTTTTCAATTAAAGTGCTTAAAAATAAAGTGAGATGACATGTATTTATGTAGGGTCTTCCAAATGTGACGTCTAGATTTGTGTTTTATTAAAAAGAAATAAAAGAGCTATTCACATGTTTCCCTATACACCACCTTAAACACATGTTTCTTTTTAATAAAACACAAATCTGGGTGTCACATTTGGATGATTTTATATAAAGATTTGTTCCAAAATTAGAACTCTTGCTACTGTTTGCAGATTCTAATATTATTATATCCTTTTGATTAGCTATTGTAGTCTCATAAGAAATATTTGAAAAACTTAGATGATTATTCACCAGGGCTTACGTTATTGAAATTTTATGTTTGAATTGAAATTTATGTTTGATATGATAAAAAATTATGTTTAATTTTTGTTACTGAAATGTTATGTTTACGTTATTTGAAATGTTTTTCATTAAATTATACAATTATATATTTACTCTACAGGATTTGACTTTTAGCATTTGCTATTCTAGCCACGCACATTATTATTATTGTTTCTCTTAATTGTTTCTATTATTTTTTAATTTTATTAATCCAATTATTTTTTATTATTTTATTTATTATAATTCCTATTATTTTTTCCTATTTTTTTCATTTTATTTTGGTTTACAAATTTATTATCATTACTTTTATCATGCTGTGGTTTTATTATAAAATATTTTTTTATTTGCTTTCTTTAATACATACATTTTATATATATATATATATATATATATATATATATATATATATATATATATATATATAATGGATCACATAAAGGCATTGAATAATACGTACAAAATTATAATAAAAAAACGACCGTAGAAGCGATAATTGAAAAATATATCTGCAACAAAAAAATAAGTTATTTTTGTTACTACCTACTGTTTTACATGTATAGATTGTTTTTTAAGCGTAATAGAATTTTAAATTGAATCCCTATCGAAAATTTTATCCAACCTAAAAACACTCTTTATATATACATATGTGTGTGTATGTATATATAAAAGTATGAGAAAGAATGAATTTTATGTTTGATAGAACTTTTGACAGAGATTTAATTAAAATTCTATCACGCTTAAAAAAACAATCTATATATATATATATATATATATATATATATATATATATATATATATATATATATATTGTACGTTCAGTTTTCAAATAACATTAACTCTTTTTTACGTTTGTAACGAGTGTCAAATGCATTGTAACTTTTTTTGATACGATCTGTTTATTCTTGTTTTATTGGCAAACCGTGTACATGTTGTTTTAACTAAAATAAACTGTATAAAAATCATCACCAACTATCTTTTTCTATCTACTGCGGGATAAAGATAAAGATAAAGATTTCTTATGAATTTTCTGATGTTTATGTCCCATCTATTCATACGTCTCTTTATAGAATTTTTTGTATCTCCAAATTTTCAATCAATATTTTTTTTTTGTTCATTGCTGGTGTTTTCTTATTGTTATAAAACTATATATATATATATATATATATATATATATATATATATATATATATTAAATATATAGAATAAATGAAGAAATGTGCAAGACATCTAATAAAAAGAGAAGACATTAGATGGACAAAAACCATTTTGGAGCGATGACAAAGAGATTTTATTCAAGTGAGAGGAATTATATTACAAAATATTGTGTAGGTGAGGATTGAATGAGATTTGCCATGGACAGAAAACAATAGAAGAATTTTGGGAAAACATTTAAGAGAACTTAATGAGGATTTTGCTTATCAGTGGGTTGATATAGGTTTTTATGAAGATGGTGTTAAATACATATAAAGGTGTTTTTTAAGCGTGATAGAACTTTAAATTAAATATGTATCGAAAGTTCTATCTAACCTAAATAAATATTCTTATATATATATATATATATATATATATATATATATATATATATATATATATATATATGTGTGTGTGTGTATGTATATATAAAGGTATGATAAAGATATTTTTAGCCTAGATAGAACTTTCAATAGGAATTCAATTTCAAGTCCTATCACGTCTAAAAAAACGCCTATACATATATACATATGCATACATATATATATATATATATATATATATATATATATATATATATATATATATATATACATATGCATACATATATATATATATATATATACACATACATACATAAAATAAACTTCAATCATTTTGTATCTCTTTTCAAAGACGATTCATATATAATCGACTACAACCATCCATATCATGTGTCGACTGGCACCGCGACGACGACGATGAATGATTGAGTGATTCACACATAATGTAGAAACTACAGAAATTTGTATACCGTTCTATTATTGAGCTTCCAAACAAGTACTTTTTACAAATATCTTAATTTCGTTATTCTTAGATATTAATCGAATGATAAGATTTTGATTTCAGTATTTTTTTGCTATAAGACACAACAATATAATTAAATGAGATTATTTAAATTTATAGAATAATAAAGAAAACATGTATATATTATTTTATGAGAAAAAAATACTTTTAAGTGACGTACTTTACGTTCAATTCTAATCATTATGTCTTGTGCAAATAATTCAGGAAAAACATACTTATTCATCTTTTTCATTATTTATTAAAAAATTTCATTATTTGTCATGTAAAATGTAACACCTAGATTTGTGTTTTATTAAAAAGAAACAAGAAAATATACACATGTTTTCCTATACACAACCCTATACACATGTTTTTTTTAATGGTAAACACAAAACTAGGCGTCACATTTGGATGAAACTATATTTTTAAGTTTTTTTAAAATGCATTATTTAGATTTATAGGCATAAAAATCGTTCAATTAGTTACTGTTTTCTTTGGATTAATCATATGATTGATTTTGAATTTTTATTAATAAATCCTTATAGGTATTTTTAGAACAAGCATCTTATCAATTTGTGTTTCTTTTAAATATTTGATCAATATAAAAAAATATCTCGACAAACAGATCTTAGATTTAATTTATATAAAAAAGTTTATAAATTTGACTCTATGCTATTCATTTTTTTTGCTATCTCTTTTAAATTAAATCTACTCACGGAAATAAAATAAGCTTCATTTTGATTAGATTTTACGTTTTAATTTGACAAGTAACAAGTGATATTTATATACTGTATTATAGGTAATGTTGATTCATTAAAAAGAATTAGTTCACGAGACTACGAAATCGGCCATTTTATACTCAACAACTTAATAGAAAAATATAAGTCGATCGTTTGTCGTTGATACGTTTTTTAATACCAGAATTGTTATGTTTCTTTGAATTTTTTTTTGACTAAAATTGTACTGATTTTTAAGAAATATAAATCTTATTTTTTTTTGATAAAAATTATTTTGGAAATATATATACCATCATTATCATCCACTAAAGGTAATAAATTTGTCACTGTATCAATGATAATTGAATTAGGCAATATAAATTAATTGAGGTGATTTCCAATAGTCTTTCCTAATAATGTTGTATATATATATATATATATATATAGGTGTTTTTTTTAAGCGTGATAGAACGTTAAATTGAATCCCTAATCGAAAGTTCTATCCAATCTAAAAAAAAAACTTTTTATATGTATCTGTGTGTGTATGTTTGTGTTTACACACACACACACACACACACACATATATATATATATATATATATATATATATATATATATCCGTCCCTCAATTTACGCGGAGTATCCGTTCCACGTGGATTTGTTTTACGCGAATGAAAATCGCGTAAATTGAGTCTGTCAGTACAGTAGAAAAAATATTGGAAATAAAAGCTAGTAAAGTTATAGAAACACATATTTATTTCACATAGATTAACTCTTTGCACTTGAAGCGTTTTTTCACTCATATTCTTAGCAACTCAAAGCAACAACTTAAATTTGCACTTCGCTAAAAGAATAAGAGAAGTTATACAATTTGTTTTTGTCCTTATGTTATGAATTGAAAATTATTTACGTTGGCTCCGTAGCGGAGCCCTCGAATTTGAAGACAAATTTTAAATGGCTCCGCTTCGGAGCCCTCGAGTGGAAAGGGTTAATAAAAAAATAATGACGTTTTAGAAAACAAAAGTAAGATAAATTTTATTCGGTGTCACTATCACTACTGTAATTCAAAACAATCAACCTTTTATGTATTTATATCGTGCTTTTATAAGTTCAAGTAAGAATTTGCGTCACTCTGATATATAATAAATTCCATGAAAAATTATATAAAATGAAATCTATCTGACGCGTATAAAAAGTGCCGCGTAAATCAATACCGCGTAAAAAAAGTCCCGCGTAAATTGAGGGACGGGTGTATATATATATATATATATAAATAGTGTTTTTTTAGTTTAGATAGAATTTTCGATAGGGATTAAATTTAAAGATCTATTAAGCTTAAGAAACAACCCCTCCTCTCTCTCTATATATATATTATGTTGTCAGGTATCTCCCTTCCGCTTTTTTTTTTTTTTTTTTGCCTAGCCGCTGTCTCATAGCCGCGATATATATAAATATTTGACAACCTAATATATATAGGTGATTAATATTTTTTAAATCATTATGATTAATAAAATTATCAAAAAGATAAAGAATTTTTTTTGAAATTTAAGAAATTATATGGAAAAATGTCTGTTATCCACTCATAACGTCTATTCATCTCATTACAAGATTTTTCAAAATTGAATTCATTATTATTGTTCTTCTATGATTTGATTTTAAAATGATAATGAAATATTAAAAATAAAAATAATTTTAAAATTAACATTTTTTCATTAAACTCAAGAGTTAAAAATATTTGAAATTATTGATGATGTTTAAGATAATTATTAATTCTTCATTTGTTGATAATAGTCTAAAAACATATTTTAGGAGAAAGGAAATAAATGTGCACTTTTAAATAATATTTTGGGCATTTATTTTAATATATATTTTATTATTAAAAATCAATATGAGATAAGAAAAAAAACCATTTTTATATATTATTATAGTGAAAATATATTTGAGCTGATTATTTCACGAGATGGACCCACCAAGATCATGTAATATAACTCCATTGGATTATTTTCTGTGGGGTTGTATGAAATGTGATAGTAAAGAATAGTAAATGTTAGTAAGCAACGAAATGTATATCTAAACCCTTCAGTCTCATTTTGGTTTCTCTCTCTCTCTCTCTCTCTCTCTCTCTCTCTATATATATATATATATATATATATATATATATATATATATATACATATATGTATGTATGTATGTATGTGTGTCATTACCAACATTACTTTTTCATCCACTATTCAATAAAATTTTCTAAATTCACTCTTCTCTAAAAATATTCTCTTTTTCTAAAAACATTCTTCTCTTCTACTCCATAATTTTTTTTTTCATTTGTCTATCCAATTTACTCATCAGTCTCTTTTTAGACCTGTTTTTATTTTTAGTTTCGAATTAATAATTTCGTTTGAAGATTGATATTTTTCTTTTCTTCTTGTATAATCGGCCTCTTTCATTTAAAATGTTTCGTTCTTTTATAACGTTTTTAATTTCCATTTGTTGTTGAGTGCACTTAAAATTTTCTTATTTCTACTTGTTGTTTCTAACATACATTTTTCTTATATATATATATATATATATATATATATATACATAAACACAGAGTGGTCTAAATAAACTGAAAAACATAAACAGGGACTGAAGATTATATTCTACAGTCTCATTTTAGACTCTCTCTGTTTCTTTATATATATATATATATATATATATATATATATATATATATATATATATATATATATATATTAACTTATAATTAATTTATTTTTCAATAAAAATGTAACATTTTTCTCCTGGAATTTTAATTTAAAATCATTAGTAGTAAACACTATTGAATAAAGTCATAAGAGTGTAAGACTAAAGTAAAAGAGTAAGAATTCAAAAATAAACAATTTATTTGTAATGTACTGTGAAATATTGTGTACGTGACTATGGCCATGTAATAGTAAATAGAATTCTTGCAATTCTGAATAAAGGAATTTTTTGTCAACATTATTAGACTTCATACAAAACATTTCAGTATCATCTATAAAATATTTTTATTAACTTTTATTATTATTAATTAAATTTGTATATCACCTATCTAATAATTATATTGATTCTTATTATAGAAATATTATCATTTAATAATATTGTATTATTATGTTACCAATATTTATACTATCATTTTGTATTGTTTTTTTTTATTTTATTTGATTTTTAGTTATTCTTTAGAAGAACCTTGTATTTTTAATGTACACTTGTACTTTTATTGTTTTGATTAAACACTCTTTAAAATAACTTTTATATAAGACTTTGAATCAATATTAGAGCATTCCTTTTCAATTAAATTCACAACTTGTTGGAAAGATTTAAATTGTTAATCTATTTTTATTAACGATTTAAACACAACAGGTTTACAGAAATAAACACAAACAATATAATTACATATAATTTTAAATTATTAAACTATTACAATTAACAATTATTTGTATTAGGTTATGTAATATTAAAAGTCGGATTTTTCTTTGATTTCCAATTGAAAAATCCGACATTTCAAATACACAACCTAATATATATATATATATATATATATATATATATATATATATATATATATATATATATATAGGCTCATCCAAATGTGACGCCTATATTTGTGTTTTATTAAAAAGAAACATGTGTATAGTTTCTTTTTAATATAATACCAATGTAGGCGTCACATTTGGATAACTCTATATATTTATAATAATAATTATTTGATATTAATATTTTTTTTCTTTTTTATATTATTTCAAGGTTTTGATATAATAATTATTTTAAAATGTTGATGCAATATAGTATCCTCTACTTGTTAGAATTATTAAATTGTTATTGCACATGAAATTCTATTTTTAATTGTTAATTTAGATTCTAAATTTGAGTACAGTAGTAAAAATATTAATTTTGGTGTATTGAGTAAGATTTAATTGTTTTGTAAAATATTAAAATAATGTAATACAGTATAATTATAATGTAATATATTACATACGCAACAAAGCATT
Organism: Neoneuromus ignobilis; assembly: GCA_029203775.1. NCBI lineage: Eukaryota > Metazoa > Arthropoda > Insecta > Megaloptera > Corydalidae > Neoneuromus > Neoneuromus ignobilis. The sequence continues at coordinate 48,685,531 of CP092090.1, forward strand.
GTTTAACATAGTAATTGCAAAATAAAATAAATCATATGTAATAACATGTCTGTGCAATAGTTCGCGTGTTGGTAAGCACTTCCATGTCCATTATTTATGCTATTAAAGGTATGAAGATAATTATATTTGAATTAAATAATCTCAGGATAACGAATACATACATAAATATTTACATATATATATATATATATACACATGTGTATGTTGTTAGTTTTAAATTTAAACGTTTTTAATCATTGTTTAAAATTTTATATATTCAGTATACTTTTGCAATATCATACATTTAATTATTGTCTTTAGGCACTGTAAAGAAATTGGTTTAAGTAATACCATTGATAACTAACATTTATTGCTTATAATAAACAGTGAGCGATAAAAAAATAATAAATTTCTTAACAAATAAAAATTTGTGATTACACATATTATGTATTTTACTTATAATTTTTTCGTGATGTATGTATATTGAGGTCAGATAGTAATTTATTAGTTGTTTTTATTAGTTTTCTACTTGTCTGCTATTAATAAAATATTTTTTGTTTATTGTACATATAATTTTAAAATGATATAAAATTTCATAAATAATTTTTATCACCTTTTTTTTAAATTTTTAGCTTGAAGATTGGTTGATAACGATTTTTTCCTCCATTTTCCTCTATTCGTTTCTGACTTCTATTAATCTCTTAATAACAATAGGGTTTCTCAGTAATAATGTCAGAATTTTGACAACTGGTGGCAGTCATGTTTGAATTTTGTTTAAGTTTATTTTGATATTTCAACTCAGTATAGAGTGGTAAATTATCATTGAACATTTGATACTTAATAATTGTAAAACTTCAATAGACTTATTGAAACAAGAATTTAATGAGTCCATTATTTCACGAAATGAAGCCATTAACCCATTTGCATCACAGCTCTAAAATCGCTACTAGCTTTATACAGCCGAGTCGTACAATTGACAGCCGGCCGTGTCACCGCGCATTACTGCACAACGATAGTTCTTGTATTTTTGTTTATTATTGATTTTACTTAGAAATTACGTGTAATGATTAGACAAAAGATGGTATTATACATTTGTATAGTAAATAAACTGAGATAGTTCGTAGATTTTTTAAATTAATATGGTAATTTTTAAAATGGTCTATATAACTGTACATTGCAAATATCGCATTTAAAAACAGTTTCTCTTCTAAGGGACTTAAATAAATATACATTGCATAGCTTTGATGTTTTTCTTCCCTTTGCTTCTATTGGAGGTGTTCTTGTGGGAAAGTGCCGGCCAGTATACCTTGTTATTGAATCATTTATAGATGATGTCTTCTTTATCCTTTTATTTTTTAAATATTTGGCAATAATTTCTTCCGCTAGTTTTTGCTTGTAAATGTGGAAAGCTCGATCCTTTTTATTTTTCTTGAAAAGGATATAACTATTTAACAGCATCATATCCACAAAATAAAAAAAATATTTTTTTACATCTTCGCATTGTGTGAAATTTACACAATGCGGAGAATGAGGAGTCGCCTATATCAATTACACTCATATTTTTATTATAATCTATTATTTCTGTTGGTTTCGAAATTTTTTCTCTACTATATCGGTTTACTTTTCCCGTCTTGGAAAAATCTAAAGAATGTATTGTTGTTAATATAATCACATCTTTATTATCTTTCCATTTTACTGCAGCTATATCTTTTATTGAAAATATAGTAGTCTCTCCCGTTTCTAATCTAACGGATTTTAGTTCCTTAGGCATCTCTTTTCTATTTACTCTTGCCGTACCACAAACATTTGTTTGCATATTATACAGTTCAGGATATAAAGTCGGTGAACTGTACCAGCTATCTATATAAAGGCAGTACCCTTGATGCAATAGTTCACTCTCTTTCATTAAATTCATCACAACATTTTTACTAGCAGATACAGAATCAGTCTTGTCTTTCCCAATGTATATTTTGAAGTTATGAATACATCTTGTTTGATAATCACATAATTTATAAAAAAAATATCACTATGTGGATAATACACACACGCTTTCGACTTGTTCCTATTTACACGCTGGACTCAGAATCGGAAAAATGGTTGCCATTCATTGGGCAAATAAAATTTTATTTTAATTAAGTTGTTTTTAAACTTTATATTTAGATTAGAAATACCTACTATGTTAACAGCGGTCAAAGAGGTCTGAAGAACAATGAATGAAGAAAAACCTGAGGGTAATGAGCTATATGTTCCGAAATTTTTAAGCCTTAAAATCTTTCTATACTGCTCATAAGATACTCACGAAATGTTTTACGGCGACAGGAGAATATTGCTGAGAGCGGAATAGTCCGCGACTGGTGATGAGCGATGGTCGTCGTGCGCGGACTATTCCGCGCTTGGTGATATCCGACAGTTATCGTGCGCGGAATATTCCGCATGAAAATGGGTTAATTTCCCAACAGGATTGATTGTAATCATGTTTATTACTGATTGCAAATAATTTTTTTATAGTATGTTTTAGATGTAAGACATGTGAGTTGTGATTTGCATTTCCATTATTGTTTGTAGACAAATAAGAACATAATTCCAAATATTTTTAATGATGAACATTAAATGCATAAGTGAGAAAAACATGATTAATAATTTTACGATGTTTAAAAAGTTCTTTATTGCAAGAAATTATTCAATGTATGTAGCTGTATTTCAAGAATCCGTAAATAAATGAAATAACGTAAAAGTTTCGTGTATTAAAGAAATTTATATTTCTTATATTAATTTTTTTCATAAAAATAATACATATGAAAGTGTATTGTATACTTGAAATACTTTTCAGGGTAAAAGTTCTTAAAGTGTATTTTCAAATGAATGACTTAACAATGAAAGAATAAAGTGACATTTATTAGATAGAAATATATTTTGTTGATTTATTTAAACAAGTAATTAAAAGAATATCCATTGATGTCAGAATTTAAAGTGTTATTTACATAATCTATAAAATTGTCGAAAACTCTGGTTTCAGAAATTGTAGAAAAAGAGGGTGAAAATTGTTAGAATATTATAAATTATAGGGTTTTCCAATAAGAAGATAAGAACTTTGACAGCTGGTGGCAGCCATGTTTAAATTTTTTTAAGATCATTTTGACATTTCAACTCAGTATAGTTTGGTAAATTATCATGGAACGTTTAACACTTCAACAATTCTTAGAAATTGTAAAAACTTCAATAGACTTATCGAAACAAGAGCTTAATGAGTCCATTATTTTACAAAATGGACCCATAAATTTGCCACCAAGATCATGCGATTTAACTCCATTGAATTATTTTCTGTGGAGTTATGTGAAATTATTGGTTTATGCTGATAAACCACAAACAGAAACATTAAAAATAAACATTAAACTTGAACCACAATTATGTGAAAGTGTGACTAAAAATTGGACAGAACGAATGCACTATTTCAAGCGAAGTCGTGGTGGTCATATGAGTGAAATTATGTATAAACAACAAAGTGAACAATAAGTGATTATTGAACACTGCATAACATCTTGTAGTGTAGGAACTGATAATTTATTTGTGTGAAAGTGAATTTATTAGAGTTTCAAAACAAACTTTTTTTTACTTAATTTTTCACGGGGTTTCGCAATTTTTGCCCGTGCTATCGAGAATTACCTATTCTTATTTTTTTTTTAAAAAAAACGACGTTCCGTCTTCTACCGCTTCGTTCGTCGATCCTAGAATTTATTTCTGTTTAACAATATAAGCAAGTTATGAAAAATAAAATGTTTGGAAAACTTCTATGCAGACGATATTTATTACTATCCGCCGGCAATATTTTCCAACCTTCACCTCCATTACACTCCATTGTGTTTTACAACTCTATTTATTCATCTTTGATAGCGTATCTATTTTGGTCTCTATTCTATAAAGATCTTTATAAATATATTGCTTTTATCCATTTACAGGTTTTCCGGCCACGTTTAGAAATTCAGGATATTATCTTTTCTATACTTCGTTCGGTTGTCAGTATTTTTTATTTCATTTTTATTTTCATTATTCAAGTTTCTTATCTATAATAGAATCATATACATACATACATACATACATACATACATACATACATACATATATATATATATATATATATATATATATATATATATATATATATACATACACTATGTTCAAAAATTATCTGGAATTGTTTATTTAAAAGACACGCATTAAAGGAATCTTAATTTTTTGTGGGTAACTTGTCAACACTCTAAATGAATTTTATGTCAAGTTTGGGCACGATCTATTATTTAGTTTGTTTATGTCAGCTGTTTATATCAGTCGATCGCAAGTATCAAAACCGATTAATACAATGGATAAAATTGTAGAGCCAAGAGTTTGTCTTAAATTTTGTATTTCGAATGAAATTTCTTGCACCGAGGCGTTAAAAATGTTAAAAAAATCTATAGTGAAACTTGTATGTCAAAAACAAAGGCATATAAGTGGTATAATTCAATAAAAAAAGACTTGCAGTGTTTTGGACATCCATCGGCATCAACTACTGAAGAAAACATTGAAAAATAAAGAGATTAGTGTTTGAAAATCGTCGTGTGACTGAAAGAGAGATTGCTGAACATCTTAAAATATTTCTTGGCTCGGTTGAACCATTTTAGTGGAAAGAAAATACATGGATTTTACATCACGATAAAACACCGTTGTACACATCGACTTTTGTACGCGACTTTTTGGCCAAACACTCAAGTCATGTCATTGCTCAACCACTGTATTCGTTAAATATGGCACCGTGTGACTTTTTTCTCTTCCCGAGGATAAAATTACCACTACGAGGAAAGTGTTTTGATACGATAGAGGTCACAAAAAAAATTCAATGAGGAGTTGAAGGTCATTTGTAAATCGACTTATGATACTGTTTCCAGAAATGGATTAAACGCTGCCCATGCATGTATTATATCCGATGGGGAATATTTTGAAAGTGACATCAATTTACCTGTATAAGCATATATTGTGCTTCATTTAACAATTCCTGGTACTTTTTGAACTGTATGTATATATATATATATATATATATATATATATATATATATATATATATATATATATATATATATATATATATAATAGCAATGAAATTAAAATTTATATTGTTCGAAAATCTGTCCGAAAAGTCTGCTTGAAAATCTATATTTTTCCATTTTTTGATAATTTTAATATTTCATTAATTTTGTAGTTCGATGATTTTTGGAAAATTTCGGAAACGACATTTTTATATCAAAAAAATAAGTAAATAAATAAAATAAAAATAGAAATAGAAAAGAGTAGCATTATTTGTTTGTCAATAGAAAGATTTAATAATTATAGAAAAATGTCAGTCGGTATACTATTTCTGTTATCAGCGATTATCGTCTATAGTTGTATTAATAAATTCAATTATTTATTATATTTATCAACAATTAGATAAAAAAATAAGTATTTTATAGATAAGCTACAAAATTATTTATTTTTATTTTTTATAATATATAAATAGAGGATTAGATAAGATTTTGAGGATTAGATAAGAAAAAATCTAGTAATAATGTTATTGTTTGTTTTGGAAATGTAGCGGATTCACTTTAATATAAATGAATTTTTATTCCAAACACCACAATGGTTATGAAGTGTTCAATAATCACTTATTGTTCATAACAATAGTCGGTTGATGCGCATTTTGATTTTTTGTTAAAAAATTCGAGCCTTTTTGTTAAAAATAATAATAATAAATTAGTAATAATGTTCTATTGTTGCTTGGCGAATAATAAAAAATAGCTTATTTTTATTCAAATATAAGCCACATATATCAACTATGATAAGCTGTTTTATTTTTTAAAATTTACATGCTATTATAACAATCTAAATCTTATTTATTGGTTGTTTTCGAACTGTGGCTGATTCACTTTACACAAAAGTGATTATTGAACACTTTAAATTATTGCGGTGTTGGGGTGAAAACTCATTTGTGTAAATCTAAACCTTTTTAAATAGTTATTTGTTTAATTAATTCTTATGATAATAATCAATTATAATGATTCTATATTGTAATTATGTGTTAGGTTAGATTGATCTATTTTCTATCATACGATTTTTTTTAAAATCTGATACCTATTGCCCTTTAACTTTCTCTTATATAATATTAAATCATCAATAGTGGAAAATATACATTTCTCCACAATTACAATAAATATTTTATAAGACAGAATAAACAGATTAAAAAACATAAAATCGATGAATAATATAGAAAAATGAATTAATGTAAACAAAACCTTAGCCTGTTTGATGAAACTAGTTAACACTAGGTTTACGGGACGCGTCGTTTTGACACATTTCGAATTTCATGAGGGAATTTACAGAAACCGTTTACATTTTTCTTCTACCACTTGTACTGACATTTATTCATTATCGAGACAAATAAAATAGGGAAATTAATTTTCTTCAAAACTTTCTAATTTAGAAATTATGTATGCGGTATACCTATCTTTACGGTACGCGTCAATTTAACGCAATCGTAAAATAAGCATTAATGCTAGTTGGAAAATTCTAATACAGAAAAAGCATATGAAGCAAAGTCACGAAAAGATTTTTATTTATGGTCGAAGAAATGGGGACCCGCTTTCTTCTCAAGCACAATGCCTAGAGATCAATTTACGCAAATTCTTCGATTCATATGATTTGATAAAAGAACAGAACGATCCGAACGTTTACTTACAGATAAATTTGCATTGATATCTGAAATATGGAACAAATTTATACATAATAGTCAATCCTGTTATAAACCTCACGAAAATATTTCAATAGACGACTAACTGTTTCCTACGAAAGTCCGATGCAGATTCACGCAATATATGCCAAATAAGCCACATTAATTTGGCATGAACTTTTGGTTGGCAATAAATGTAAATTGAAAATACCTAATAAATGGTTTCCCTAATCTGGGTAAAGATGAAACGCAAACTTCTACACTTTTAGGGGAATTTTGTAGTTTTAAAGTTAACCGAATCGTATTTACATCAAGGCAGGAATATAACAACTGATAATTTTTTTTACCAATATACATGTGTAAAAGATACGCGGAATAATTGTAATGCTATATAATGTTAAATATTATAAATTTTATATAAATGTATATCTTATAGTTTCGTTTATAAGTTAATATTATATAATTGTTGGTTTTAAGTTTTTTTTTTTAAAGAAAATGTATGATTTTGTTCATGCGTCAAATTGACTCGTGTCCGGAAGATGGTGTATACATGAAACATCCGTAAACCTAGTATTAAAACAATGAATATGGGATATCCAAATGTGACGCCTAGATTTGTGTTGTATTAAAAAGAAATAAAAGAAATTCTATACATATCTTCCTATATACAATGTTTTTTTTTTAATAAGACACAAATTTATGTCACATTTAGATGACATTTATAGAAATTGTTTCGATTAAAAAGTAACAACAGATACACAAAATATTATTATATAATTCTTCTCTCTTTATAATAAATGTTTAAATTTAGCTGTTTCGGGGAAGGCAGATCGCTTCACTCGAACGATTCGAAAAAGTAGTCGAATCACTCTAGAGGACGACCTTTACCCCTGCAAAAATACTCATTACTAGAACTGATGCTAGCGTGAGCCAAGCATCACCAAGGCTCTATATTTTCCTTACTCATTAGTTTAAGGCACGAAGAAATCACCTCTATTTCACCACTTTTGATACTACCGCGTTGCATACTACATGTGAGAGAACATTAACAGTCACGTACACGTTTATGTTCAGTGTCGACATCCATCGGACGGCTATTCAACTTGTTTAAAGATCGTTCGTGTAGTTGGTTACTCCGAAGGTTCGACTTACGTTATTAAACTGGTTTTTTGTATCATAATCGATTCGGCATGGTAGTTAATTCATATTTGTATAAATAAATCATGTGTTGATCAAAAATATCCAATAACCATTTATTGTTCATTTTATTTGTTTATAAACTGATGTCCGCTTCAATAATTGTATTTCTAATTATCAAAACACGGTATTATAAATTCTCAATTAGTCACTTTTTCTAATTTTAAAAATTTATCGTTCTTGAGATTGTTAACCCTGAATTGATATTTCTTTTTCTGTATTTATTTGTTTTTACTGATTTAGGTTAATTTTAGAAAAAATGTCAAAAAACTTATTTGTTGTTTTGGAACTGTGGCTGATTCACTTTACACAAATGAATTTTCACCCCAACACCACAATAATTTAAAGTGTTCAATAATCACTTATTGTTCACTTCAACAGAAAGGCTCTGACGATGATGGCGTCGCCATCGAAATGCATCAGCCGATATAATTATAAATTATATAATTATAAATAACAAGTGAACAATAAGTGATTATTGAACACTTTAAATTATTGTGGTGTTGGGGTGAAAATTCATTTGTGTAAATTCATTTGTGTAAAGTAAAAAAACTTCTTTGTTGTTATGACAAATACTCTTGCTTCCGGTTTATCTTTTCTCAGATCCATTTACCCTCCCAACTAAATATAATCATCCCTCTTGTGCTACATGACGATTACTCCTTGCTAGAGCTGTCTTATGTTGACATTTGCACGGCTATTCCTTGCCTCTTTTTTGTTTTCCTCTATCTTTTTTTTCTTAATTTTAATGCATATTAAATAAATATATTAGGTAATAATGGTTTTATTTTCTCCTTTTTCAGTCTGTTCCATAGACAATCTATCTTGTCGTTTCCCTATTGTGGATAAGGGAGTTTTGGTACGGTGATTAGTTACTTAATTGTATACTTTCTTATATTTCGTTTTCTTTATTCAACTCATCTCCAACTGGTGATCGTATTTCTTTTGAATTATGTATATGTATATGAAATAAAATATATTTTTTCAAAATTACAATATTATAAGTATACGTGCTGAATCTAATTGATTAAAATATTTTTTTATACAGAATTAGAAATGCAAAATGATTAAAATATTTATACCATTCAATATAAAGAAATTATTAATTGAATGCTATAAAGTATTATAACATTTTTCAGTAATCACTTATCGTCCATTTTATTTGTTTATAAGTTGATACGCATGTCGATAACCATTTCGATATTGTTAAAGTGCTGTCATGTAATGAAATTCTATTTTATAGTTTTATGAAATATTTTCATTCCATTTTTGAATTATATGACATTTTTGCAACAAACTCTCTCTCTCTCTCTCTATACATATATTAGGGATCGGCGTTTCTGCGCATGTCGATATTCGTTAGTCATTTATCAACTCATTATGTACTTCAAAGTCGTGCCAAAGACATTTTAAGGTTAGAGTGACTTATTTACTCATAAATAATAAAATCTTATTTTTTTTGCAATTTATGGTGAAATGGCCAGCCAAATACCAGAAGAGGTACATATCCGGCATTGTATGCATTTTGAGTTTCACAAGGGTAGTAACGCAACGGTTGCTACCGAAAACATTTGCGATGTTTATCCAAACGCATTAGACGTTCGTAAATGCCAAAGGTGATTTTATAAGTTCAAATCCGGTAATTTCGATCTTTCCGACTCGTACCGATCAGGAAGACCAACAACTTTAGACAATGACATGTTAAGGGCGGAAGTGGAAGCAAATCCGTGTCAGACAATCGAGGAACTGTCAAACACTCTTAACCAACCTTGGTCGACCATCCAAGAACATTTGCAGCAGATTGGTAAAGTAAGCAGAGCAGGTGTTTGGGTCCCGCGTAATCTGTCCGAAGAAAACAAAGCTAATCGATCCACCACATGCAACTTATTGTTTCAGCGGTACAATACAGAAGCGTTTTTTGATCGCTTGATCACTGGAGATGAAAAATGGGTCTTCTATGATAATCCAAAACGCAAAAGGCAGTGGCTCTCTCCGAATGAATCGTCACGAAGTATAGCTAAGCCAGGTTTATACCCCAAAAAGGCGCTTTTGTGTGTTTGGTGAAGTATTCGCGGGGTCGTTCATTTTGAAGTGCTGAAACCTGGACAAATTATGAATGCAGACCTTTATTGTGAACAATTTGATCGAGTAAATTAATCTTTAATTGAAAAGTGCCCAGCGATTGTCAACAGAAAAGGTGTTATTCTGCAACATGATAATGCAAGACCGCATTGCGCAAGACGAACCCTAGAAAAAATTAATGAATTGGGATGGGAGTTATTGCCTCACCCACCATACTCGCTCGATATTGCGCCATTGGATTTCCATTTATTCCGATCGCTACAACATTTTCTAAGTGGCAAAAAAATTGAAAATTCGGATGATGTCCAAAATACCACCTCCAGATATTTTGCTCAAAAACCAATTGATTTTTATCGATCCGGCATTGAAAATTTGCACACTAGATGGCAAAAGGTTGTTTATAACGAGGGTGATTACATTATTGATTAAAAATAAAAACTTGGTAAAAATTTATCTGTTTGAATTTAATGTAGAAAAACGATATTACTTTCCGGTGCCCCTAATATATTAAAAAAAACTTAACGATTTATAAAATATGAAATAAATAAATTTATATAAAGTGGTACAAATGAGAATAGAATAGTAAAGAATAATAAATGATAGTAAACAAATAAATTTATTTTAACACAAATGAATTTTTATCTTATATACCAGAATGGCTATGAAGTATTCAATAATCATTTATTCACTTTTTGTTTATAACAATAGTCGGCTGATGTGAATTTCAATGGCGACTCCAGCATCGTCAGGGCCTTAGTTTTTCGAAAACATTTTCCTGTATCATATCTATTAATTAATTTTTTTAAAAATGTATATTTAACGGATTTTAAAAATAAAAAGGTTTAACAAAAACACTCTGACGATGATGGCATCGCCATCGAAATGCGCATCAGCCGATATTTTTATAAACAAAAAGTGATCAATAAGTAATTATTCATCACTTCATAACCATTGTGATGTTGGTGATAAAAAATCATTTGTGTTAAAGTGAATCCTCCACAGTTTCAAAACAAACAAAAAGTAAAAGTATATCTGAACCCTTTAGTCTCATTTGAGCCATCCTATTGTAAATGTTCCAAAAATGTTAAATAATTTGGACTTCAAGTTCATTAAACAAACAATAAAAAAAATGTTCTTTTTGTGTTACGTTTCAAACTATTTCTACGAACTAACTATGGAATGATTCGATGGACTGTTGATATATTTCTGAATCTATCCATCTCTTTTACCTCGTCTAGCGTTCAGGCGATTACAAGTCATTATCTCTTACCAAATCTCTCTGTCAATATCAATCGATCGTGTGAACATCGTTTATCATACACAACAAACATATTTGTATCTTTCCTAGCACGATAACACTGTTTGTAATTTGATAAATGTACATAATGAATGATCTTCGCCAAGGTCGTAAATAACTGAGGGTTGTATACAGTAGCGATGTTCGCGTAATACAAGGAGCGTGTATAATACGATGTTTTATTATCCACAATCTTAAAATTTATAATATAATAATAAGTAGAACAATATCGAATTTATTGGTTTCGGTACATGTACAGATGTTTCAGAAGTATTTTAACACTGTACATGTTTTATAGAATGTGTACAATCGAATAGTAATTGAAATACATTTTATTTTCGATTTTTTTTTTAATACTTTTAATGGGCTTTTCCACACTAGTCAACATGCATACAGTATTCACGGCCCATTACCACTCGTCTCACACGCTCTTATCCGAAAACTAATATTTTGAGGTGGGAGAGTTTGATGATAAGAGGGTGTGAGATGAGCGGTAAGGGTGTGAATACTGTATGCATGCTGACTAGTGTGGAAAGGCCCATAGGCTTATTTACACTAGTCAACATGCATACAGTATTCACGCCCATTACCGCTCGTCTCACACCCTCTTATCACCAAACTCCCCCACCTAAAAAAAATTAGTTTTCGGGAAAGAGGGTGTGAGACGAGCGGTAATGGGCTGTGAATACTGTATGAATGTTGATTAGTGTGAATGGGGGTATTCACACTAGTCAACATACATACAGTATTCACGGCCCATCACCACTCGTCTCACACCCTCTTATCCGAAAACTAATTTTTTTAGGTGGGGAAATTTGGTGATGAGAAGGTGTGAGATGAGCGATAATGAGCGTGAATACTGTATGAATGTTGACTAGTGTGAATACCCCCAATAGACCCATTGAATGTACGTAATTTAGTCTTCTTACACTGGTATTCATGCTTACAGTATTTACGGCATATTACCGCTCGTCTCACACCCTTTTTCCGGAAAACAAAATTTTCGGGGGAGGGGGGCGGTAAGAGGGTGTAGACGAGCGGTAATATGCCGTGAATACTGTAGGCATGAATACAGTGTGAAGAGGCTCATTGAAAGAAAAACAACCCAGAACAAGATTCTAAAAATGGCTCTTGATAGAAGAAGATGGTATAAATCTTCTATGCTACATAAAGAAGCCGGAATAGATACGGTTACAGACTTTGGGGTGGAAATTTTACACGAGGAAAAAGGACCATGATAACCGTTTGATAAATGGCCTTGGAAGACTCAAGATAGTACCCATAGGTAGCCGGGTAGGAAAACACAGAAGAAGAAACGTCACAATGCAACCGTACATTTTTACAGAGGATTACGAGACAAAGACGAAAAGACCAGCCGCGGTTGGTCGACAAAACGAAGGCACAAATATAAATTTTTCACATGGTCGAGGAATCAACCTCGGTCGGGAAGGGGGTGGGTGAGTTGTTAGTTCACGGTAGCATCTATTCGACACAATTTTTAGAATAGATATCAGGGTTTTTTGAAATTTTTTCCCAAATAACGTACAGATGCAGAAGATTGAATAATGTATAAAAAGATAAAAACAGATATGAAGACATATACCGAGTTACGGGGGCATATCATACGTCCCTAGGTACGTTAATGGAAAGAAGAGCAAAATTATCAGAAGACAAAGAACAACAAAAGCTGAAAAAAAAACCATTGAAAGAAAATTGGTACTGTAGTATCAATCTTCTACATATATAAGGTTTTTCAATAAGTACTTCAGAAATTTAAATGGCATTAAAACAAACAATATTTATTAATTAGTTATTTTTTTTCTGTTATTTTTAAGCATATTCTATGGCATTAATTATGATCATACAATTTCACTTATGATCACCACGACTTCATTTGACATAGTGCATTTGTTTAGTCCAATTTTTAGTCATTTTTTCACTTAATTGTGGTCGAATTTCAAGAATTACACGTTCAAAGTTTATTTTTTAATGCTTCTCATATTAAATAATCACACAGAAAATAATCCAATGGAGTTAGGTCACATGATCTTGGGTTTTTCAAGTAAAAATTTTTTTTTTGGAAATTTCAAACCGGACTATAGTGAAACCGGACTAATCGAGGTATTACTGTATATATATATATATATATATATATATATATATATATATATAAAAGTAATTCTTATATTTATTTAAATAAAATATCTCAAAAATTGTTGTTCCTTATAGAACAAACAAACTAAATAAAGAAAAACACAAATCGATAAATATTTATTCCTACGTTTTATCTAACGAAATTTCAGATAAATTCTAATACTATCAATTACTGATCCAATATACCAGATTAATGAAATAGTGAACGATAAGGAAATACAGCCAATATTCAGTTCTGGATGATGTAAAATAAATACAAATATTGACATGACAATTATTAACAGATTAGTGAACGTGGACACAAGACAAACAACGCCGGCCTCGAAATGCGCATTCACGTCAATAAAACGAATAACAAGGTTCACTCCATTCAATTTAAATATAAATCGAAACAAACGTCATTACGATACGTCATGGAACTATGGCACGGTTCCCCTTTTAACTAGTTTATGTAATGTGAGAAAAAATCGTACGAGGTAGCCTTGTACGATTTTACGTCATCGTAACGATATTGTTCAATTCGTTGACATTTAATATATATGATTGTATTTCTAATTATTTTTTTTTTAAAAAAAATTCATTAAGAGAAAAATTCTCTCTTGTTTTGATATTTATTGAAAGGTAACGTAAGAAAAAACTAATCAATTGTAATAAAATATCATTTCGACTCTATCAATTGAATTGATTTCTATAAAAAAAATGGTTTTCCAATAATAATTAGTTCTTGATTATCAAAAAATACAATAATTACTGTCGATATTAGGGTTTTCTCTTTTTGAAATATATCACAGCCATTAATAAATTATAGCCTTTTTTTCTTACATCTATAGGGTTTTTCAGTAAGAATGTCAGAATTTTGACAGCTGGTGGCAGCCATGTTTGGATTTTTTTAAAGCGTATTTTGACATTTTAACTCAGTATGAGATTGGTAAATTATTATATAATGTTTAACATTTCAACAACGCTTTAAAAATTGTAAAAACTTCAATAGATTTATTGAAACAAAAGTTTAATAGTCCATTACTTCACGAAATGGACCATCAATTGATCACCAAGATTATATGATCTAATTCCATTGAATTATTTTTTGTGGGGTTACGTGAAATCATTGGTTTATGTTGATAAACCACAAACAATAGAAGGATTAAAAATAAACATTGATCGTGTAATTCATGAAATTGGACAACAATTATGTGAAAGAGTGACTAAAAATTGGACTAAACGAATGCACTATGTCAAGCGAAATCATGGTAGTCATATGAATAAAATTTTGTTCCATCATTAATACCATAGAATATACTTAAAAATAAAAAAAATAAATAACTAATTAATTAAATTCCTTTTTGTTTCATTTCCATTTAAACTTCTGAAGCCCTTATTGGAAAACGTTATATATATATATATATATATATATATATATATATATATATATATATATATATATATATATATATACTGACGTACAAAAGTATTTGCCATATGGGTAACATAAGCAATTTATTGATATAATTCAATAAAATCGTTAAATGAAAAAAATATATTTAATTAATAATAAAGATAATATTTATTAGAAAAAAATATAAAAAACAATAATTAATTTTTTCTATATAGTAGAAATTGTTAAAATAAAAACAGTAGGATACATTTTTTCTGAACAAAAGTATTTGCCACTTATTGATAATGGCAGACAATATCAAAGTTTTTGTTAAATAAATGTGACAGCATTGCAGTATAACTAAATAATTATATTTTCCGAGGATTCCCCATTCAGTTTACGTTGACAGTTTTCATCACTTATTGAGTTTTACGAAGATATTTCAAAAAGAGTACTCAAAAAAAAAACAATCTTGTATATCCCAGAGAAATATAATTATAAATTTACACCAAAAAGAATAAATTATATAAGAAGATTTCGAAAATAATGTCCAAGAGCCGCACTACTGTCCGTGATATAATAAAACGCTTTAATAATACAAGAAGCTTAGAAAATTTCCGAAGAACTGGTCGGCCATCCAAACTTACAGTACATGAACAATGTAGTATAATTATTATTATTAAGAAAGAGCCTAAAACAAGCTCGTTCATTGTTGCAGGACAGTTAGAAAAATATATTGGAAAAAACTACATCCTTGTACAGTACGGAGAATTCTTAAAAAAGCTGGTTACAACGACCGCGTCTGCAGAAAAAAATCAGCTATATGTAAAGTGAATCAAACCAAAAGGTTTCAATTTTCAAATGATTATAAAAATAAATGTAATGAGGAGTTTTTGACCAAGGTTGAAAGTAAATTCTGTATTTATCGTTCTGACGCCCAAATTTTAGTTTAGAGAAAACAAAATACAGAACTGCAAGAGAATCATATACACAAAATTGTTAAATATAGTGGTGGTAGGGTTGTATGATCGCTTCTGGAGTTGGCAACCTAGTTTTTATCGACGAAACCATGAATAAGTTCCAATATTTGAATATTTTAAAACAAAATTTAAAAGAAAATGCTAGAAAATTGTGTTTGAATAATGAATATTACTTCCAACATGATAACAACCCAAAGTATACTGCTCATATAGTGAAACTTAGGGTTCTCTACAATAATCCCCATACACTGAAAACACCACTACAATCTCCCAATCTAAATTACATAGAACATTTTTGGGATTTATTAGAGAGAAAATTCGACAGCACCTTATTACCTCCAAGAAATAACTTAAATCTTTATTTCAAAAGGAGTGGGCAAATACAACATCGGAAGTAACAAAAAAAAATTATTCAATGCCAAATCGTTTAAATGAAGTAGTAAAAATAAAAGGAAACAAATAAGATTTTCAAATCTTTTTTTAAAAAAATATTGATATTTCTTCTGTATAATATTAAAAGTGGCGAATATTTTTATTCAAAAAAATGTAATATATTATTTTTATATTAACAATTTCTACTATATAATAGAATAAATGATTGTTTTTTGTATTTTTTTCTAATAAATATTATATTTATTATCAATGAAATATATATATTTTTTAATTTAACGACTTTATTGAATTATATCAATAAATTGCTTATGTTACCCATATGAGGAATACTTAAGCACGTCAGTGTATATATCTTATCATCATTATAAAAACCTAAATCATCAGTAGTCGCTATTACGAAAGAAGTGCCAATGTACTGAGTAAGAAGTGTCAATGTACAACGAATTGTTATTAAATTTCTCGCAAATGAAGGGATCGAAATTTCTAAAATGTTGACCATACTTCAAGCATAGTTTGGAAATGAATGTTTGTTATGGGCAAGAATATACAATTGGACAAAATCACTTCGAGAAAACAGACATTGGGCCTTTTCACACTAGTCAACATGATACAGTATTCACGCCCATTACCGTTCGTCTCACACCCTCTCATCAAAAAACTCCCCCACCTAAAAAAAATAGTTTTCTGGTAAGAGCGTGTGAGACGAGTGGTAATGGGCCGTGAATACTGTATACATGTTGACTAGTGTGCAAAGGTCCATTGTGTAGCAAATGAACTTCACATTCGATAGCTACATCAGTTTACTGCTGGATTTGCGAAAGTACTCATAAATAATAAAACATTAACAATAGACTAAATTAAGAACTGTCAATTAATGGGTAGGTAGATTATTAGATATAGTAAACCTATGTAAAACACACCATTTAATATGATCTCTGTCGTGTATATTTATTCATATCAAATAATATATATTGTATTGTATTGTGAAAGCATCATCGAATATCAGTAGATTTTTTTAATTTTTTATCAGGTTTTTATTTTGTCTTTTCGTTTTTATGAGTCATCCAAATGTGACGCATGTGAAACGCATAGTTTCTTTTGAATAAAACACAAATTTAGGCCTCATATTTGGCTAACTCTCTCTCTCTTTATATACATATATATATATATATATATATATATATATATATATATATATAATTATATATGTATGTATTTAAATAATCTATTCAGTTTATCTCAAGTATTAATCAAATTTTTATTATTTTTATTATAAATCCGTGGAATATTTCAGTTTATAATATTTTTGATTTTAATCAATATTTGTTTTAAATCTTCAAATAAATAAAATTTAATTTTTATCATGTTATATAGTATCCATGATATCCTCTGCTATTTCAGTTATCTAGCCTTATTGAACAATTTCGTTATAAAGGATTTCCCCGAGGCAAAGATACCAGCTATACATGAAACCTGAAATTTTACATGAATTTAGAACTACTAGTTTACCATGTTTTCAGTACTGTAATATTCACTGAATTTATTTGACATTTGTATCTATTTATCTATAATTGAATTGATCATATGGATTATTATATAAAATTTAATATTAAATACTAATTGATATATTTTAAACAGATTTATTCTAATTAGGTATAATATTTATTTAAAAATTATATTGTCTATTTCTACGATTTTTATCCATTTATATGATCGATAATATTCAATATAAAATTAATGATTAGAATTAATTACAAAAATATATTATTTTTTATACAAAGTAATTGTTTTGAAATCCACAAACAAAAATATATTTCGTGTCAAAATGTATGAAAGGCTTTTAT
>CP092090.1:48716067-48718567 GCA_029203775.1 Neoneuromus ignobilis
AAATATAGGTAACATATATATTATATATATATATATATATATATACCCTTCATATATATATAATATATATATATAGAGAGATTTCTGCAGTGATAGAACTATTGAGCCAATTGTCTCCTATCAAAAGTTATATCTAATGAAAAAACAGCTTTTACTTGATCAAAAAATAAGGTGAATTTTTATTTTTGTAATGAATAATTTAGCATCATTTGTATTTTGCAGATCAAAGTAATCCCCAGGATATAATGAAGAAGAACTACGAGTTTTCCAATTTTGGACATTTAAGAATGATTTTTTGATCTTGTTCAGCTCCTCTTATCGAGAGGTCTTTATTCCTCAATCGTCGTCATTTCATGGGCCTCTTCAGAAAGGAACAAGAAGAAGTCAACTTTGACTAAAAAGCGGCATATAACATCAAATGTGTTTTTTAGTCAACGTATTTTTGCGAAACGATGTTTTCAAACATGAATTTAATAAAATTACGATATTGTTCTTCCACAAATTCGATGAGCATCTGGCGGATTGCTTTGCTAACAGGATTATCTTGCAGGTAATATTCCTAATTACTGAGACATCCTGTGGCAAGAACTCATGATGCCAACGCCCACACTGACAGATTGAAACCTTTTTTTGATCGAACTTGGCGTGCTTTTTTGGTCTTTTTAAATGATTCCTTGGGACGATTGAGTTTTTAGTTTCGACGTCATAACCGTATTCAAGTTTTGTATGTACCTTTCTTTGTGGGTCGTCGTTGACGTCATTCAATAATTGGGCGATTCATGCGAAATTATTTTGGTCGAAATTGATTATTTCGGAACAAACTTCGCTGGTCTCAATCTATAAATATCGTTAAAATTGATTGGCACGAACCAAACGAGATGCAAATATCATCAGAATGCGCTCTAATGGTATTCGACGATTCCCCAACACCCTTTTCTACACTATACAATGTTTATTTTCAGTTGTTGACAAATCTGGGGCGTCAGATTTGGATGAGTCGTTGGTATAATATCGGCCTTCTGGAATAGTTTATATATATATATATATTTATATATATATATCATCGTATGTTTTTCAACGTTTCAAGTGATGGAGAACTTGATTCCAATTAAAAATTTAATGCAAAGTTCTGATCATGATTTTGACAGCGGAAAACGTGGAGCCTGCAAAACACTTATAATATATATATATATATATATACATATATATATATGTATTTATTCACAAAATGGTAGCATTCATTAGGCTCTTGTCCAGTAGTGGATATATATGATATTTATGATATGATATATATATATATATGTATGTATATGTATATATGAAAGTATGATAAAGATTTTTAGGTTAGATAGAACTTCAGACAGGGATTCAATTTAAATTTCTATTATGCTTAAAAAAAGAGCCTATATATATATATATATATATATATATATATATATATATATATATATATATATATATATGCATATATATATATATATATATATATATATAAATACACAATTATTTTACAATTTCATTAACAAATTTTGATATATAAAAATTCCTTCTATAAGCTGGTGTAAATGAGACTGAACGATAGTAAATGATACTAAGCAAGTAAACGTAAATCTAAACCCTTCAGTCTTATTTGAGTCACCCTACATAAAAATATTACTTTTTAATTGTTCTTATAATTATTTTTCTTTGTACATAATGATTCGGGAAATTCTAGAAATGTCAATTTATTATTTATTTTATATTTATTATAAGTATAATGTTCTACAAAAATCCTATATATGTATTAATAATTGATTGTTTCGTTATAGACAATACTTCTGGGAGACAGTGGAGTAGGTAAAACTTCATTATTGGTGCAGTTCGATACTGGAAAGTTTCAGTCTGGCAACTTTTCAGCAACTGTTGGAATTGGATTCACTGTAAGTTTGTTTTTAGTTTTATTTGATAACTGTTTGTATTACATGTTGTATATATATATATATATATATATATATATATATATATATATATATATATATATATATAGATATGTACCTAAGTAATGTTAATGTTGTAAATATAATTATATTTAATACTGTAATATTAGTTATTCTATTTATGGTAATTATTATACATATATATATATATATATATATATATATATATATATATATATATATAATTTATGTCTTATATTAATTCATTAACATTACTGTTTAAATAAAATTTAATTAAACCTCTTATTTTGTAATAGTGTTTTTAAATCTATAATAATTTATATATATTCAAATTTTTTATTTATGTTTATTAAGAATTTTTTATTAGGCTACCGAAATCACTTTTTTATCGTTTTAAACAGTTTTATAATAGTATATATATATATATATATATATATATATATATATATATATATATATATATAGAAATATGTATGAATTGCTCAACAAGGTTTCAATAATTGTATCATTTCAATAAAATGATATATCATATATATATATATATATATATATATATATATATA
>CP092090.1:48721067-48726067 GCA_029203775.1 Neoneuromus ignobilis
TGATGTAGTGTGTGGCTTCGTTCGGTTCTCTATTACCGTTTGTGCGTCGAGTCCGACAGGATTTATGAAATGTAACATCAATGTGGACACAGATATACATGCACGTAGATACGTTTCGTTTAACGAAAATCAACTCAACTATTTTGATTGCAATTATGTAACGAAGGATAAACTGTTGGGTGATTTTCGGTATTTGCTCCAATTCAATATTAGAATTTGTGCTAATTGTACTCTTCTCGTTAGAATATGATAATTTGTAGGAAATTTAAGTCAAGCGAATTAAACACTTGAACAGTACAGAATTTTATGTAAAATATCATTGAATATTTATGTATATGTATATTTATATATATATATATATATATATATATATATATATATATATATATATAACACTATTAATGATATTTCATCAAGTATATGCAAATAATATTTTTACTTTAATTTATTTACTTTTACAAAAAACGTAAAATGTTAACAAATCACTTAAAATAGAATAAATGTTTTTTCATTCAATTTAATATATATTTAAATAATCGATTTATGGTTTTAAAAATAATCTTTTTAATTTTAATAAATTATAAGACTAAACAGCGATAGTAACAAATATGATAAGATACTCTTTTTTTTAAAAAAACTATTTTTAAATTTTTAATAAAGGAATCACTCGTCTACAATAATATTTTTTTAAATAATTCAAAAATTATATATATTTTTTGATAAGAGTATTTTGCAGCTGTCATCATTTTTATATTTCATAATTTTTATTTTTTTATTCATTCGAATAAAGAAATCAATTCGAGTAGACTTAATTGAAAAATAAGTGATTATTGATTTTTTAAAATCTTGGTAGTATAAATGATTTATTTTTTTGTTTAAAATTATTAAGATTCTGATTATTTCGAAAAAAATATTTGTTTTATTTATTAAATATATAAGATTTTCCAATAAACGTTTCAGAAGTTTCAATGGAAATAAAATAAAAAGTATTTAATTAATTAGTTAATTATTTTTATCTTTTCTAAGAATATTTTATGGCATTAACGATGGAATACAATTTCACTCGTATGACCATCACGACTTAGTTTGACATCCTGCATTCGTTTAGTCCAATTTTTAGTTACTCTTGCACATAATTGTGGTCCAATTTCATAAATTTTAAGTTCAATGTTTATTTTTGATGCTTCTGTTATAGGCATTACCAATCATTGGTTTATAGGCATAAACCAAGGATTTCACATAACCCCACAGAAAATATCCAGTTAAATTATATGATTTTGATGGCCAATTGATAGGTCCATTTCGAGAAATAATGGACTCATTAAATTCTTGTTTCAATAAGTCTATTGAAGTTTTTACAATTTCTAAGTGTTGTTGAAGTGTTAAACGTTCCATAATAATTTCTTAAATTATACCGAGTTGAAATGTCAAAATGAGCTTTAAAAAATTCAAACATGGCTGCCATCAGCTGTCAAAGTTCTGATATTTTTATTGGAAAACCTCATATATTGTAAATAAGTGATATTTTCTAACCATGTTAAACCTTTTTATTTTGCATCCTTTTCTGATTAATTTAAAATTGATAATGATTCTTTTATCAATTCTATTCAATATTTCCAATTATGGAGTATCATTTAAGATTAAATCAGGCGTAGAAACATTTAGGGAATGTTTTTTTAAACAGCATGGAGAATTTTATTCATTGATTATTTATTATTTTTTTTGAAGAAAAATAAATTTGTTCATTGTATTTAGTCATCAAAAATTCCAAATTAAGCCTCGTTTTTAATAAATTTGCCCAATGATTTAATATATTAAATTCTTTCTTAGATTTTCTAACACAAGCTCTGAAGTTAATGGCGTTATCATTGAAATATTTATTAGTTTATTGTTGTTATAGACAAATAATTCGTAATTATTAAACATTTTTTATATCCTGTGGTGCTAGAGATGATAATTCATTTGTGTCAAAGTGAATTCACCACAATTTAAAACAAATAATACAAAAATTGAATTCTTTCATTATTTATACTAATTTAATTTAGCTTTTTTAAAATTTACATACATTTCTTAGAAATTTATTTTAAAATATGATTAGACTGAATTTATTGTGAAATATCATATTTTGTGTATCATATTTTATATAGAATATTTTACTGTATCTTTTTGTGTTCTATTCTGATGAATCACTGATTTTGTATTTTTTTAACGATTACTTTTGGATCTAAAATCGTCTTAAGAAAATTGGATAGCTGTTTAAGTACTAATTTGTCTAAAAATAGTTTTAGAAGTTAATATAAAGATAAAGAAATAAAATCAGTGATTTATTGATAAATTTGATAAAGAAAAAATAACTACAGAAAAAATGCAATTTTGTAATATAAAATTAATTTTGTATCTATTAAATATTTTTAAATTTATTGTAAGTAATTTTATTCTAACATATTTTGAAAATCATTGAATTTATTTTTCAATTTTATTTGAAGTCTCTCATATTCCACTTTTTTATTACTAATGATATAAAAAAGTAAAAATGCAGCAAATTTAAAATCATACAATGGCGTCGTTAATTATCGTAACATACTTCAACAGAATATTAATTGTACTTTAAAAGTAGATGTTATATTATTCTTCATTATTTTTTTATTCATTTGAAATTATATATATATATATATACATAATTATTCAATAATGCTTATTTTACTCTGTATATTTATGTAAGTCTTTGTGTTTCTATGTGTATTTTTTAAAATATTGATAATAAATGGAATCCAATTAAAACATATCATCGTGGTCAGAAAAGAAAAATAAATAACACATCATTATTTTTTCAATTTTTTTATGTGTTATATGTTTTTAAATATAAATTCAAATGTCTGTTTATTTAAACATATAAATTATAAATAATACAATAAAATCGTGTTAAATAAATTAATTTAAAATATTATATTTTATATTTTGTTTAACATTTTGAAAATAAATTTCTATTGAAATTCATCTGTTAATTATAATATTTCATTAATGGTATAGATTTTCAAATTATTTAAAACTTCTGCTACGTAAAATACATATTTTATATTATTTAATAATAAAACATGTTAAATTTAATGTCAAAATTGATAATATTAACGATTCAATATTTGTATAAATATTATATTTTATTTTTTATTAATTGCTGTATTTTTAATAATTTTATAAAACTTGATATTGAAATGATATTTTTTTAATTATCAGGATACCAATATGAACTCGTAATCCTAGTATATTTTTAAAATAATCAATACTATTTTTGCTTATAAATTAATTACAAACAAATAAATGTTTGAATATTGACATTTGATGGAAATGCTTTTGACAGCGACTTTTTTATTCACAATATATTGTTAATTCAGTATATTCAGTACATTTTTAATTCAGTATAAATTTTGTATATTTAATATTCATGGAATATTAATTCATAAAGAAATTGAGAAATATAACATTAAAAATCATTTAAATTCGAGCTAAAAATGTAAATTGAAATGACATGAAATGAAATATTAAAAAATATTCATATTTGTGAATTATTTTCATAATAGTTTTAAAATAATTGATATTATAATAGACATTTATAAAAAATATACCGTCTGATGGATGAAATTATATTAGTAGTTTTAATTTTTATCAGTTTATTTAAATTTATTAAAGAATATAATTTGTTTCTATTAGAATATTTTTTATTAAACAATAAGATAACGATTTAATTAATTAAAAAAAGTTTTTTTATATTAAATTTCAATACATGATAGTAAATAAACAGATCGAATAGCAGATTTAAATTAAAATATCTTTCAACATATCGAAGTATTCTTGATAAATTATTTTCTCTATTTACTCTTATATATTTTATGTAAATATGCTTGAATTCATCGAATTACTACTATGAAACAATAAATATTGATTGAGTGTAATTAAATGAAGAACTTTATTAATATCTATATAAAATATACAGTGTGCTAAAATATTTATTTCACTGCCATTATTAAAACTCATAGCATAAATAAATATCTATTATTAGTTTTAAATGCATTATCTGTTTATTTAAATTTCTCGGTATTTTATTGAAAATTCTTCGAAATATAATATTAGTATACCAGATCAATAGTGTAACAGATTAAAATCGTACGATTTTTTGTACTTTCCGATGTAAATTTTGTGTTCAATTCACACTTCGAATAAAAATGTTCCCTGTTTGTATTGTCTTTTTATTTTAAAAACGTGAACAAAAAATAACCGTTTTACGATGAAACTTTTTCATTTTAGACTACCATTACGATTTCCATAAACAAACTGACACAAAAATATTTTTTCAAAATAATATATTTGTTCTTTCAAAATTTCGTTGTTATTTGTACGTTCGAAATGTTTGTTTATAAATAAAAGATTGGTATTTTATTTGAATTTATTCAGTATCACGATTTTTAGAAATAATATTTGATTTTTATTCATTGTCACAGTAGTCGAGAATAACGTTTCTGGCGAGATATATATATATATATATATATATATATATATATACATACATACATACATATATATACACACACACACATACACACACACACACACACACACACACACACACATATATATATATATATATATATATATATATATATATATATATCACACCTATACACACACACATATATACGAGGTCGTTTGATAAGTATGGTACAACAGTAAGTAAAACTAAATTGAAAAATTTAATTTAATTAATTAAATTAAACAATAAATAAATTTACCATACTTATCAAACGATCCCCATATATATAGGTTAAAGAAGAAGTCCTTTTACAAATTAAATCGAAATTGAAACATCTTTTATAATTGTTTATAAATATTTTATTAAACTAAATATGTGTCATTTTGATCTATGACTTTCTGTCAATTTTTAGATAAAGCCATTATTTCATTGGTGTAGAATTTCTGATATTTCTGGCCAAAAAACAGAGATAGGT
>CP092090.1:48728567-48736067 GCA_029203775.1 Neoneuromus ignobilis
TATATGGATTATTTATTGTTGTAGTATATATATATATATATATATATATATATATATATATATATATATATATATATATTACACAACGAATAATCCATATAAAAACATGAAAATAAAATCACTTGAGCACAAAAAACTATCTCATTTTCTATTTTATTGAAATATCATATTAATTAGTTAATTAGTATATTGAAATAAAGAGAGATGGTGTACAATAATTAATGAAAATGATTTTTTTAAATTATGACAAATATAAACTTTTATTTAAGCAAAACAAATTTCCAATATTAAAAATTTGTAACAGTTCTGTTATTTAAATTTTAGAAAATTATTCAAATTGTTTATTTTATTCTTCTATCAGTGTTTTAATAACTAATTGTGTTTTTAAATCAATTTATGTTTATAATATTTAGAATCT
Organism: Neoneuromus ignobilis; assembly: GCA_029203775.1. NCBI lineage: Eukaryota > Metazoa > Arthropoda > Insecta > Megaloptera > Corydalidae > Neoneuromus > Neoneuromus ignobilis. The sequence goes on from CP092090.1 coordinate 48,728,986, forward strand.
TAAACAGTGTATATATATTTTTTATTATATTTGTTCATGAATATATATATGGTTTTCTAACACGAATATCGGGAATTTGACAGTTAGTGGCAGTCATGTTTGAATTTTTTTTCAAACTCATTTTGACATGTCAACTCAGTATAGTTTAGCAAATTATCATGAAACTTTTAACATTTCAACAACGCTTAGAAATTGTAAAAACTTCAATAGACTTATTAAAACAATTAATGCGTCCATTATTTCACAAAATGGATCCATCAATTAGCCACCAAGATCATGTGATTTAACTCCATTGGATTATTTTCTGTGGGGTTATGTGAAATCATTGATTTATGCTAACAAACTATAAACAACAGAAGTGTTAATAATAAACGTTAAACGTGAATTTCATGAAACTGGACCATAATTATGTGAACGAGTGACTAAAATTGGACTGAACGAATGCACTATGTCAAGCGAAGTTGTGGTGTTTATTTGAGTAAAAGCTTCAAAATAAAAAATAAATAAGTAATTGATAAAATACTTTTTGTTTAATTTCCATTTAAACTTCTGAAGTACTTATTGGAAAACCTTATTATATTATTAAGAATCTTAAACAGAATTTATATTTTTGAAGTGAAACTCCTTTAGCGGCGTTGGGGTTAAATTTTTTACATGCAATGGAAGTGACGTACGGACAGTGAGCGGAAATTCAACACAAAATAGTATACATAGAGCATAGGGAAGAGGGGTAGTGAGGCCCATCACGCATGCGCGCCTTGTTAACATCTGATTACTATTGCAAAGCGATGTTCCTCTTCACATTAGATGCACGCATACAGTATTCATGGCGTATTACCGCTCGTCTCACACCCTCTTATTTTATATATGGTATTTATGGACAAATTATCAATGTACTTGTCTCAGTTGACACGATGGTTAAACACCTTCCAAGGAACATTGATGATGACCATTGTATAAATATTCATATCAAACATAAAAAAAAACACAAATCAAGCTATCTGCATGGTATAGTTAATAAACGTACGATAAAAGCTTGGCTGCAATTTTTGGTACCATCTCCACTTTATACAATATATGATATTAAAATTGATAATTATTTCTTCAACGACGATCAAATTTATAACGAAATTCCTCAAGAAAATATCAGTGAACATATTCCTGTTAAAGATAGTCTCACTGCCCAACAACATACCCTATTGTGGAATGAGGAACAGTATTTACGTAGTGCACCTGGTGAACAAAATGTGCCTCAAAGTTTGCTGTTTGATGAACAGGCCGAGGAACTATCTTTTTCTTCAATTTATTATTACTTTACGGCAAAGAAGTTTCACTTCTGGCGTGCGTGTATACACACCTTTTTTATTATATTTATTTATGAATGTATATATATATATATAATATACACACATACAGATATCATCATCATTACCATTATCATCATCATCATCTGTCCCTATCAGTCCATTGCTGGATGAAGACCTCTCTCAAAATTTGCCACTTCAACTGATCCAATGATTTCCTCTTTCAGTCATATATACATACATACATATAATACATAAATACATATTATACATATATACATACATACATACATACATACATACATACATACATATATATATATATATATATATATTACTATTTAATTAATAATAATTTGATTAAAAAACATTTTAAATTATTCTAAAACTAATGCTGTCTAAAATATATTTTTCATTGTCATAATTAACTATATTAAGTAGATACTAGGAATAATAATTGTACGAATTATATATATATATATATATATATATATGTAAAATCATCCATGTGTGTACAATAATCAATAAATGTGTATAGAATTTCACTAGAGATACGAATGTAATTAATTTTTTTCTATTGAAAAACAATATCGTGTGCATCAAATGAAATTTTATTCGTGTTCAAATAGAAACACCGCAGCGCAGGTGAAATGTATTTTCAACGCAGTCATTTCCGTTTCTGGAATGAATAAAGTTCATCACACATACAAACGCATGATGAATATTTACTAAAATGTATATTTCTCATTATACGAAAAACATATTTAACTTTGTTATTATTTCCAATGTTTATAAAAAAACATAATAAAAAAATGAGTATCTTTTTATCTATTATTAGGTGATTAAAACATTCATCAAATAAATACACGGGCAAACTTTTTATTATTCATAAACGTTCGTTTGATGTATGATGAGTGTTTAAAAAATGATTTTTCACTTAAATGAAAATTTCAATTTGTATGGACATTTTTTTAAAAAAATTAAAACGATTTATTAACCTTTTTTAAATAATGGTGCAATTAATTTATGAGTTGATGTAACGTTTAATTTGTTTCCACGTCTAATTAAATATTGCTTGGGAATAGAAATGGATTTAATTTCTAGAAAAAAATGTAGATTTTTAAATTAGAAATGCATTGAAAAAGTTATTCGAATCAAAAAATAATATTCTAATACGTGTTAACAAAATTTTATATAATATTTACTAAAAATGAAAAAGTTACTGATTTAAATAATATTGTGAACGTATTTAATATATATATATATATATATATATATATATATATATTATATATATATATATATATATATATTTATATTATATATATATATATATATATATATATATATATACATATATATATATATATATATATATTTGATATTTTTAAAGTTTCTTAGACATAAAGTTGGTATACCAGGGGTAGCCGTGGTGCACATATGCGCGAAATCCTTTTTAAATATTAATGCCATAAAGTGTTTTTTCGAATAATACCAAATAAATAGTCATCTGGTAAATTAGTATGTATTTTATTTCAATTTAAAGTTTTATCGCGCTTAAAAAACACCTCTCTCTCTCTCTCTCTCTCTCTCTCTATATATATATATATATATATATATATATATATGTATATATATATATATATATATATATATATATATATATATATATATATATATATATATATATATATATGTATACAGGAAAAGAGAAGAAAATTCGTTGGAAATGGACTGGAGTAGGAATACATTGGATTTGTCGAAGTGGAAAACTTTGGGGGAGACCTTTATCCAGCAGAATACATAAAGAGGTTGAATAAATAAATATATATATATATATATATATATATATATATACACACACATACATACATACGATTATATGTCTGTGTTGTTATATTATCTATTATTAATTATAAAGAAAATTAATATACCTTGAATAGAATTAATTAATTAATTAATATACCTTGAAGTAAATTTTATTAACTGTTTGCAATCACATTGCTCAAAATATTAAAACTGTATTCAAAAAAACGTTAATATTCCATTCTTTAATAATAGTTTTTTTAGTAAAAAATTATCTTCATTTTTAAGATAAGAATAAGGATAATTTGTTTATTAACAATCAAAATAAGTGATCCACATGAGATTTTTAAAAGCGGTTTGTTGAATTTAATTTTTATTTTTGTCTTATTAATATTTAATATTTTTTTACTTATTTCCAAACAAAATTAAAGAACAATATTTATCAATTGTATTTTATTATATACTATATTATATATATATATATATATATATATATATATATATATATATATATATATATATATATATATATATATATATATATATAATGTCAGAGAAAAAAGAAAAATAGTAAAATTTTGTTCATGATTTATTAAATTTATGAAACGCAAAGGTAAATATTTATAATTAAAATTGTCTTTATACACGTACACTCATTGTATTGTTTTTGTTGAATAATCACCTCTAGGTCATTAGTGTTCTATTTCATAATGGCTAATTTCGGTTTAAAAATAAATAGTAACTAGTTTCGGTATTTATGTCAATTCCAGATGTTGTTCTATTAAAACATGTTACGCTCTATATATGTAGTCTTTATATATTTTATTGCGAGATAGGTTTGTATTTATCCTATAAATTGTAAAATCTGATTGCATTGAAATACACAATTTTACTAAAAGAGATTAACTAAACATTTTCCTTTATATGGGGGTTTTCAATAAGCACTTCAGAAGTTTAAATGGAAATAAAACAAAAAGTATTTATTTATTTTATTTTAAGCATATTTTGTAGCATTAGTACTGAAATACAATTTCACTCATATGACTACCACGACTTCGTTTAGTCCAATATTGCACTCGTTTAGTCCAATTTTCAGTCACTTTTTCACATAATTGTGGCCCGGTTTTATGAATTACAAATTCAATGGGTATTTTAATGTTTTTGTTTGTAGTTTATAAGCATAAACCAATGATTTCACATAACCCTTATAGAAAATAATCCAATGGAGTTAGATCACATGATCTTGGTGGCCAATTATGGGCCCATTTCGTGAAATAATGGACTTATTAAATTTTTGTTTCAATAAGTTTGTTTCCGTAAATTTATGGCACGTAGTACCGTTCTGTTGAAACTACATAACGTACAAAATCATTTTTGAGGAAAAAAATCATTAATTATAGTTCGGTAATGCACTTCATTTACTGTAACGTGACCTTCAAAAAAAAATTGACGACAATTCGACGACGTATTTAAATGATCATGTGATTTTAGTGAGAGTATAAAGTACATTTTAAGTACTATAATACTGATACATTGAAGTGAATTTGTACTTGTATAATAATAAAAAATAGAACTTTTTTATCGCTGTAACTTGTAACAATTGTATAATTGAAATGTCAATATATTTGTTTTACAAAAATTGAAATTTCAATTGAAGGCATGTTGTTTTTTTTAAAAAAATAATACTGATTGAGATCTATGATTTCGACATATCAATTATCTCTTCATATATACTGAATATTAAATGAAAATAACAGATTGCCTCTTGAAATAGATATGGTTTTTTGTAAGCTTGTCTGTTACTTGTTTTGGAAAAAAATACGTTCTTTTTTGGTACAAAAATGTATGGTAAGCAAAAAACCATTGGTCCAATGACACCGCCAGCATATAACGCACACCAGACAGTTCTTTTTGTAAATGAAGTGGTCTTTGTTCAATGATTTGTGAATTGCTTTCACACTAAATTCTCAATTTTCTTTATTTACAAAGCCATTTAACTAAAAATGTGCTTCATTACTAAACAAGATTTTCCTATAAAAATTTGGATCAATTTCCAGCTTCTCCAGAGCTCAATCAGCAATTCGACGACGTACGAGGGTGGTCCCAGAAGTACCCGACCCAACAAAGAAAACACAAAAATTTTAGAAAAAATATATTTATTTTTCAACATAATCTCCTTTCAGCTCTATACACTTTTTCCAGCGATGTTCAATAAGTTCGATACCCTTTTTATAATAAGAACTGTCTTGCTCCTCAAAATACCCATTAACTGCCGACATCACTTCTTCATCGTTGGGAAATCTTTGACCACTGAGCCATTTTTTCAAGTTTGGGAACAGAAAATAATCCGAAGGGGCTAAATCTGGCGAATAGGGTGCATGAGGTAGCAATTCAAACTTTAATTCATTAATTTTGGCCATTGCAATAACGGATTTGTGAGCTGGTGCATTGTCTTGATGAAACAACACTTTCTTCTTAGCCAAATGCGGCCGTTTTTGATTGATTTCTTCGCTCAAACGTTGCAATAAGTTCGCATAATACTCGCCGTTGATAGTTTTCCTTTTTCAAGATAGTCAATGAAAATTATCCCACGCGCATCCCAAAAAACCGACGCCATGACCTTGCCTGCAGATGAAACGGTCTTCGCCTTCTTTGGAGCCGGTTCTCCCTTTTCAGTCCATTGTTTTGATTGTTCTTTTGTCTCGGGTGTGAAGTGATGGACCCATGTTTCATCCATGGTTATGAAACGGCGCAAAAATTCTGCTTTGTTGCTGTGAAACTTTGCTAAACACTCAATTGAAACATCTTCACGACACTGTTTTTACTCAAGTGTGAGCAAACGCAGCACCCATCTTGCACACAGCTTTCTCATGTCCAAATTTTCAGATAGTATGCGATGTACCGCACTTTTTGAAATGCCTACTATGTCTGCTAGCTCGCGCACTTTCAGTCGACGATCATCCAGTACCGCTTTGTGGATTTTCTTCACCATTTCTGGAGTCGTCACCTCATTTGGTCGACCACTGCGATGCTCGTCTTGGCAGCTCGTACGGCCTCGTTTAAACTCTGCTACCCAATATTTCACTGTTGTAAACGAAGGAGCAGACTCACCCAGAGTAGAATCCAGTTCAGCTTTTATATTGGTTGGGCTGAGGCCTTTCAAATAAAAGTATTGTATCACGTAACGATGACCAATTTTCTCCATTTTCACAAATTCACTGAAAACGTTCACTATTGATGGCTGCCAAACAAATACTAAACAACATGGAGTCCTCAAACTTGAAACATGTGCTCTATAGATTGTGTATTTTCTAATACAGTGATATTTTTCAAACAACTACCGCCATCTCTAGGTCAGGCCGGGTACTTATGGGACTACCCTCGTATTTGTTTTACAAAAATTAAAATTTCAATTGAAGACATGTTCTTTTTTCTAAAAAAATAATACTGATGGAGATCTATGATTTCGATACATAAATGATCTTTTCATATATACTGAATATTAAATGAAAATAACAGAATGCCTCTAGAAATAGATATGGTTTTTTGTAAGCTTGTTTATTGCTTGTTTTGGAAAAAATACGTTCTTTTTTGGTACAAAAATGTACGGTAAGCAAAAAACCATTGGTCCAATGACACCATCAGCATATAACGCACTTCAGACAGTTCTTTTTGTAAATGCAGTGGTCTTTGTTCAATGATTTGTGAGTTGTTTTCACACTAAATTCTGCGATTTTCTTTATTTAAAAAGCTATTTAACTAAAAATGTGCTTCATTATTAAACAAGATTTTCCTATAAAAATTTGGATCAATTTCCAGCTTCTCCAGAGGCCAATCAGCAATTCGACGACGTATTGAAATGAACATGTGGTTTTAGTTCTTCCATTAATTGAAGTTTGTAAGAATACAAACAAAAATTCTTACCCAAAATAAACCAAATTGTTGTTTGGGAAAGATTTAATTCTCGTAAAC
>CP092090.1:48741067-48871067 GCA_029203775.1 Neoneuromus ignobilis
TTGTAACAAATGTATAATTGAAATGTCAATATATTTGTTTTACAAAAATTGAAATTTCAATTGAAGGCATGTTATTTTTTTTTAAAAAAATAATACTGATTGAGATCTATGATTTCGACATATCAATTATCTCTTCATATATACTGAATATTAAATGAAAATAACAGATTGCCTCGTGAAATAAATATAGTTTTTTGTAAGCATGTCTGTTGCTTGTTCTGAAAAAAAAACGAAACGTTCTTTTTTGGTACAAAATCGTATGGCAAGCGCAAAAAACCACTTCTCCGCCAGTCCATCAAATCATATCTAGGTTAAAAGTTAACCTATTTCATTCGTAACGTTTTAAGCAGATCACTGAAGCGTGTTACAATCAGCCTTGAAACTGAACGATGAGCATACTGAAAGAGATGTTTTTAAGAGTCGTGGTGGTTCCCACTTCATATCTCACAGTAGACTCCCATATCGCTCCACTGATTATCGGAACGGTATAATGTACGCTACGATGACCTCGTGGCTTGCTAATAGCGCCGACGTGCACAACCTACCACGTACCATTTGTGTATGTGTGTTCCTCCTGATCCACCTGTAGCCATAGTAACGTGGAATCACGCCGAACGTCCATCCCCTTGCGTCAGTCGACAGGTGGTGTGTTGTGTAGCACGCTTGACAAACGGCGAACTGAAACGGTTTTTGGTCGACGGCCAGTGTCGGAGATGAGTGAATATTTTAAACGGGTCAACTTTTATCCATCCGGTTTCAATTTATTTTGCTCGATTGAATATTTCATGGATTCAGAAACTATCGAAGATGAACTTACGTTAGATTGAATTACTTCAGGAATCGATTTGCTTTCCCGCTATTTCATATGTACAAATTGTTTAGGACTTTTCCAGTCGAGCATAAAATATTTCAGTATAACAATTTATAAATGAAAATTATTAATAATATAAATGTAACGAAGTACAAATTTGAAAATATTTAGTATTCGATCAATAAATCTCTCTTTAGATGAATTTATTTTTGTATATATATATATATATATATATATATATATATATATATATATATATATATATATATTGTATTTATTCTGTGAGTACAATAAGGGCAGATTTCAGTAATTAAAAACGAGCGTGCTTAATTAAAATTTACACATAAATAACTTTACAAACATATTTTAAATAAACATCAATTTTGAATTTCTATAGGCATTTATTAAATTTGATTATAAGTACGTTTTAAGAGATTGCTTTCAAATATACATACACTTATACACATTAATACACACACATCAATATGTTTATATATATATATATATATATATAGAGAGAGAGAGAGAGAGAGAGAGAGAGTTTTAAGCGTGATAGAACTTTAAATTGAATCCTTATTGAAAGTTCTATCTAACCTAAAAAAACAGTTTTCATAAATATACACGTGTGTGTGTGTGTTTGCATATATAAAGATTAATAAAGTTTTTTTTAGGTTCGATAGAAGTTTCGATAATAATTCTATTTAAAGTTCTATCACTCTTAAAAAACAGCCTAAGTGTATATAAAACTTTTTTATCTTAAATTATTTTGTTCATATACGAAGACATATTTAAATATTTTAATTCTTAATTAATTAAATCTTTATTTCTTAAATTGAATTTTATAAAAAAATCATACATATATGTATATACACAGGTATCCCAAAAAAATGTATACACATTTTAACAGTTTATAACTCACTTAATTTTCAGTGCTTTCAAGTTTAACCGATCTCTCATAATGGATGGAGCAAGATTATATACATTTTATTGGGACACCTTGTATATATATATATATATATATATATATATATATATATATATATGTATATGTATGTTTGTATGTGTGTATATATGTATGTTTGTATGTATATACGTATGTATGTACGTATTGTATTTATGTACATTTCTGGTACTACAACTCTTAGTGGTTTTGCTTTTTAAACATTTTTTCGAGTCTATTTGATAGAATCATCTGTCCGATGCTTTATTCTTTCATCTTTTTACTTTCATGGTTCTCAGATTAACATTCACATTATCCATCCATCTCTTTTCACGTTTTCCTCTTCTATTGTGGATCCTTCCTTTCAACATTTTCTTTGATGTCCGTTTCTCTGACCACCTTATTCTTATGCTTTTATAAATTTTACAATATTCTGTCTTTTTCAATCAAATATTTATTATTATAGGACATGATTGCAATTTTAATTGATTCATATATCATCCATAGTATTTTTTTTCAAAGTATCTGGATTTATTTTCATTTACTTGCATTAATGACAAGGTTTTTGAATCATATGTTGCTAAAAGGCAAACCAGAGTCTTATATATCATATGTATGTATATATATATATATATATATATATATATATATATATATATATATATATTTATAAGTATTATGTTGCAAAATGTAATTTATTTAGAAAATATTTAATAACATAAATTAATATAAAGTTTATTAACTAAATTCTAAATAAAATTTCTTTACAATTGGTAATAAATGTATGTAGATAAAATATTACCAACTTTTTAATTTCAATGAAAGAAAAAAATCTAAAAATCAATTTAGATAAAACGATTCGTATCCCAGGATTGAACTTAATGTCACAGACGTCCTTGACCTGATGATGTTTTGTTATCACGCTAGACTGATGTTTAGATGCCTGGAGCATCACTGAAGACAACGCTACAAACTATATAATGTTAGTACTAAATGACCGTTTTCTTTATATCTTTTTCCATTTCTAACGATCATTTTTCGGTAAATCTGACTCTATGTATGTCTCTGCGAAAGAATAAAAATAAAACAATAAAAAGAACGATCTGAGTTCTTTCTGAATTTTATATACAGATATCGCGCATTTATACACATACAACATACATACATACATACATATATATATATATATATATATATATATATATACGATGTATTTGTGTGTGTGTACAAGTTTGTGATTTATTTCAAAAAAATAAGAGCATTAAGTATGATATTATTTTTTTTTTTATATTTTTTCTGTATTCATTTCACTTTATAATTTCTGTTATTGAAGTTTTCGACATTTAGATATTTTATAAAAATAAATTTCATCAATAAATATATATATTTTTTAAAAAAATGAAAATTTCAAATATAATGTTAGTTATCTTTGTTTGTAAATAGTAATAAATTTATATATATTATAATGAATTATTTTTTAAACCATTTGTCAAATGTATAAACCATAAGAGAAATGAAAGTAGTTAAAATATGAATTACTTGATTTAGATAGATGAATGATAATTCTTCTGTAATTTTAATATGATACATTTTATATTACTTTAAGAATATTATTTTCAAGACTATTATTTTGTGAAAAAAAATTAGAAATCAAAATTTATATTATTCACAGCATGATTGTATTTATTACATATATATATATATATATATATATATATATATATATATATATATATATATATATATATATATATATATATATATATATATATATAAAGGGTGTTTTGAGGTTCACTCCTAAAAAAAACACTCAATATATATAGGTGTCCTAAATTAAACAGACCGACAATAAATTTATTAATCAATAGTTTTTACATGCTCCTGAGATACATTAGACCAAATTAGATAGTTCAAGTTCAAGTATATATTTATTGTTCTAATATAGTATACATTTACAGAATGTGGGTACAATGGTATATATAATAATTTTTCTAACTTACGTTAATATAGCTATGTTATAGGAGTAGATAATAATAATAATATATGATAAGTCCCACTAAAAATGTTTATGTTTTTGAGCACGGGAAAAATTTTCAAAAACCCGAAATGACAGAGTTTTTTCACTAATCACTAATTTAATCACTAACACTAAAACTAGGGAATGTTTCGGACACTTATCACTGGAGCACTACACAGGTGTCACTGTTTTGATGTGGTTCTATGATGTATACCAAGTACCAAATTAGACTGAATGATGTAATATATATAGGTGTGTCTAAACATTGAATTTCATTTGGGTAATATTGTATGTATGTACATGTGTACATACATACACATATATACACATATTTATATATATCGTCAAAAAAATATATATTAGCCCACTGTTGGTCGAAAGTCTTATCGAATGCCATTAAGACCTCTTAGATGTTCTCTTAAGATTCTTTTATTGCTTTTTGTCTGCGACTAGTCTTATCCATCCTTCCATCTTTGATAATTTTTTTTTGTTTCTCAGTTGCCATTCCATAATGATTTTTGCTCATTTATTGTTTTCTCTTCTTGTTATAGGTCCTGTCTATGTTCATTTAATCGATTTTATTTGTTCTATTATATCAGTTACCCTTGTCTGTTCTCATATCCATTTTCTTTTCTCCTAACATTATCTTTTTGATGCTTCTCTGGGTTATCAAAAATTTTCCTTTATTTCTGCATTAAGTGTCCAAGTTTCTGATCTATATGTATTAACAGGTAGCATACATTAGTTATATGCTTTTCGTTTTAGATTCAATAGTATTTTTCTTTTCATCATATTATTATTTATTCAAAATTCTGGCCATGTTACAATAATTCTCGATATAATCTGTGGCTACAGATCACCATTATGTCGTGTAATTTTTTTAGATATTTTATTTCATCCACTTGTTCCAAGCATTGGTTCTCTAACTGTATATTTTCTTTCTCTAGAAATCTACTAAACATTATTTTAGTTTTTGCATATTTATTTTTAATTCAATTTTTTTACTTTTTTCTGAAAACCTTTCAAATAACATTTTTAGTTCTTCTGTGTTTCATTTATAAGTGAAATATTGATATAAATGAATAATTCACTATCAACACCACAATATGTTATGTTCAATAACCACATATTGAGATTTAAAATGCAAGATGTCAATAATATTATGGCTGTAAAATGTATATCGGCGAAAAAATATCAATAAATGATTATTACAAACTTTTATTATTTTTTTATGTTGGAGAGGGTGAGTGATTTATTATAATATCAAAATAAGTACTATTCGATATTTGTTAATATAATTTAAATTTGAATATATTTTGTAATTTAAATTGATTTTAGAACATAAAATTTTAATTTTTAAATTTTTTAAGAAACTGATAAAATAGTATTGAAAAAAAATCAATGTTTCATTGTATAATTTTATTCTAAGGAATAAATTATTAAAAAAAGTTTTTGTAATGGAAATACAATCAAAAATATAGGGTTATCCAAATGTAACGTCTAGATTTGTGTTTTACTAAAAAGAAACTGTACATATGTGTACACAAATAAATTTCAACCCCAACACAACAATAATTTAAAAGTGTTGAATAATCACTTATTGTTCACTTATTATTTATAATTATATCGGATGATGTATTTCGATGGCGACGCAATCATCGTCAGAGCCTTTCTTACATATGTTTCTGTACATATGTTTCTCTATACACCACCCTATAAACATATTTTTTTAATAAAACACAAATCTAGGCGTTACATTTGGATGACCCTATAAAATGTATGCTAATTTTCTATATATTATCTTCACATATCAACATATTTGAAAATATTTACTCTATTGAGAATTTATTTCTTGTGTTAAATATTAACTTAAGTAAAATAAAATCTTTAAATTTATTTTTATTATTTTAATATTTTTTTAAATTGGAATCTAATTTTAAAATATTTTCAGTTATTATGAATTAATAATATTTGTTCATATTTCCAATTTTTTTATTAAAAAATGTATTTCACTATAAAATTTCAACCGAAATTAATTTTTCATGCTGAACTACGAGTATAAATATTTAACGATCACTTTTCCATGAATAACAATTATATGAAAAGAATACATTTTTATAAAAATAAAACAGGCACCACTAGCATAATAAATCCGATGTAAACAAAAAAATCATCCTATTTCATCAATTTAGAGTAAATAAAAAAACATTATTGGAATTATCATGAATATTCAATGAGATATTTGTTCGAAACGATTTAAAAATGGTCAAGTGGATGGATAAAACCTATTCTGAAAGCATCGGCATTCATTTAAACGTTCATCAAATCAACATACAATTAATGAAGTTGCTATCATTGAAAACATTGAAGTAGACCTTTAATTTTTTACTATCTTTTCCGAATTTTCGTAGAGGGAATTTGCGAATGGTTCATTTTCAATGTATGGGGTTTCAATCATATCGCAAATAATGTGTCTAGGGAAGTCAGTTCACTTTTGGGAGTTCTCTTGTATAGAATTACTTTGAATAATGAATTTTTCAGTAAGATGATCTACATTATACTTTTACAATCGAACACACATTATATATATATATATATATATATATATATATACACACATATGTATGTATGTATGTTTTTATGTATGTGTGTGTGTAAAAGTCAGAGAAAGTGTATTTATATATATATATATATACTCTCTCTCTCTCTCTCTCTCTCTCTCTCTCTCTCTCTATATATATATATATATATATATAATAATTACAATTTCTCAGTTAATAACCAATATTGACAAGTGAAAAATTAAAACGTAAATTCTCAAAATTTGATTAACCAACTTTTTGTATATTTTTTTTAATTATGCAAAACAATATCATCATATATTGAATTGTAAATATGAAATTGAGAATTTCATTGAAACATTAAAACAATTTTTTGCAAATAATTTCTAATATTTTTACAAATATTTTTTTATTCTTATAAATCTATAGGAAAATATATCTTTTTTTGTCCGTTATGAGACGTTTTTGTGTTATTTGAAATTTAAAAGAGATTTTCTAAGATTCGTCATTTATGATTCGGTTTAAAAATAATTATGTAATTGATCCTGTAATATATAAGGATAAATTTTCAGATATCAAATATATAATTTATTTAATCAATAAATATTTTTTTCTTTTATTATGATCTTCTTCAAAGTTCTGATATTATTCGTTCGTTTTTATTGTAAATCTTACAAATTTATTATGAACAAACAACGATATACGAGTATAATTAGAAGACTTTAAAACATAAATTTGCCATATTTTCAAAACAAACAGTACCTCAGAATATCTTTTTACTGAATTAATTTTATAATGATGGAAATGTATTACAATCTGATACAGATTTATACACTGAATATAGCAGTGAATAAAAAAATATTAGTGGAACTACTTTTTCTACTTACGACTTAATTAATTATTATATACTTTGATTTATTAATCCAATAAAATTTATCAATTTATCCTTCTCTGTTGATGAAAAAGAAGTTACTTATTTTGGGATTATATTACAATCGTCTTTATTATGGAATGAACATATTTGAAGTATTGTAAACAAAACTATTAAATATCTAAATTTTGTAAAAATAAACATTTAAAGAATTTAGTACAATTGACAAAAGAGATTTTTACTTGAGTACTGTGGAAATTTATGATATCTGTATTCAAAGAAAGACTATTTATTTTATGTTAGACATTTTAGGATGGATAGTTCCAGTAAAAATGGTTGAACAGTTAAGGTGAGGGAGTTTGGGTAATAAATTAAGGCTAGTGACTTTAATTTGCACTATTAAAACTTTTATGAGGTATCAGATTTTTTTAAAAAATTAAATTATCTCGAAACCGAAATTAATTTTTTCATATACTTTTTTCCCGTATCGTTTCTTGTGTTTGTTCTTAGTTAGATATGAGATTTAATTTTCTTATTGTTCTTTTTCATGTCTTGTAGTAATAGATTGAACTTAGGAGAATTTTAGTCAAAGAATAGCTTTTTTTTCTATGGTACAAAAAAAGATCACCTGCTAAAATTCAAGTGCCACTGATCATCTCTTATACTTTAGTATTGCTCCTACCTTATTCTGAAACTGTTTGTTTAGGATTTTCTCTTACTTGCAGTTATTATACTTATCTATACACCATTTCACGATTCACCTAGTAGCCGAAGTTTGCCTTAGGCGTGTCAATTTTTTCTTATTCATTTATTCTCAAAAGTTACAATAAAACTTGTATTAAAAGACTGAGTTATTTTTTCATTTCAATACTCTTTATGTTAGTTTAATAATTAGCTGCAAAGTGTTGTTCCATTAAAATATCTTTAAAATCATCTCTTAAAAATATAATAATTACATGAGTGTTGTTCGATGATTAAAACATAAAAAATTAAAAAAAATTAAAACTTTTATATATAGGGTTTTCTAATAAGAATGTCAATTCTTTGACAGCTGGTGGCAGCTACGTTTCAATTTTTTAAGCTCATTTTGACAAATTAACATGGTACGTTTAACACTTTAACAACGCTTAGAAATTGTAAAAATTCAATAGACTTATCGAAACAAAAGTTTAATGAGCCTATTATTTTACGAAATAGATCCATCAATTGGCCACCAAGATCATGCGACTTAACTCCATTGGATTATTTTCTGTGGAGTTATGTGAAACCATTGGTCGATGCTGATAAACCATAAACAACAGAAGTATTTAATATAAACATTATGTGTAATTCATGAAATTGGACCACAATTATGTGAAAGAATGACTAAAAATTGGACTAAACGAATGCACTGTTAAACGAAGTCGTGGTGATCATATGAGTGAAATTGTGTTCCAAAATTAATGCCATAGAATATGCATAAAACTAAAAAAAATAAATAACTATTTAATTAAAAATTTTTCTTTTATTTTTATTTAAACTTCTGAAGTACTTATTGGAAAACACAATACAATAATACGTAGATATTAAAATGTACATAATGTGTATTTATAGAAATTGCATTAATTGATAACTTAAAATCACTCAATAACAATTTAAATCCAATAGATATCAATTCATTAAAATTATTGATTTGTAAGAAATATTAATTTATTTTTTTATAATTCCAATGAAAAATATGTTAGAAGAGTAAATATTTGTTAATTTATAATTTGTAAGTCTTTATTAATATTAATTATAATTAGTTAATTACTTCTCATATCAATTATAAAGAAAGAAGAAAGTTTAACTTTTATGCAAATCTTTTTAATTTTTTTTATCACAATATTAATTAAATTTAAAACATATACTAATAAAAGAACAAAACAAAAAAAATATTATAACTTCTCGTTTTTACTAAATAGGTTAATGCAGATACGTCAATTTGGAACAATCCTTGTTCTTAATAAAACACTCAAGGTATTATTATGAAAGTCTATACAAGTTATTATAAAAAGTTAATTTACAGTATATATAAACAGTATATTGTCTGTATATTCTTCATCTAATTAAATGAAAGAGCTCTTTTTGTACGTCGAAAAGTTTATTAATAACTCGTTTTATTAGATTTGAGCACATATATTTAAAGCAATTAAAAAGTATAGAATGTTTCTAAAAACATTTCTAGGTTTAGAATTTTGTAGTGGTCAAAATAACCATATGTACGAATGTCGTTTGATAAGTATGATAAAAAAGTAAGAAAAACTAAATTGAAAAATTTAATTAAATTAAACAATAAATAAATTTACCATACTTATCAAACGAGCCTCGTATATATATATATATATATATATATATATATATTTAAAGTTGTGAAAATTGAAATAAACTCAATTCCAACCACTATTCAGTCCTGTAATATAGGTAGTATTGTGTTTGTGTAATTATATAAGTATTATGTACTCTCATAACTAATCTATTTAACTGGATACATGTCACGAATTTCAATGTGGGAATTGTTCACTGAATATAAATGTTCGTTAGTTAAACATGTTTATATTTTTTGCATTAAACATTTTTAACATATGTTTTGAAGTGCAAGTAATTTTTAATAATGACAGGTAATTCATTTTTTTGAAATGAATTAGGTAGAGTTGGTTACTATTTTTTTTTAAAAAAATATTATTTTACTAATTTTACACTAATGTTTTTTTTTATATTTAATTCTTCATTAGGCAACAACACAATTTATTGAAATAAAATTATAGAAAATATGTTCAGATATAAATATAATTAATTAATAATTATTAAAAAGATATATTTTTGTGTGATTAATAGAGGAAATAACTTATTTTTGCGATTAAGAGTAGTTTATTATGAGTGAGTGATATTTTTTTGTGATTGCATTTAATAAATGACTGTGTGAATAAAAATATTTTTTTAATTTGTACTTTTCAACTATATTTTTTTTCTTAATTAATTATATATATATATATATATATATATATATATATATATATATATATATATATACATATAAGGTCATTATACATAAATCATGTAATTTCTAGAGCAAGATTTGAAATACAACAAACAAATTGACTTTTTAACTTTAATCACAAATATATTTTCCATTATGTTTCATAATTTACTTCTATCTTAATCTTTAATACCCTAGCGATAAAACTCTTTTAGTTTTGCATTATGAGTAATTCAAGCTCTTTGTATAATTTTTATTCTTCATTATTAGTATTTTTAAGACTGATCATTTTTGCTTTCTCTCTAAAAGAATGTCATATTAATAATTCAAAGAACAAACTCTACATAATGTAAAATAAAAACATATTTGTATTTTTCTCTGCGATGTAAATTTCAAATTTGTGTTTTTTCTATTTTTTATAATTTAAGTTTATTTACAATTATATTGCAATTTTTTTATATAGTTGCAAAATTTCTTACTAGTACGCTATTGAGATAATTTATTAATTAGGTTTTTATCTTAAAAATATAACGTTTACTTATTTTTAATATTTGTGACAATTTTTTTTAAATACACAATTGATCCGAAAAATATTGATTTATATGTATACAAATAAATCATTGCTTGACTCGACAAGATTTTCAACATATTTTTTCAGTCTCTATTAACCACTTACTGTTAATTTTATTTGTTTAAAAGCTGATGTATATTTCAATAGTCATGTTATCATTATTAGAGGGGTGTGTTACACCACCGCCTGAATATTATACTACAATATAAAATCTAAAGATTTTTTAATAATATGCTCTAACAGTGACGATATGGTTATCGAGGTATGCATCAGTTTTTAAGTGAATAAAGTGAACAATAAATTATTGGACACTTTTATAAAATCTCGTCATGTGGAGGTGATAATTTATTTTAATGAGAATTTGCTATAGTATCAAAAAAATAGTAGTCTGTATGAAATTATTATTATTAAAGTTTAGAAATAAAATTTAGTACAATAAACTACTACTTTTAATCATTTGATGTAATAATTTATATCAATTAGAAATATTATTGAAAAAAAATATTTGAAAATTGCTAGAAAAAATTGCAATTTAAAAAATAATATTTCACATTAAATTTAATAATATTACGTTATATGAAATTTAATTCAAATTAATTTTAATTAACAAATAAACAGAATTAAACTAACACTAGAAGCTAATCATTATTTCTAAAACTTTTGTACACACGTTATTGTTTGTTTGATGTTGATTTATTTGCAACTACCAATAATTGACAAAGTTCGATATACATGGTAATAAAGAGAAATGTTTGTAAATTACATTAAAATAACTAACAGTTAATTAACAGACTGGGACGAAATTAATTTAGAAAATTATAAGACAACATTATTTCTGTATATTGTTTGTTCCACACACACACATACATACACACACACACACATACACACACACACACATACACACACACACACACACACACACACACATATATATATATATATATATATATATATATATAGTTATTATTTATTAATATTATACAATACATTATTTTGAATTTCATTATTAAAAAAATATATTATAAAAGAAACAAATTTCAATAAGTAAAGAAAAACTTATTTTTCTTGTTTATCAATACAGTTTAAAGTATTTTTTTCGTGAAAAAGTACTATTGGCGATTTTAATCATTTTATACGTTTCTGATTTTCTCTATTTATATAGCACAAAACTTGTAAGGAAAAGGATATATTTTCTTACGCATTTTGCAAGACTTCTTTATTAAACAAAATAAATGAACATGAATTTCGTTTGTATGTAACATAAAAGTAGGAAAAATTCAAAAATAGTATAAAAACAATTTTTGATGGATATATTATAATGTAGATATTTTTAGACTTCGAAATAATGTTATAAAAATGCGTCTTTCAATATGGTGTTAAATATGTATATTTTCTGTAAAGAATACAACAATGTAAATTTAGAGTCAGATTTACATTTTGTGTACTATATAAAGTGATGTAGATAGGATAATATATTAAAATACTGAGAATAGCTGGTAAAAGTAAACAAATATTCTAGAGAATTCGTAAGTGTTTTAAAAGAAATTACTAGCTATACAACATATGTATCTATAGAAAATATTTACATATAGTAGAAATTTCAAGTTGAATTTTATGAAAATGTCTGTGACAATAAATATAATAACTTGTTCTAAAAAGTAATGGAAATATTCTGTTTATATTTATCTTTGTACGTATAGCTGTGGAGTATAGGGGTTTTCAATGAGAATGTCAGAATTTTGACAGTTGGTGGCAGGCGTGTTTGATTTTTTTTAAGCTAATTTTGACATTTCAACTCAGTATGTTTAGTAAATTATCATGGAACGTTTAATACTTCAACAACGCTTAGAAATTATAAAAAATTCAATAGATTTATTGAAGCAAGGGTTTAATGAGTCCATTATTTCATGAAATGGACCCATCAATTGGCTACCAAAATCATGTGATTGAACTTGATTGGATTATTTTCTGTGTGGTTATGTTAAATAATTGGTTTATGCTGATAAACTACAAACAACATAAACATTAAAAATTAATATTGAACGTGTAGTTCATAAAATTGGACCACAATTATGTAAAAGAATGACTAAAATTGGACGAAACGAATGCACTATGTTAAATGAAGTGGTGGTGGTTATATAAATGTAATTGTATTCCATCATTAATGCCATATAATATTCTTGAAAATATAAAAATAACAAGAAAATAATTAATTAAATACATTTGTTCTATTTTCATTTAAACTTCTGAAGCTCTTATTGAAAAACGCTGTTATAAAACTTATTTTGTCGTGATTAAATATATCATTTAAATAAAATCCAAAATTTTTATAAAAAATTATCAAAGAAACAAATTATAAATAAAACAATCAATATACAAATATATTACAGATAATATGTTACATACAGTGAGTTATTAAAAAAAATAGTTGGAATTTTATAATTTTCTTCATATACCTACATACGAGTATTAATAATTCAACATTATTGAAATTTCTATGAAAACTGTTTTTTATTTGTATCTATATTTGTTTATTTACAAAAAATATTTTATATAAATTAAATCATAAAAAACACTATCGTTTACTTATTTTCTGAGTATAACAATTTTCCATTTTTCTAATAATTTGTCTCAGTGTTTACTTTAAATAGCCACGACCAATGGCAAACATGACAAACTGTTGACCATGTGTCACAATCTTGAGTTGGAACTTGTGTACTATGTCAGAGTTCATTAAAAAAGCAATTGCCTCCTATACATAGGTCTTGGAAGTACTCTAAAATAACTTAAATAAAAAAAATGTTGTTTCATAAAATACTTTTAATAGAAATACGAGACTTTTTAAACGTTATTTCATTTTTATTTTCTTGTGCATCGTTATATAGTTTCTATAATTAGAATTCATGATTGAAAATAAAATATTATAAATATAAATTAATTCAGTGTTTGTGAATAGAGAAACAAGTATAACGAAACCGTATTTTCTTTTTGGTATTATTTTAGTAATTTTCCAAGTTTTCTCTGAGTATCGAATACGATTTGAATTCTTATTCTATTTTATATCTCGAACTTTTCTATCGAATATTCAATCAGAATTTCTTATTATGTGTGCTCTAATTGCCACTTAAACTCTTTTATTCTTTGTGGAATATCAAGTTTCGTCTGCAATACTTATGAAAAAGATTTTGCTTTTATGTTCTTTGCTTTCATTTTGTGAATAATTACAGACGCGCATAAACATATATATATATATATATATATATATATATATATATATATATAACCATTATTATTGTTAGACAAAAGCCTTATTAAGCCTCACTTGGTCTCCTCACGTTTATAGATTTCAACGTGGGGTATTTTTGTACCTCATCTTTTCATTAAATATGAAGATTTAAAATATAACAATGGTATATTTTAATAATTAATAAAATCATAGGATAACAAAATACTCTATAACGGGTAGCCTGGGTTAAATATTTTACCAAGATTCTTCCATTGTTTTCTGTTAGTGGATAATCACATTTCATCTTCACCTCAATTATACTTCATAGTTTTATCTTTTCATCGTTGATAGGGTCTTTCCTTGATTTATTTTTGTCTTTTGGTCGTTGTTCTATATTTTTTTTCGTCCATCTACTATCTTCTCTTCTTGCTAAGTGTCTTGTTCATGTACATTTCATCGATTTTATTTGTTCTATTATCTTAGTTAATCTTGTATGTTTTTGTATCCTTTTTCAGGTTTTTTCGATAAGGTTTAGAATTTCTTAATATTATCCTCTCTATACTTCTTTGTGTTGTCAAGAATTTTTGTTTTATGTTCGTATTCAGTACATATTTATATTTATCATAAGTATCAGCAACTACCTCTCTCTGTCCATTACTGAATAAAGGCATTTTTTAAAATTTTCCACTTCGACTAATCCAATATCTGTATCTTCAAATTTATTTAAAAGATTTTTTTTAAGTCTCTGTCCTATCTATCCTCGAGTATTTTTTTGATTCTCTTTATATATCTAAGTTCCCAATAAATAATTTTCTTTATCCATCAGTATTTTTCTTTTCTTGCTGTATAATTAGTTCATTTATATTAGATTGATAAATAAGTTGTTTTTTTTTGTAAGTGAATGAAAAACATTTTTTTTCATGAAATAAGATAATTTTATTGAATAATATATTGACTATTTTGTTCCACTACCTTTTGCTACTTTTCAAGAATTTTTATAATTCCTTGCTCAAAAAATTTTTGATTCTTTTGGAAGAAAAAAAATGATTCAAGTACGATTTGATAGTCTGATCTGAAGTGAAACTTTTACTATTTAAAGATTTTTACAAAGAACGGAATAAATAAAAATCTGATGGTACAAGGTCAGATGAGTATGGTGGATGTGATATCACATTCTAACCAAGCTCCAATATTTTTTGACGAGCGACCAAAAATGTATATAGTTTCGCACTGTCATGGTGGAACAAAACATCTTTACGTTTCACCAATTCTAGACGTTTCAGATTGGTTAACTATTAATAATATACATTTGAATTGATCGTTTGGTTCCTAGAAAGCAGTTCAAAAAATACAATTCCTTTGTAATCCCATCAAACTGATAAATCTTCTTTTGATGAATATCTGCTTTGGGATGGTTTACCAGGCTGCAACCACGATATTTTTCGCTGAAAATTGTTGTAAACAATCCATTTATTGTCGCTTATTATCATTTTCTTAAAAATTATCATTTTCATTACTTTTCATGAGTGAATCGCAGAAATTGATGAAATGAATTTCTTTAAGTTCAAGTGGTTCTCGAATATCGAGCTTATTAACGTAATCAAGTTGTTTGAAATAATTTTCAACTCCAGTATATAAAATGATTAACTTATCTACAATCTCTCGAGTCATGCTACGACGATTTTCTTCAATTAATGCTTTGATTTTGTCATCAACTTCAAATGGACGTTTAGAACAATGTTCATCTATAAGTGAAAAATCACTAAAATGAAATTTAACAAATCAATTCAAACATTGCCGTTCTTTTAAAACATCACTATCATAAACAGTACATAACTTTTTATAAGTTTGCTTCGCGTTTTTTTCTTTATGAAAATTATAAAGCAAAATATGACGATAATGTTCGTTTTGATTTTAAAATAAAATTTCTTTCTAAATCAAACTTGAACTATCATCTATCAAATTTCATAACGAATTCACAGTTTAGAATAAGGTTAGATGCATTCCATGACACGTAAAGACACATATATAAGTGAAAATTCAAATTACTTATTTGCCAACCCAATATTTCAAACTCATCACTTTTTCCATAATATCTATAATATTTGTTTTCTTTCTGGAACACTTTGTTCTCTTTTTACCTCTACATGCTATTCTTAAAATTCATCTTTTCGTGCTGGTTTGTGTTGTCTGAAATAAATTATAATAACTTTCTTAAAAGTCCTTTTGGGATTTGTTCATTTTTATGATCATTTCAGTATGAAGTAACAAAATTATTTATCGATTTTATTTTTTCAATAATATATATTTCAATATAAGAAATAATTATATATATATATTTATATATATATATATATATAACTATTTTAATAAATTATTTTTCATATAAAAAAATAAAATTGACTATAACAACGATTACTATTTCATTTAATTTATTTATGTAATTGCTTTAATTTAATATTATTCTTAAAATTCATCTTTCAGTGCTTTTTTATGTCGTCTAAAATAAATTATAATATTTTCCTAAAAAGCTCTTTCGGGATTCGTTCATTTTTATGATAATTTCGACATGAAGTAACAAAATTATTTATTGATTTTATTTTTTTAGTAATATGTATTTTAATTTATTATTTTTGGTAAAAAGAAATAAATTTGAACAAAACAACATTTACTTTTTTATTTAATTTATTTATTTAATTGCATTAAATCAATTAAATTTTTTAAAACATGCTGTAGTTATTAAGTACGAATATTATTAAAAGCGATTCGTGTTTTTCTTTATCACAGACACAATAGTTATTTCATTTATCAACATATTGAAATGGACTTATGTAGATTTTTATTTTATTTTTCTTTTTGTAATAACATTATTGAAATAGCTGAATATAGTTGGTGATTCTACACAGCACGCTTTTAAATTAACAAGTGTTTATCGATTTATATAAATATTTCCGAGAAAATGGATCGTTTGTAATAACATCACAGCGTGAATCTGTGCAGAACCAACAAAATACATTTATGCACTATGTGCAACTACATATTAAACTATAATGAACAGTTTTATTAGTTTTATTGATTTTATTGTATGTTATTTTATATTATTCAAAAAATGTATCCTAACGCTTCCACACCCTGTATATATATATATATATATATATATATATATATATATATATACGCATACACAAAAACAAATACACAAACACAGTTAACCCTCCTATAACACGGTTAATTCGTATCATGTTAAGCGAAACTTTAAAGTAATACAAATCAGAAAAATGCATTCTTGTTATATCGAATCCGTGTTCTTAGAGTGCCGTGCTATATCAAAATCGTGTTAAGCGAAATTTAGAAATAATATAAATCCGAAGAGTATGTTATATTGAAACGGTGTTATAATATAGTTTGTTTTTAATAAAACACAAGGCGTCACATTTGGATGACCCTATATATATATATATATATATATATATATATGTGTGTGTGTATGTGTGTGTGTGTGTGTGTGTGTGTGTGTGTGTGTATACATATATTACGTAAGTAGAAACAAGCAGTCAAATAGAAAAATGCATCGTCTGCGAGCGTCTGTGAAAAAAAAGTCCATGTTAATTTCATTTCACTAACGAACTTTTCCAACGAGCTGAAAATTTTCCACACACGCGACACTGTCGTTTGATGTCGTCGACGTGAAGGGAATCCCCTCTCTGATACTTGTTGGCAGCTGTGGACGGGCGCTTTAGCCGATACAAACGACCAGTCGTAAATCATTCCTGTTTGTGAAGCGCACGTGTTGTGGCGCCGTCATAGCCGCGCTGCAATTCGATTAAGATCGAGTGTAAAACGCACTTTTTAATAATTTAATCCGAAAGAAATACATCTCACGTACGTATACGATTTTCAGTAAGAAGTTTGTTGGGTCTTGTACCGGTTTAAAAAAAATTGTGTGAAAGTTGTGCTTTGTTTAGAGTGATTAGAAGTAATCATTGAACGTTGTTTAAACATCCAGTATTAAATACAAGTAAATTTAAAATTAGTTAACTTCTTTAAATATTCTATTTTTTAAGAAAAATGTTTAGTAGTATTTCTATAAAAATATTTAAAATTAAATGAAGTAATTGTTAGAGAAAAAAATGAAAACTTAAATATTAAAAAAAGTGTTTAATAACAATTTGTAAGATATTTAAAAATTAAATTTATTATAAATACTTTTTTATTAAGGTATGTATTATAATACAGTAAATTTTCAATGTGCGAAGAAAATTGGAAAAAAATTAGTAAATATTTATTAAAATATTTTTCATTGCACGCGTACAAGAATATATAAATGTATGATATGTATGTGTTATATATATATATATATATATATATATATCATCTAAAAAAATAAGTTTTGAAACAGAGGAAAAAAATAAGTTAAGGATCTACATATGTATATTTACTTAGATTTTAGTAATAACTGAAAACAATATTATCCTTTTTAATTTTTATTCAAAAATTATTTAAATTGATTATAAATTAAAAAAATCTACAATAATATTTCATTTGTATAGTTGTTATTTTGGGTTCGAATTATATCTTACATATCATATATATATATAAATATATATATATATATATATATATATATATATATATATAAAATAAATCTAGAAAATTGTATTTTAATTAATTTATAAATTGTATAAATATATTAAAAATTGTTTGAGTAATAAATAAAGGTAAAAATGAAACAGCATATTTTTTAATTGAAAATAATATTTAAAAAAAATATTAAAATTATAAAAACTGTTTATTTAGAACACATTCTTTTTTAAAAAATATATTTAATAATTGAAACCATAAAATTAAATATATATTATTTATAAATCTATAAATTGAATAATATTCGAATTTCTAAAAATAAAGTTTTATTAAAAAAATATTTCTTTAATAAAAATATTTACAATAGTTATTTTATTATAAATTGATTCAAGCTAGAATCTTTTCCTGATTATATTAAATATTTTTATTGTAAAAGTTCCATTAATTGACACAAACACATTCACACACACATACACACACTCACATACACACACACATTTTTAATCAATTAATAGTAATATATATATATATATATATATATATATATATATATTACTATTAATTGATTAAAAATTGCAAATTCAAATAACTAATATTTCGTCATAATTGAAGGAAATGTAATTATCAATTTCATAATAAAAAGTCATAATAAATATTAAATATATGTCTGTATCATAAAAATACTAATTAATTATAAAAATTATATTTTAAATTGAAATCAGTGATAATATAATTTAATACATATTTCTAATTGAATTTAAATTTATTGGAACAAAAGTAACTTTAAACAAATTTCCAAATTATATTATATAAAAAAAATAACAACTAAGTAATTCCTAACTTTTGTATTAAAATTAACATGAAGTAATTTCTTATAGATATATAAAATAATACTGCTTATTTTTTATTCGTAATGAAATTATAAAAAAAATGTTTAGTTACTATTTCAATTGATTTGGTCATTAATTGAATTGTTATTAACTACAGTAAATTACATAAGACATACGTAGTATTATTATAATATTAGTATATATTCAAGTATATATTTAAATATTTTTAAAATATATCTAATGAATATTTTCATAATTTTTATATTAATAGAGTCATCCAAAAGTAACGCCTAGATTTATGTTTTATTAAAAAGAAATAAAATAAACTATACACATGTTTCCGTATACATCACCCTATACACATATTTTTTTTAATAAAATACAAATCTAGGTGTCACATTTGGATGACCCTGTATGAACATTAGTTTTTCGATATATACAAATTTTAAAAAGAATTATATTTAGAAGATATACAAATTTTAAAAAGATATATATTTAGAAAATTTAAATCATATAATCTGAATTTTAATGTTAGTGTACAATAAGTAAACATACATTTATACATACATACACTCGTATATATATATATATATATATATATATATATAAGGTGACTCAATGAGACTAAATGGTTTAGAAATACATTTACTTGCTTACTACAATTTACTATTTTTGTTGTCCTTAAGTCTCATTTGGGCCTTTCTTTATTTCTCTCTCTCTCTCTCTCTCTCTCTCTCTCTCTATATATATATATATATATATATATATATATATATATGTCAGTGTTTTTATATATAATATAGTAATTATATTTTTTAAAAATTAATTAAAATATTTACAATGTTATATCGATTTATTTTTTCTTAAACATATTTACATTTTACTAATTAAATTCCATCAAAGACATTAATTATGCATTTATTTGTACACATATTTTCTGAATACTGTCAACATTTCGAAAAGAAATATATGCAGATATTAATTTTAATACCGTGCAAGAACAGAAACGTTTTTTTATAATGCGCGCTTGAAACCTACAAGTGTTTATCGAATACCACAGGCAGTTCCGAAGAACGGAAGCATTTGTAATAAAATCAGAGCACGAACCTGCGAAAAATCGCAAATTTATCAATGCGGCGTGCTTAAGTATGTAGTTAAAGAACAAGTAGACATTTCGAGCAGTTATTATATTGTTTTTGATATTTTATTTCGTTATATTCTTATATTTATCACAAAAGCTTAATATTTTTTCACTCGTCTTTTAAATATTTTAAAACAGTTTTTAATGCAAAATTATTTTGAATTAGATCTGTGGTTTATTTTTCGTAACAAACATTTTTTTGATTTTTTTTTAATATATTTTATATTGGTATACATTCTAAAGAATTATAAATAAAATCATTCACTCATGATTATCATACAAGTGTGTGCATACTTAACTATTTTTAAAATTTGAAATTAACTTCATAACAAGTAATTTTAGATGCCATTTAAAGAAATAAATTATTTATTTTAATATCTATTTGTAAGTTTATCCAGAACTAACAGTATTTTTAAATTTAATCATCGTTAGCATCTTTTATCCTCTACTGAATGAAAGGCTCTCTCAAAATTTTCCATTTTTATCGATTCAATTTTTTTATTTTTTATTCCACACCAACGAATGTTTTTATATCTCTATCCTATTGGTCTATCAGTTTTTCTTGAACCTTTTCAAATTTGTGGGTTTTATGATTAATAATTTCTCTTACCCATCGATAATATTCTGTTTTTGCCACCTGATCCATCTATTTTAATTTTAAACTTTTCACTCTTGTTATAACATTCACAATATTGTTTTTTCAAATCTTCTTATTTCTCAATTTATCTTTTTGTGTTATTCCTACATGCATAATTTAATGTTTTTTTACATTGTCTCAAATCTTAAATTTAATATATATATATATATATATATATGTGTGTGTGTATAGGGTGGCCCAAATGAAATCAAAGGATAGTAAATGATAATAGGAAAATAAATACATATCTAAACCTTTCAGTCTCATTAGAGTCACCCTATATAATAAACGATTTCAACTTTTACTTCCTAAGTTTGATATGTTTTTATAGTCTAAATTCTTTAAGTCATACGTTAATATAATGTTTTGTCTAACATATTAATATTGAAAATATATAGAAAATAATATTGATAATATTGAAAATATATTTCACATAGTTTATATATGCTATATATATATATATATATATATATATATATATATATATATATATATATATATATATATAAAGAGTATACCCAAAATTATAGACGTCATAGCAAAAGTGAGATGTTTAATATTAAAATGGGCCTATCATATAATAAGAAGAAAAGACCATCAATGAATGAAATAAATTATTGAATGAGAATAAAAAGGTCCAATGAGAGACAATTGGATAGATTGGATAAAAACTAACGAAAATTCGTCAGAATGGAAGAGGAAATCATTGAATCTGTTGTAGTGGAAAATTTTGGAAAGAGAATTTCATATAAGAGTGGATAGAAAGAAACTACAGCTGCAAATGATTTTATATATATATATATATATATATATATATATATATATATATATAATTGTATCATCAGCCACTCTCAATCAATTATTGGATGAAGGTCTGTTCTAAAATTTTCCAGTTCGACTGATCCATTGCCGTTCTCTTCCAGTCCATTCCGACGAATTTCCTTATCTTTCTGTCCCATGTATCTATGGGCATCTTCATCTAGTTTCTTATGTATCTAAGTTCACAATCAATAACTACACTTATCTAGCATGGTTCCTTCTTCTTGGTATATGATCAACATATTTTTATTTCCAACTTTTCACTTTTGCTATAGCTAAACTGGGTATATATATATATATATATATATATTGTATATATATATATATATATATATATATATATATATATATATATATATATAAAACACTTTAAAACATATTTTATTAAATTTCCATTTATTTTCTCTATAATAATAACTATAAAATATTAATTATAATGAGGATTTAATTAACATATACGAGTACATATATTCTTTCGTGAAAAATGAAAAATTGATTTTGCTTGATATAAAAGTTTCTAATTAAATTTGTAATTATTATTTTATATATTGGGAAACAATTCAAATAAAAAAATAATTATATATTACTAAATAAAAAAATTACATATTATTAAATAAAAATAAATTGAATGTTACTAAATAAAAAAATAAAATATTAATAAAATTCTATAATTTAACAACCTAAATTGAAATTCAAAAACAATACGTAATACAAACGATAACAACATGTGTTATTGACAAAACTTGTATATTTAAAATTTCCTGAAATAAAAATAATTCTTTATTAATGAATATCGTTAAAAAACTACAAGTTATCAGTATTGAATAATTTTTATTATTATTTTTAATTTTAGTGAAGTAAAAAGATTTGCTTTTTAAAAAAAGCAATATTTATATTAAAAATAAATGTAATAGCAGATACAGTTCACAGTGCACTGTTTACTTCATAATTCAATTGATTTTCATAAAATAGAGAAGAGATTTAATTTTCAACTTAATATATTAACAATATTTCAGTATTATATATTAATATGTAGGTTTCTTTCCAAGATACTGAAATCTACATAAAATCATTCATATGTCTTTCCAGTTTTGAATATATATTTATATTGTATTTTTAAATTTTTCTATCATTTTAGACACATTTATTTTCCAGCAAATATTTTTTTAAAAAATATTTTCAGTATACAGTTTTTCAATCGTTGCAAGCATCAGTTTTATTATGAAATATGACAAAGTTTAAACGAATTAGTGTTTGTGAGGTTCATTGGTTTCCAATCTGATAGTTTTTCAAACGTGCTATGATTGATTAATAAAATATATCGAGGCTGCGCTTTAAATTCAAACTATTCCACACTCGATATTACGAATTCAAAATTAAATTTTAAATTTTTACTCGAAAATATTTTCTTTTTATAAATTAATTGAATTTCGAACGAATACGTCATAGTGCATAATTCATAAAAGTGTTGAATTATAAATTGAAATATATATATATATATATATATATATATATATATATATATATATATGTATATATATATATATATATATATATATATATATATATAATTGGGTGAATAATTATTTGATTAAATTTTAATAATAAATCGGAAAAAATAATTAAAGTACGAACTAAATTTTATATAAAACTAAAATTGTTATACGCAAAAAAATATTCTATTTTGAAAAAAAATTAAATAATTTTAATTTTAATTTAAGTTTTTAATTAAATAAAGAAAGTTCTATTAATATACTGTTATAAGTTTTTACAATAATATCTCTATTTTCTCGGATGCTTATATTTATTAAAAAGACTATGAAGATATCAAATTATTTACAAAGAGAGTTATTTTAAATGGAATTTAGTAATTTAATTTCAATTGTAAAATAATTTTCTCTACAATTTGTAATTTATTTAATTTAAAGACTATTCAGAGTTCTATAACTATTCATGAACTCTTTTTAATTATTTTTTTCTCATTTATAAAAAAAGTATTTTTTTTAAAAAAATAATATCTTAATTATATTTTATCTTTTTTATAAGTAAAAAATTAGATATTATATAATTATTTCATTATACAATTGTAAATATAGTTTTTTTTTACAAATATGTTAATTTTTTAATAAAAAAATTGTGTTTGTATAAATTAGGTTTTCCAATAATAATGCCATAACTTTGACAGCTAGTGGCAGCCATGTTTGATTTTTTAAGCTCATTTTAAAATTTCAACATTGTACAGTTTGTCAAATTATTATGGAACGTTCAACACTTCAACAACTCTTAGAAATTGTAAAAACTTCAATACATTTATTAAAACAAAAGTTTAATGAGTCCATTATTTCACGAAATTGACCTATCAATTGGCCACCAAGATCATGTAATCTAACTCGATATTTTCTGTGGGGTTATGTGAAATCATTGATTGATGCTGGTAAACCACAGACAACAGAAGCATTAAAAATAAACATTGAACGTATAATTCATGAAATTAGATCACAATTATGTAAAAGAGTGATTAAAATTGAGCTAAACGAATGCACTGTCAAGCAAAGTCGTGGTAGTCATATGAATGAAATTGTATTCCACAATTAATGGCATAGAATATGCTTAAAAATAAACAAAATAAATAATTATTTAATTAAATACTTTTGTTTTGTTTCCATTTAAACTTCTGAAGCGCTTATTGGAAAACTCTCCCCACCCCACTCTATATACATATATATATATATAATATATACATATATATATATATATATATATATATATATATATATATATATATATATATATATATATATATATATATATATATATATAATATATATATATATATATATATATATATACATATATATATATATATATATATATATATATATATATATAGAGAGAGAGAGAGAGAGAGAGAGAGAGAGAGAAAAGAGAAAAGAATAAACGCTGAATAAAAAATCTTCTCCATCCACTTAGGGCAACGTAGTATCACCAAATATCACTAAATGGTATCCTTCATTGAGACCTTCCTTCAGCAGTGGGCTGATATAAATTTCTGTTGCTGATAATGTTATACTGGAATTGTATTTATACAAAATCAAATTTTGTATAAATACGTTATGCAGCACTTCAATGATGTTGGTATGATCATTGAAACGTTCATCAACAGAAAAAGTGAACAATATATGATTATTTTACTGTTATAAAATCATATGGTACTGGGACTGGTGAATCATTCGTGTAAAAATGTATGATCTATAATAGAAAATGAATAATATACCTTGATTTTGTATTTGATACAAGAATTTTTCTATCATTTTGCAAATAATTTTTAAAATAATTTCTTATTTCATTCATACATTTTTTTACTATTTTTTATATCATATACAAAAAAGCTTAGCTGTTTACTGCAAAAAATTTTGTTATTTGATTGTTGAAAATCATTGTCAATAAAATAATTAAAAATTAAATAATATTTTCAATATTATTTAATTTTATATATATGTATAAATATTTATATATATATATATATATATATATATATATATAGAGAGAGAGAGAGATAGAGAGTGAGAGATCGTAATATAATATTTGTTTTTCTAGTCGAAGAGCAAATAAAAATACGTAAAATTATAATTGCTGTTTATTAGAAATTAAATTAGGTACAAAATTTTTTGAAAGATGAATTAAAATTTGAATAAAACATTAATTATATACATACATATATATATATATATATATATATATATATATATATATATATATATATATATATATATATGCTGTCATCATTAAAAAAAAAAAAAAAAAAAAAAAAAAGCGGAAGGGAGATACTTGCCAACCTAATATATATATATATATATATATATATATATATATATGCTGTCATCATTATTTTACAATTTCATTCTTAATATTTTTATTATTACAATTGAAAAGTATACACTGTCAAAGACAAATAATTGATTAAATAGGAAAAACTAAAATATACAAATATTTTTTTATAAAATATGTTAATATTTAATTGCAAACATATAAAAAAATTTGGAAAAATAATCTTTTAATAGTAGTATGGTTTTATTTTGATTGTAATAAATATTTTTATAAAGCCAGTAAAATTTTATATATCTTAATATTTCAGCTATAACAAAGTATATAAAAGTTATGATATTTTTACATCGATAATGTAGAATGTTTGTACACTGAGAA
Organism: Neoneuromus ignobilis; assembly: GCA_029203775.1. Classification (NCBI taxonomy): domain Eukaryota; kingdom Metazoa; phylum Arthropoda; class Insecta; order Megaloptera; family Corydalidae; genus Neoneuromus; species Neoneuromus ignobilis. The sequence goes on from CP092090.1 coordinate 48,767,277, forward strand.
TGAAATTGTGATGGAAATATAAATTATTTACAATTTTATGAAAATCTAAGTATGTCTTTATATACATATATACATACATACATACATATATATATATATATATATATATATATATATATATATACATAATGCCGGATTTATCTACAGGTTTGACAGACTGAAACTTAGAGCCTTATAATCTATGGGCCTCTGGCTAAAGTGTATAATATGTGGGTGGTGAGAGTTTGGAAGGACCTTAGGAACCTCATAAGTGGAATAGTCTCAGGCCTCTCTTCATCTAAATCCTGTTTTGTATATAGATATTAAAATCTCTTATTAACATTAAAAACTTTTATGAATAAAATAAATAATAAAAAAAAGTGAATGATGAGAATTTGAAAAAAATACTGACATTATGAAATGATATATTCATCTGTTTGAAGAAAAAAGTTTATGGTTGATGAATTTGATCGATTTTATGGTAGAGAAACTAGGATATTTTTTAGTATACTGTAAAAAAATATTGATATTAGAAGATAAAATGCTTCAGAGACAACAAAGAAAAGTATAGAAAGATGTATATTAGCAATATGTCCAGTCAACAAGAGAAAGGAATTGATCTGAAAGAAAATATAAGGTTTGGTTATTACAGAAGTGAAAAATGTTAAACGGAAATGAACTAGTCACGTCACAAGAACATATACGATTGATTAAGAAAACAATGTTGATATACACGATATATATATATATATATATATATATATATATGTATATATATATATATATATATATATATATATGTATAATGTATATATATATATATATATATATATATATATATATATATATATATATATATATATATATGACGATCCAAATGAGACTGAGGAATAATAAATGGTAGTTATGTCTAATCTCTTTGAGTTACTCTTATATAAAGGTGTTTTTAGGTTAGATAAAACTTTTAATAGGAATTCAATTTAAAGTTCTCTCACGCTTAAACTCTCTCTCTCTCTCTTTGTATATATATATATATATATATATATATATATATATATATATATATATATATATGTGTATATATATATATATATATACAAAAAAAAATAATTAACATATATATGGCATAGTTTATAAAATTAATATAATAAAAGATATTCATATAATCACTTTTTATCTAAATTTTCGATTTTTCAAGTCTTGACGTGTTATTTTAATACTTTGTTTTAATTTTTATGAGAATTTTCATTTTCAGAACCTAAAGATTCCATGAAATTCATTTATGAAATTTTATAATAAAAACTGTATATGAACTTTTATATGATTTTCCAAATATAAACTTATGTTATTATATATATATATATATATTGTTTTATAATTAAAATTTTAATTGTATCAATTGTGTGAAATCTTCAAAAATTTCAAGTCACATGTTTGCATATTCAATAGTCATTGTTACAACCATAACCAATAAATGTCTGAAAGAACATGAATATTAAAGAGAAACATATATAATCTAAGCTTTCAGTCCCCTGTACATACATTTGCAAGTGTGTTTTGAATTGTGTTATACATTCATGAAACGTATTTCGGAAAAGGTTTTATTTAACAACGTACTTCGGTTTATTGGATCATTATCTAGAGTGTAATGAATATTGCACAAATGTTTGATAATTTATAATACATACACACACACACACACACACACGCATATATATATATATATATATATATATATATATAAGTGGCGGACTTTTACATAAACAATAGCCAAAACGATAATTTTAATAAGGATGCTAAAATTCATCACTGGATATATTATTAAAATCGAACAAAAAACTTTTACCCATGGAAAAATATTATTTAATGTTAATAACCAATTAAACTAGAATAATTTAAGTTAAATGTGTATTTATATATGTAAATTTAAATATTTCAACTATGAATATATTAATACGCTCTCTGTCTCGTATGTTGTATACATTATACACTAAACTTCTCATTTAAGTAGTTTGATATTTACGGTACTAAATATAATATAAAATATTTCCTCGAGTGTAACATTGATATCTTAATATTATGTATAGTGCAGTTATTACAATATACGATCCACACTATCTAACGAGTTGTTTCTTAGATTTTATCACGCTTAAAAAACATCCTATATATTGCTACTTGAAAAAGCTACAAGTACTGAAATTGTAGTAAAGCACAATTTAATAACAAACATAATTACTCTCAAAACATTATTAAGAGTTAAATACAACTATTTATGGATAAAAATAAAAGACAAGTATAAAATTTAATTGCTATAATTATTTCATTTTTAAATTAAAATCAGAACTTTCTTGCAAATAAAAAAGAACTCAAAACTCCAGTTCTGGAATATCATAATTTCACCTGGGGTTGAGATATAAATAAATACTTCGAAAATAAAAAAATGCAAATATTTTTACATTTACTATTTCATATAAAAATGAAATTTGTATTCAGTATTGATAAGCGATAATAAAATATTTTATAGTCATTTATTACACTTTTTAATCAGAGTATTGGATTTCTTTAAAATTATAATTGTGATTTAAATCACTAATTCGGTATGATTTATAAAATTCAATTAGTTACAAATAGATTTTATTATTTAAAATCGTATTTAGAAAATATCTCTTCAATGCTTTTTTATATTGTATATAAATCCACTACTACCCACTCACTTATCCTAAATTACACAAATAATCAAAACACAAGTATATATATATATATATATATATATATATATATATATATATATATATATATATAATTTAGTAATTGGTAATTCAATTAAAATATTTTTTAAATATCAAATAATTTAATTTAAAATTGAATTTACAGTAATGTCATGTTAAGTAGATTTGAACAGAATAATATTATATATAAAAATAGTTGTATTTATATATACATATACATATACATATATATATATATATATATATATAAATAAATAAATAAATATATACTTCTCTGTTCAAAAAATAAAGCGACTTTTTAATTCGAAACTCGCGCGAAAGTCGTAGTTCAAAAAATTTGTTTTGTTATGTTGACACAACCTTAAGTGACATTCGCTCCTAAGTTCAGTTTGATATATCAAATAGTGTATAAGTTAGACCAGTTTATTTACATCAAGTTTTTGCCTTTTTTCGATTTTTAAAATGTTTAATATTGTTGAACAATGAAGTTGCATTAAATTTTGTGTTAAAAATGAAATTAATGATACTGAAACGTTTAAAATGGCACAAAAAGCATTTGATGATCAATTTTTTCAAGAAAAACTGTATTTCAATGGCATAAGCTTTTCAGAGAAGGTCGTGAATCCATAGAAGATGAACTTCGTTCTGGCTTCCATCAACATCAATAACCGAAGAAAATATTGAAAAAAATAGAAACAAAGTAATGGGAAATCGTTATTTGACGATACATATATACTCGTATATATATATATATATATATATATATATATATATATATATATATATATATATACATATATATATATATATATATATATATATATATATATATATATATATGTGTGTGTGTGTGTGTGTGTGTATTTGTTTTTGTACGTAAAATAAACGACCCGAGGTAATATATTGCTCTACTTTAATATGTATATATTAAAGATATATTTCGTTCGTAGTATTTAAAGTATTTTAATCAAAATACCTCATTGGCCTACTGAAAATTTGTATACGTATTTTCATTATCCATCGTAATCGCATCGAATTTTTATAAATAGTGAACATTTCAACGAGCGTGATTCGAACATCGTATACTAGGTACACATATACTCCTTATTTTATATATATATAAACGTCGATATATTTGCGTGAAAAGGAAACTCGGAAAACTTACAAGTCTTTATTGTGTCCTGAACAGATACGGATCTATTCAGTTCGATCAGAAAATTCGATTACAAATTTATGTTACAGAAAGTTTTTCGACTGGTATTTGTAGAATGAAACGTCAACGATTGGTGATTAAAGTTGAACATATTTAGGATTTTATAAATGTATTTTGATTAACAAATTTACAAAAAAAATAATACGTTTATATATATATATATATATATATATATATATATATATATATTAAGCAAGGAATGTAATTATTGAAATAATAAACAATAATAACAAATATTTGCATTTTTTTGACATAAACATTTTTTAAAATTTACAATTAAAAAATATTATTTTTTTCAGTAAACTAAGTATTTATTTTGATTTTATTAAAAGCTCTTTCAAAAAATGACGAAATAAACGAATTTATTACAAATCTGTACATCTTGAAAGAGTTTAACATAAATAAATTATCACTCCTAAAATCACAATATAATATATATATATATATATATATATATATATATATATATATATATTATTATATGTTGTTTTTTTAAGCGTGGTAGAACTTTAAATTAAATCTCTATTGAAAGTTCTATCAAATCTAAAAAACAGCCTTTATATATATATATATATATATATATATATATACATACACATACATATAAAGAGTGTTTTTTAGGTTAGATAGAACTTTCGATAGGGATTCAATTAAATTTCTATCACGTTCGAAAAAAACCATCCAATATAGTGTTTAATAATCACTTATTGTTTATTTTGTTATTTGTAACAACAATGAGCTCATGTGCATTTCAATGGTGATACCATTATTGTTAGAGCCTCATAAGAGTTTTATTATTAGAGCCTTTTTGTTATATTTTATGAGTCGTTTTTTTTAAATCTTTTGTATTAGAGTGAATTTGCCAGTTTCTAAAAAATTTGTTTATTTTTATGTTGATACTTATCTTTTTTTCTAATGCAATTTTCATTAATTTTAATGTGCTTTCATCACTTAAAGATGAAAAATGAAAAAAGTTAAGTTTAAATAATTATACATTTGTTGAAAACTTCTGCTATTATTCACTTATTTATTTTAATATATATTTTACTCATAAAACAATTATTAAATGTTTTTTTTTATTTAAATAACAATAATAAATATATTATAGTAATGACAGAAAATTGAAATTAATGTTATCTGATGTTTAACTAGAGAACAGCAAAATACTATTAGATGTCAGATAGAATCAATGAGATAATTGTAAAGTTGAAGGTAATGCGAGTTAAATTACATATTACAATCGATTCTCTTACATATATATATATATATATATATATCGGATTTTATCAGCCCATTAGGAAGCGGAAACCTCAATGAATGTTATCATTCACCTACATTTAGTTATACTTACCATCGAAACCAGATTGGTCAGGATTTTTTATTCAGGGTTTACTCTCTTAAGCAGATTTCTCTTATTATGGTTAGAGAGCCCTGCCAGTTTTATATCTCTGAGAGAGGTTTGAATGCATTACTCCCTTATGATAGACATGAATGCTAATATAAAGGGTTTTCCAAAATGGCTTCAGAAGTTTAAATGAAAATAAAACAAAGAGTATTTAATTAATTAATTATTTTTTTTATTTTTAAGCATATTTTATGACAATTCATGATGGAACACAATTTTAACTCATGTAACCACCACGACTTCGCCTGCCAATAGTGCATTCGTTTAGTCCAATTTTATTCAATTTTTCATAATAATTGTGGTCCAACTTCATGAATTATACGTTCAATATTTATTTTTAATTCTTCTGTTGTTTGTGGTTTATCAGCAAAAACCAATGGTTTCACGTAACTCCACAGAAAATAATTTAATGGAGTTAGATCACATGATCTTGGCGGTCAATTGATGGGTCCATTTCGTAAAATAATGGACTAATGAAACTTTCGTTTCAATAATTCTATTAAATTTTTACAGTTTCTAAGCGTTTTTGGAGTGTTAAACTTTCAATGATTATTTTCCAAGCTATACTGAGTTGAAATATCAGAATAAGTTTAAAAAAATGGCAGCCACTAGCTGTCAAAGTTCTGACATTCTTATTTTAAAATCCTATATAATAATTATCGTTACACAAAAGGATTAGCATAACTTTCTAAACGTTTTATTTTTCATAAATTATTTACATTGTTAAATAGAAGCAAATTGAGGGTCGACGAGTGAATTACGAGTAAGGGGTAGATCCCCTTGTTATATATATATATATATATATATATATATATATATATATATATATGAAAATCTATTAAACTTTATTAAAAATATCTACTCTATGTACTATCTTTTAAAAAAATTCTCACTCTACTTATGTATTTCCTAACTGAATATTTTAATGACATGTTTTGTACAACGAAAGATAAATATAATTACCTATTTTAAAATTATCTATGTTTTTATAATAATGAAGGCATATGTGCTCTTGTCCCTATGAAAAATTTAAAGATAAAACTATTTAGTAATTACAAGTCATATTCAAAAATTCTTCAAACCAGCATTTATATTACATTTACATACCATTTTAATTTAAATACTAGTTAAAAACAAACTGAAATATTTAGTCATATGAGTGAATTTGTATTCTACCATTAATGCCATAGAATATGGTTAAAAATAAATAAATAAGTAACTAATGAATTAAATATTTTTTGTTTTATTTCTATTTAAACTTCTGAAGCACTTATTGGAAAAACCTATACATTAGTGATCTGATATGCATTTAGATCTAATGACAATACATTAAAATTTGTTTTATCTGAAAATCTACTCAAGAAGTTTGCCTGAAAATATATCTTTTTTTATTAATTTTAATGTTAAAAAATTTGTACTTTGGTCATTCTCGGAAAACTTCAGAAACAAAATTTTTACATCACTCTAAAATTGTATTTTTCAATCTTGGGAGGTAATCATTTAAAATCGGAGTAGGATCGTAATTTTGAAATGGAACTATTATATATATATATATATATATATATATATATATATATATATATATAATCAGGCCCGCCACAGGGTGATCGGCTGCCGTTGTGCAAAAATATTTCGGCCACCCCCATCCCCAAATTGCACTTTTTCCATGGCAGACTATTAAATGATATTTATTAACTTTAAGAGAAAAGATAATCGAATTTTCAGAAAAATGTGTTAGAAATACAATAATAGTATGTGTTTGTATTCGAAAATGGTCTCTCAGTAATATATAGTTAATCGCTATAATCAAGTAACGCCAAACAGGTCAAAATATTACATAAGGGCTGATATGGCTACACAAATTTAAAGAATGTGTTGTTTCACATATCTAAAAATTAAAAGTAATCAAGTGTTTTTCTTGGAATCGGTCGCCCCTAAAGCTCGGTCGCCCGTGTGCATTCCACACATTGTATATATGGAAGGGGCGGGCCTGTATGTAATCATTATTATGATATCAGTTTATTTCATCCCATTGCTGTGTGGCAGCATCAATGAATGTTACTATGGCCATATTGACCATGCTAACCAGGTGGGTTTGTGATATATATATATATATATATATATATATATATATATATATATATAATATTTTATAAACTTGAAGGAATAGTAGTTATATTCTTTATTATAATTAAAAAGTTAAATTAATTAAAAACATAGCAGTTATCTTTGTAGACGTAAAACATTTTCTGTGTTAAATCGTTTATAGAAATAGAACAAAAATGTTCATGTAAATATTTTAAGTTTAAATGAATGTAGATGGAAAAAAATATTTTTTTATAAAAATCAACTTTCTCGAGAAATATTCTGTAGCTCTTAGATTGTTTTTCTTGACACGTGTCTGTTTATTTCTTAACTTTATATATTTTCTTTTTGTTGATAATAATATGATATATAAATTTTTACTTAGATAAGACAGAAATGTGTTTTTGCAGTTGACTTCAAATGTAACGTAGATTAGATTAAATTGTATTTCAAAAAGACGAAAACAAATTGCAATTATTCATATTTACACACACACACACACACACATTATACATATATATATATATATATATATATATGTATATATATATATATATATATATAAATGTAAATATATAATAATACGAAAAAGAATAATTTGATACATAATCACTACGACAGTAAAGTGTATTGAAAAATGGTTTCTTATAAAAACAAAATGTCTTCAATATATAAAACTATTATTCTTGTATGTATTATAATATATATATATATATATATATATATATATATATATATATATATATATATATATTTATGATTACATTTGAAATTTCTCTTACAAAATATATTTTAATAATTTTTTGTTATAACTTTCAATAATAAAAATATTAACAATAAAATATGTTCACAAACAATACATTTTTATACTAAAATCATAAAATTATATATTTTTTAAATTTTAATCAAAAAAAAAAATAAAATCGTTATAAAAGTTAATAGAAATCTAGAATAAAAAATTGTATTAAAATTAATTGAATTCGTTTTCGTAAACAAACATGTACTTAAAGGTTAGCAATCCTTTTTTGTTCTGAAATTACTTATGTTATATTATGATTTACTTATTTTAATTACTTGTTTTTATAGTATAATCTTATTTTCGTTTTTATAGCTCTGGTGGACAAAAAATTTGATTTTTTTTGCTTAAACTTATACAGAATAGTCCAAATGGGATTGAAGGATGTAAACTGTATTGAAGGTTACATCTTAGTCTCATTTGTGTCATGCTATATATTATATTCTTACATTTAACTGTCTGTAGATAACTTATTTTGAAATTTTTACTCTTATTTTTATTTATTATATTATTACTACAGTGAACATTGCTTCTTTGTCATTTAAAATCACGACTAAATAATAAATTAATATTATGATATTTATCATTAACAGTATTATAATAAATAATAATAAAAACAAGGACAATAAGATAAAAAAATAATAGATATATTAATCAGAAATTATCAAAAAACAATAGCCTAGCTAAAACTTTTGTGATATTAGCTAAAAGTCCATAAGGGATCCTTTGCTTCTTATTTTTATTAACATTTTATTCGAATTTGGATTGAGATTCGATGGCAAACCTTGAACTAAATTATATAAAAAAATGTAGTGAATTTAAAATTTCATTTTTCTTGCTTTTACATCTGAAAAATCATTAAGTATTGTATATATATATATATATATATATATATATATATATATATATATGTGTGTGTGTGTGTGTGTATGTATGTGTATGTATGCATGAGTTTATAAATAGTAATTCAATTTAAGTCAAATTCTTGTGCATTCGTTTTAAAGACAATGATACTCAAATAAAAATTTATTAGGTGTACCCATAAGTAATTTCGTTTTACAAAATTCCCTTTTTGTAAAATAAGAGTGATTTTGAAGTAAAATATTCTTCGAGTACAGTTTTGACACTGAAAAAACGACATTACTTATGGGTACACCTAATATATAAACATTCAACATGGATAATAATAAATTATTGCACATTAGTGATTTTGAGATTTAAAATTACTTCTGAGAAATTTTCCATTTTCATATTTTGTTAAAAACCAGCTGTTGAAAATAAAAATAATAATTTATTTTTAAGGTATGATAATTATTTTAAAGGAAAAAAATAAATAATCATACATTTATCTTTTTATATAAATTACTTAATTCAACTGTAATTTATAATACATTTTAAAATTAATATACTAATAAATACAGTTCAAGTTTTGTCGACTGACGTTAATCAGACAGTATCTATAATAAAGTTTACTTTTCAAAATTTGATGTACCTAACAGCATGTATTTAAAGGAAAATTAGATTGAAATTGAGTTCGAACTTGATTAACTAATATATATTACATTACCTGTATATAAATTTAATTATTTGTTTACTAATGAGGAATCCGGAAACTTAAACATTTCATAAATAATAGAAATTTGTAATTTACTCTAAATTGAAATATATTTAAAGTTTGTTTGTCAAAAATTAATAAACAATATTTATTGAATTTTTATATTGAGTTGAGTTTAATAAGTAAAATATTTTTTTAACTTTATTTTTTTTAAGATAAATATTATAGCAATAAAATTTATCACAATTTTTTTAATACCACAAGATATTAAAAAATGTTCTATAATATACGAGTACTTACTGTTCACTTTGGTTTAATATTATTGGACACTTTTTCATATCTTGTGATGTTTGGGTGATAATTTGTTTGTGTGAAAATGAATTCACTACAACTCCAAAACAAATACTAATAAAATTTAAATCAAGTAATTTGCATTTCTCTATATAGGGTCATCCAAATGTGACGCCTAGATTTGTGTTTTATTAAAAAGAAATATGTGTATAGGGTGGTGTATAGAAAAATATGTGTATAGTTTTTGTATCTTTTTAATAAAACACAAATCTAGGCATTACATTTGGATGACTCTATATAATGAAAAAATAGTTCTTATATAACATTTTAAGAATATTGGTAAATGATTATATTAATTATCAAATTTTTAATGAAGAATTTATTAAAAAATAATTGATGAAAAGATGATATAATTTTATTTTTAATAAAGAGATTTAATTTTTCATACTTCAAAAATATCATGTTTATCTAACAAATTCAGTATTACTCTATCAATTTTATATTGGTGCGATTATATTTTTAAATTATTATGAAATAAAAAAACAATTCAAATATTTTATCAAAAAATAAAATAAAATGACGTTTTCAATTTAGTTTCTATTTAAGTGTATTCGTTAAATATCAAAATATCTTGGTTGAAAATTTATTATGTAGTTTTATAAGAAGGCAGAAGTTATATTCCGAAGTTTTTTTATATTCTTACTTCAAATTATAAAACTTTCCAGTCTGTAATGTATATATATATATATATATATATATATATATATATATATATATATATATATATATATATATACATATACATATATAGCATGCATGAAAGTATATTTGCATTAAATATGTTGAAAAAGTCAACTGAGACTGAGAACTTTCTGGCAGTTTATCAAATAATAATAAAAAAAATAATAATATTCTGCAAGGTTCTTGGTGAAATGAATTTAGTTATTAATATAACCATCTTGCGCTCGTTTCGTAACCATTAAGTTGTTTGCAACGAAGTCTTCAGTGTTTCAATATAGCACTTTTTAATTTATTTAGCGGAATATTGTAAGTGGATAACATATCCTCAGTTTTTTAATTTTCATATAAAGGCGTTGTTGGTTACAAAAAATCTTTTAAATATATATTTACAAGAACTAAAAACAATTATATTTTCTCTTGCCTTGATAAACAGACTAGCTTTACATATAGGTGTTTTTTTAAGAGTGATATAACATTAAATTGAATCCCTATCGAAAGTTTTATCTAATTTAAAAACACCCTAATACCTTTATATATACATACATACACACACATGATATATATAAAAGTGTTTTTAGATTAGATAGAACTTTTGATAGGGATTCAATTTAATGTTCTATCACTCTTAAAAAACATCCTCTCTCTCTATCTATCTATCTATCTATATATATATATATATATATATATATATATATATATATATATATATATATAATAGTACACTTAGGTAATTAAATAAATTTTTTATCACATATACATTTTCAATTCATAACTAATTTTTGAATTATTGACTTTATTTTGAATTATTAACAATAAAAATCTTAAATATCGAATCAAAATTTTTTTTATCAAAGCTCGAATAATTTGAAGAAAAACTATGCATATAAATAAATGATTTATATAGAAAAAAATATCTTGAAATTAATTTTAAATAAATAACTAATATGTATGTATATATACGGACGAAAATGTTGTTTTTTAAATAAAAAGTCAACTTAAAAATATATATATATATTACCATATCAATTATTAATTATATATTTTCCCTCGATAGCTACAACTTTCTTCCATCTTTCTAGTAATTTTAATATGCCATGTGCATAAAAATCTTTTGATTTGGATGAAAAATAGATATCGAGACCCGTTTTCACTCCTTCGATATTCTTAAAATTTTTGTCGGATAAAAAGTGCTGCATTGATCTAAATAAATTGTAATCCGATGGAGCAAGATCGGGTGAATATGGTGGATGAATAATTACATTCCATTCATATTCCATTAATTTATCTCGAGTAATTTTAATTGTATGAGGTCTCGTATTATCGTGTTGAAAAAATATGTTTCCTCTATTGAATATTCTAGGTCTTTTTACACGAATTGCTTCTTTTAATCGTTCCAGCTGATCATAATAAAACTGTGCTGTTATTATCTGGTCATATTTAAGAATTTCATAATGAATAATTCCTTTACAATCCCACCATACAAACAAAAGGACCTTTTTGACTGTTAAGTTCGGTTTCGACGTTGCCAGTGGTACCTATCCTTTAGAAAACCACTGTTTTTTGAGATATTGGTTCGAGTACATAACCCACTTCTCATCCCCTGTCACAAGATGTCGAAGAAATGTTGAATTTTCCTCTAATTTTATTAATTCTTGACACATTCGAACCCGTACAGATTTGCTTTCATCACTTAATTGATGCGGTATCCACACACCCTGTTTATGAATCTTGCCAATTATTTTTAAATGTTCTTGCACACTAGACCAAGAATATCCGAGTGTATCTGCTATTTGTTGAATAGATTTGGTCGGATTTGCTTCAACTTCAATGCGTAACACTTCATTGTCCACTTTCACTACCCTCTCACTGCGAGGTTTATTTTTTAAGTCAAAATTTCCACTTCGAAATTGTTTGAACCACCTCTGACACTGCCGAATAATCAATATGTCCCCTTAAATATCCCAATTTTTTTTTGTCGCAGTCGTTGCATTACTTTTTTGATGAAATTCGTATAACATGCAATTTCGTAAAAATTGGTTATCCGGCACAAATCCTTCCATTTAAAATAAGGCGCAAAAAAAATGTAATTTCTTTTGAAAGTTGTGCTTTAGATGTCCACCAATCAATAGCAAAAGAAATATGTGTTAACAGATCGACAGCCGAAACACAACTGACCATTGAAAAGGACGATGTCAAAAAACGACATTTTCATCCGGTACCCCTCTTATAAAGACATGATTGCAGTTTTTAGTAATAAAAAAATATATTTCTTTCAAAAATTATTTGTTGTATTCTAGATTAATAAATAAATTAAGATCTAATGACAGTATTATTAGTCCAAAAATATTTCTATTCTAATTTATATAAATATGATTATTTATTGACTTTTGATATATAATTAACAAACAAATATTTGAAAAAAATAATCATAACTTATTTCTCTCGGTTCATAACACTAACCATAAAAATAGACACTACATATATTTACCAGACAGATGAAATTTCAATTGATTTATGATACAATACAAACATCAAAAATTCTGTTATCCATTTCTCGTGTATTGAAATTTCCTAAATTAAAATATACGATGGCTTATTCGTTTGTTATGAGAAATTGAATTAAAATGTTCCTAAATAAATTATATATAAACTTTTTACTTCGTTTTGAAAATCAATTGAATGTTGTGTATATATATATATATATATATATATATATATATATATATATATATATATATATGTATATGCATGTTTATAAATTCCTCACCAATTTGCTAGTCAACATGGCGAGGATGATCAATATTAATGAAGGGCATTAATTGAGGCTTTCATCCAGCAGTGGGCTGATATATATATATATATATATATATATATATATATATATATATATATATATATATATATATATATATATATATATATATATATATATATATATATATATATATATATATATATATATATATATATATATATATATATATATATATATATATATATATATATATATATATATATATATATATATATATATATATATATATATATATATGTACATACATATACACACATCATTTATCAAAAATCAAATTAAACAAATCAATTTTCACTCAGTATATTATAATTCTAAATTATGATATTTTTGATATTTATGTTATTAACTTTTATAATTATACTAGCCATTTTTTAATTTAACTTTAATGTAGCTCATTTTTTTAAACAAAAAGAAAAAAAGACACTTCGAAAAAATCGTAAAAAATATTAATCTTTTTTTAAACTAAAATTTATTATTCTATCCTATCAAATATTATACTCGTTAAAATCCATATTATAAAATGACGAAACAAACATATAATCAATAATATGATGCTGACAAATATTTCTAAATGTAGACATAGAGCCTATTAAACAATAAGGTACATACTAAATAATCATCTCTGTATTTTGTTCAGTTAATAACCGAACAACAGTGGTGAATCGATGTTTAATTTTCCGTGGGGTTACTTTGAAATGTAACATCATCGTGTTTGTCATGCTGTCAAATTCATTTAAAACCGACGTGACTCGAGTGTTCCCTCATTAACTACATCACAAGACCTGTCCGTACGTTATTATGTTGTGTGCTTTTTTTTAATCGGATTAATTGTACATGCGATATTTAGATATTAATTCGTGTAATACGATACGATACTTATGCAGTCTGGTCCATACATATATTTTTGTTTACATCATTTTGCTACAAATCGATAAATAAATATAAATGACTCGGTGTTCATTAACAGCTATTCAAAATTGTTCTTTTTTAATCCGGTATTTATGACAGTTTTCGTTTGAAACTTCACAATATGTTTCACACGATTTTTATTTATAATAAAAGTAATATTTCAATATTGTTTAGGACAGGCCCGTGCAGCTTTTTAAATGAAAGGGTCAGTTATAAGTTTTGTGAAATCTTAACGGGCCGCACTACTTTCTATCAAGGGAATGGGATATGGTGTTATCTAGGTATGGTGGTCTCAAAGATATTTTGAATAATTAAATAAAAATGCGTTAATCTTGAGATTTGTAATTTTATTATAAAAAAACTTAACAAAAAACACTTCTTTGGTATAAAAATTGTATAAAAAATCACTATTAAACACTTGCATCTTTATAAATATTGTTAAGAAACTGTATTTTATGGGCTAGCTTGTTGAGAAAGACGTTATATTTAATAGAAATAAATTTAAGACAAACATTGTATATCTAAATAAATTATCTCAATTTATTTTACTTTTATTTTTTTAAATATTCAATCGTGTGTTAAAATGTCAGAAGGGCCTTTGGTTGCACTGACCTGGCTTAGGATATTTTTGTTTTATATGAAAAAAAATACTTATAATTTCTTTTTACTTAAAAAGAATGATGCTCTTCCTTCGCTTCTAGGTTGATGTGCAAATTTCGTTTCTGAACTTTTCTGGACTTTTTAAAGAATTACTGAAGTACATATTTTATAAAATATTATAATTAATAAAAATTGAAAAAGATAAATTTTCAAGACACAAACTTTTTAGACAAAATAATTTTTTATTGTATTGCTGTTATATATCGAGTGTGTATATATATATATATATATATATATATATATATATATATATATATATATATACATAAACATCGTGTATACAAAAGCATTAACATAGATTTCTAAACGATTTATTTTTCATAATTACTTACATTATTAAATAAAAGTAAATTCAGGGGCCGAGCAGTGAAACAAGTAGGGGGTGGAACACCATAGTATTTTATAAAACTAATTATCAAGTCAAAATATCTGTAAAAGCAAAGAAAATGTATCATAACATAAGTGTTTCTTATAAGTTATCTTATATAGGGGGTTTCCAATAAGCACTTCAGAAGTTTAAATGGAAATATTAGGTTGGTAAGTATCTCCCTTCCGCTTTTTTTTTGTACATAACTGCGAAATTCAAAAGACCAGAAGGCGGAAGGGAGATATTTGCCAACCTAATATTAAAAAAAAATTAATTAATTTTTATTTCTTATTTTTAAGCATATTCTATGGCATTAATGATGGAATACAATTTCACTCGTATAACCACCACAACTTTATATTCGTTTTATCCAATTTTTATATACTCTTTCACATAATTGTGGTCCAATTTCATGAATTATACTTTCAATATTTATTTTTAATGCTTGTGCTGTTTGCGTTTTATCAGCATAAACCAATGATTTTATATAACCCCACAGAAAATAATCTAGTGGAGTTAAATTACATGATCTTGGTGGTCAATTGATGGGTCCATTTCATGAAATAACGGATTTATTAAACTTTTGTTTCAATAAGTCTATTATTTCCATAGACGCATGGCACGTAGCACCGTTCTGTTGAAACTACATATCGTACAAACTATTTTCAATCATTTTTGGAGAAAAAAAATCATTAATCATGATTTGATAACGCACTCCATTTACTGTAATTTAATCTCCAGTTTCATTTTGAAATAGCAATCTTTATCTTTTCATATATTTTTCACTGCGCGACTTAAAAACTAAATTTTATCTTCGTTAGATTTGTGTCTAACGAATAACACATGTTATAAGTAGTAAATTTATATTAGGGAAAATACCTTTTGCCAATGATCTACTTAAGTCTCTTATAACGCGCTTTATATAATGTTTATTTCTATGGAACCTAACATTCGCGATATACGAGGTTTACCTATATATATATATATATATATATATATATATATATATATATATATATATATATATATATATATATATATATGTATATATATATATATATATATATATATATATAATATATATACATATGTATATATATGTTTATATACAGACAGAGAGAGAGAAAGAAAGTTATTCAAATATAACGCCTAGATTTGTGTTTTATTAAATTATCACATTTGAATGACTCCTCTCTCTCTCTCTCTCTCTCTCTATATATATATATATATATAATACAATTTAATAAATTGCTTTTATATTATCAAATTATTTGTAACACTTTATTCAGTAAACTGACATTTATTGTGTTTAATAACAAATGTATTCAAGTGAATTCGAGAGACTTTGATTACAGTTACTCTTTGTACCTTTATTAAATTTATAAATGTTCACCAACAATGATAAATATCTACATATGACCTTTAAGCGAAGATAATTTGGGTTTTAATGTTGTTATGATTGTTTATAAATATTTTGTGATAAATTTCACAATAAAGGCACTTATTGGTTAGTTAAGTTATACTAAACCAAAATGGTAATTTAATATTAGAATTACGATTTATTTAATGACTATCTTTGTGTAACATAGATGAAAGTAACATAATCTATTATATCATGGTATAGAAAAATGTGTAATCTGATATCTGCGTTATTTATTTTTTAACTTTTTTCATTTTTTATTAATTACTTAAGATATTTTTATAATCAGTAAACTATAATAGTCAAATGAAATTGACTAGTTAAAATCAGGCTGAAGGATATTAAAAAATGGTAAATGATAGTAAACAAGTAAATGTATGTTTAAACTCTTCAGTGCTATTTGAGCCTCTCTCTCTCTCTCTTTATATTTTTATATATATATATATATATATATATATATATATATATACATTTTATTTTATTCGACATTCTTAATTTGCACATTAGTAAAATATTTTTTTATTGAACTTCACAAAAAAGAATCGAATAATAGCAAGGCGATCGTTATCATTATTTTTTAATAACTGCTATGCATGTAAGTATTCCAAAGAAATAATTTAAAGATTTATCTTTGAATGTATACAGAGCTTTAAGTTAAAGATAGGAAGTGCGATATGCGCTTGATAAATTTTTAAAGGCTTTGAATAAATGGTTTCTTGATTTCTGTGACGTTTCTTTTCTAAGAACTGTTTTTCTTTGTACTAGTAATCCTTTTTAAATGAATTTTCATTTCGCCTATAAAGGATTTTTTTTAGTATCAACCGTTCATTTACAACAAAAATATTTGTATTTAAGAGGATTTTACACAAAAAATATTATTTTTAAAATATAACGTTTTTTTTTAAAAAAATAGTATGTATAATTAAATTCCATCTGATTAATAAATTATACTGTTTTATAATATCATATTTAAAGTTGTTGAATGGCTGATTTTGATACTTTTATAAAAAAAGTAATAATTTAATAATATTTAAAAACATATTGCTTAAATTCATTGCCTTGTTTATTTTTTTTTAAAAAAAAACAGTTTTTTGTAAATGAATTGAGAACCATCTCTGAATTAAATAATTATTGTGATTCTTAACTTAAAAGACGTTATTATTTTAAAGACAAAAATCTTAATTAATATTTGTATAAAAATCGAAATGTTTATTAAAATATCTTGTTTGATGGAAACGAATTTTCCTGTCAACATAAATATGTGTAATTAAATAAAAATTGTGTATTTCAACTTCAATGTTTATATATATATATATATATATATATATATATATATATATATATATATATATATATGAATTTTTTCAGTATATAATATTTTAATTAAAATGAAAAGCTAGTTTATCGTTTTTTTTTTAAATTTACTTATATTATATTTAGATATAATCAACTTTGCAAATGATTAAAAATGTATAAGCTATTAATAGTTTATAACTTATTATAATTTAAACGTTACAAATTTATATTGCAATTGAAAATTGTTTCCATGAATAATTTTTTTATTATATTTTAATTAAAAAACTGAGTGATTTCAAAAATTCTTATTTGGGAATGTTCTCTCTCTTTCTTTATATATATATATATATATATATATATATATATATATATGTGTGTGTGTGTGTGTGTGTGTGTGTATGTGGGAAGAAAGAGATATATGCAATTAACCTTGTTAAAAAAAGTAATTGTCAACAAACAAAGATTATTGCGAGGGACACAACACTAGAAAGTTTCATATCCTGATCTCGTCGGTCACCCCGCTTATAATTAATTAATTTTTTTCCTATGGGGATTTGTCAGGGATTGTGTTTATTTACCATCGTTATCTGCTGCGTTGAATGAATTGAAGAGGCGAATGAACAATGCTATGTAAGAATAGACCAGCATATATATTATTTCTTAATGTATAAAGAGCGACTAGTAAGATATACATTAAATATAATTCATAATTATACATATACATACACACACACACACACACACACACATATATATATATATATATATATATATATATATATTTCTGGTTTTCTAGGAAATTAATTTTTAAAATTTATCAGTTATTTCGTAATCATCTAGCGTAACTTCAAGGAAGAAAATATAAGAAACACTAATTAGAATTATTATTTATTAAAAAAGTAAGATATATTTATTTTTTATAATTATTAATTACTTACAATTTTATGAGTATTATTTTTGTCTTGGTATGATTTATCATAAAACTAATTTTTTGACTTACTTTGCCAATTATATACATACATATGTATATGCCTCTCTCTCTCTATATATATATATAGAGAGAGAGAGAGAGATTATATATATATACATATATGTGTGTGTGTATATATATATATAAATTTCATCAAAACACTTCATGTCCTTAATATAGATGATTACCTCCGAACTTTAATGATTACAAATAAATACCATTCATAATTGCAAATATCATGGGAGAGAACCATTAAATAGTACAGGTGGTAGAGACTCTGATGCTGAGAGCATAGTGAGCGAATAAGGGGTCGGCGTAAGTAAAAAGTAGGGGTGGAGCACCTGGTGCCTATATATATATATATATATATATATATATATATATATCACATCACATCATAAAGCCCATATCAATCCACTACTGGACGAGAGCCTCAATGAATGCTACCATTTACTGGTATTTGGTCATATTCACCACGCTGACCAGGCGGATTGGTAAAGATTTTTTTATTCGGGGTTTACTCCCTTCTCGACAGTTATTTTTTACAAGATGAGGTTGTCGGCCTTCATACTCAACCCTCGAAAATGAAGGACTCTCCGACTGGGATTCGAAAGCAATCTTCCGCATGACACGCGGTGATCCAAACCATTGTGCTACCCAGTCGGTATATATATATATATATATATATATATATATATATCTATATATATATATATATATCCTATATATATATATATATATATATATATATATATATATATATATATATTATATCCTGAGAAAAATTATACGATATGATGATAATTTATGGCCAAATATTGATCGAAAATTAGTGCTAAATTAGCAACTTTTTGAAGAATGCATAATATAATGAAGAATAAAATACCATGGACTCTGAAACGAAGGTATATAACCAATGTGTACTATCCCCTTATACTTATTAAATAGAAATTTGGACATTGAAAGCAAAATGAAGCGAAAAATTTTCAGAGCTCAACGAAGAAGCGAAAGATGTTAGGAATTTTTAAACGTGATCAGAAAACCTGTAAAATGGATATAAAAACAAACAAATGTCATTCATATAAAAAAATAAATAAAATCGATAAAATGATAATGGACAGAACATATAGCAAGAAAATAAGATAATAGATAAACAAAAATCGTAAGAAGTAGCAATCAATAGATAGAAAAAAAAAACAAGAAAAAACCTTTTAAAATATGTATTGAAGACATTTTGAAAGCAAAAGATAGATGAAATTCGCAACAAATAGTAAATAATGGAAAAATCTTGGAAAAATATTTAAGAGAATTTTATAACATTCGATGAAGCTTTCGCCCAGAAATAGGTTGATATAGGCTTTTATGATGATATAAAATTTAATTATCACAAAAAGCACGAATCTTAAAATGTAAGGAATAAAATTTTTATTTACTTATTTATTTTCTTAAAAGGTGTTTTTAATTCTAGTCAATTATTAAAAATATCTGAAATTTACAGGCGCGTGTTTAAGTTCTTTTATATTTTCATCAAATCCTTATTTATATTTAATGTAAAAGTTTATCTCTTTATAAATAAAAATAATAGTTTGATGCTTTATGTTTATCCTAGTTCTATAAAATGAAAGAGATGAAATATTTATTTTTCATTAGTTGATTACAATTTTTGTAACAATATATATATATATATATATATATATATATATATATATATATAATGTAACACTGAAAGAGTTTAGAAAATAAAAATAATAAAAAAAACATACACGTACAGATACATGTATTCAATAATTAGTATCCACTGGAACAAGTTAAAATATAAAGTTAGTCTTTTAATCCGACGACTTTCATTTAAAATATAGATTAATCCTTGTAGTGAATTCTTGAGTATCTACATCGAACATGACAAATCCAGTTTAATTAATTTTTTGCAAATATATTACTCAAGCTTATATTGTAACGTCATGCAAAAAATTTTACAGCTACGTGATTTTTTTTACTTATCTTTTTTTAATTATTAGAAATAAAGAATTGTGTATTCTTGAAAGATTTTATAAAATGATATGAAATTGTCATTTCAATTACAGATGATTTGATGAAGATAATGTTTTTCAATTATTGAAGCTATAACAATTTCAATTTATTTTTCTCATAATTCGTTTAAAATAAAATTAAACCGAAATTATTTTTCCAAGCAGCCATGTGAAAAAAGTAGAAATTAAATAATATATATAATTTTATTTCGATTTTTGAATAAAATAAGGGAATAGATCAATAACTACCCTATTATGAATCACGAGAATTCAGGTTAAAATTTTTGATTTTTTTTTAAATTGAACAAATTTATTTTCTTATTCCTAGTTCAGTTATGCATTTATTTTATCTCGTAATATTAGTTCTTTATAAATCACTTTTAATATATATTATCAATATTAATTTCATGTCTATATTTTATACTTATTTAAAAATTACAATAAAAAATATTATATTTAATTTAAAATGATTTAAATGATATTCTAAAATGATTTAAGTCACAGCAATGAATTATAATTGTGTGGATGGCAGTTGCTTGTATTAAATAAAAAGTACGTAGCAAGTTGATACAGTACATAGTGTATTATAGTTGATATTTGAAATAAAATAAAATGTACTTGCTTACTATTATTTACTAATCTTTACTATCCGTAAGTTTCATTTGAACTACCCTATATAAATAATTATTTCCAATAAACATAATTTGGTCAGTTCAGAAAATATAGTTTTAATTGAAAAGTTAATTAATAAATTAATATTTAACATGTGCAAATGGGTGGTATATTAAAGAGTATAGATTTATATGCAAGTTTTTAGAACACCCTCTAGTTTGTTAATAATATACATCGTGTAAAAAGAAATGTAACAACACAAAAAATAAACGTAGAAAATCTAAATTGATGTTTAATATTTATAATAAAAAGCATGACTATTTTATTAACATTTTCTTACATAATCTCGAGTAGAATTAACTAAAAAGTAAATATTTATATACGTGATAAATAATTAATAAATCTATCACCTAGCTTCATTTTTTAAAAAAAAAATATTTTAATATAGAGAGAAATATTAAATTAATGTATAAAAACGTTAATTATCTTTTCTTTTTTTTTTGTTATAAATATTTTAATTTTTAATGTACAAGAACTAGATAAATATTTAAACTCATTTCATATTTGTATAAAATAAATTCCATTCAAGTTTCCAATTGAAATATTCAATAAAGTACTAAAAAAATATAGATACTATATTTTGAATATTTTATCCAAAAATGGTTTTTTATTTATTATAATAATTATATATTTCAACGTAATATCTCTACTGCATGATTATTAAACGAGGGTCGAATCTCTATATACTGTATAACCACAATAGTTTGAGTATCACAACCACTTCAATAATACTTTTTTAGTTGAGCTATTTCATTCAGTATATAATGTATTGTATGTGAATATAATAAATTTTCAGCTCAAAAATTTATTATTATCAAATAAATAAAAAACATTAAATTAATATCTATTTTTTTATATAATCTGCAAACAAGTACAGTGAATTTATTTTCACATAATATACATCATTATTTTCAAATATATAATTATTTTAAAAAATGTAGAAAAATTAAAATATATTCTAATTTAAATATTGTATTAGGCTGTATCATATCAAGTTACCGAATTTCAGTTAGTCAAAGGTCGACCGTGATTGAGAAAGGTTCTGTGCAATATTTTATAAGTTCTAGAGTACTGTACTCTTCAATTATCAAGTAAGGAGTTATTGTTGTTATTTTTTTATACCCTTTAACAGGATGGTGCCCACAAAAGATTTGCGACTACTTATTTTATGAGTTAAAGTTGGGACACAATGCAGTGGTAACAGGTATAAATATCAATGGGCTTTCGGAGAAAGGTTGGCTAGGCAGAGAACAATTCGATTTGGTTCAAAAAATTTCGTTTCGGTTATATGAATCTCGACAATGAATCTCGAAGAAGGCCCAAAATCATTATGAACGAAGAACATTTGAGAGCCATGATGGAAGCTAATTCACATACAACAGTTCGAGCTCTCGCATGTGATTTAAGAGTTAGTGTTATGACTGTTTATCGTCACCTCATTGCAATAGGAAAGGTAAAAACGCTGGATAAGTGGGTGCTGCACGAATTAACAGATAGCTAGAAACTGAGACGCTTAGAGGTGTGCTTTTCATTGATGATTCGAAATGATAAAACGTCATTTTTAAATCGAATCATAACTTGTGATGAAAAGTGGATTCTGTATGATAAGAGAAAATATCTAGACAATGGTTAAATGCAAATGAAGTTTCAAGACACGCACCCAAGCCGTCATTACATCAAAAAAAAAAAAACTTATGGTTACTGTATGGTGAACAAATTAAGGAATAATCCATTATTCTTTTTTAAAACCAGAAGAAAGCAATTACGGTTGATTTATATTGTCTCAAAATCGACAATATGAATGAAAAATTAAAAACAAAACAGCCAATTTTAACAATAGATATGGGCTAATACTACTGCAAGACTATGCTCGTGACCACACACATCTCGAATCGCAATTTCCAAATTAAATTATGAAATTTTACCACATCCCTTTATTCGCCAGATCTTTCACAGACAGACTATCATATTTTTAGCCAATTGAAATATTATTTAAGTAATAAAAAATTCCGACACCAAACAGAAGTGATTCAAGGATTCGAAGACTTTATAAGCTCTAAAATGTCGATTTTTGTAAAAATGGGATAAACAAACTAATTCTTCGTTAGCAAAAGACCATTGTTGCTGATGGAACTTATTTTGATTAAATATATTTTGTTTTGTTAAAAATATTGCATATTAATTCTCATCTACAAATTCGATAATTTCATATGATACAACCTAATACATATGTAGGGTTTCCAATAAGTTTCAATAGAAAGTTTAATGAGTGCATTATTTCACAAAATGAACCCATCAATTGGCCACCAAGATCATGTGATTTAACTCCATTGGATTATTTTCTGTGGGGTTATGTGAAATTATTAGTTTCTGCTGATTAACCACAAACAATAAAAGCATAAAAAATAAACATTGAACGTGTAATTAATGAAATTGGACCATAATTATGTGAAAAAATTACTAAAAATTTGACTAAACGAATGTACTTTGTCAAGCAAAGTCGTGGTGGTCATATGAAAAAAATTGTGTTCCATCATCAATTCCACAAAATATGCTTAAAAATAAATAATTAATTAAATACTTTTTATTTTATTTCAATTTAAACTTCTGAAGCATTTATTGGAAAACCCTATAGTATCGTATGTACCCTCTGAGGGTTGAAATTCCGCCATTTTGTCACAATGGGGGTCATTTGGAAATTAACAACACAAATAGATGTTGAATGTTGTACCGAACGTTTCTAAATATAGTTTAGTAAATGCGTCATTATTTTGGGAATTCCAAATATATTCTATACACACACACACACATGTGTATATATATATATATATATATATATATATATATATATATATTTATATATAAATGATGTATCCAAATAAAAACACAAATCAACTTTTGTTATTAAAACTTGCTTTTCGTGATCAAACGTATCAATATGATATCGGTTTTGTATGATAAAGGTATATAGCAGTATATGTTGCACCCGTTTTACATATAATTGGGTCATATTGAATTGGTATGAAATCACGTATGTGAATATCGAGCATTGAAAATATTTCAATTACGTACCAAACAATTTTGTCAATTAATCTACATATATTTTCTAAACAAAAAAAAGCTTACCTGTATTTTCGATGAATTTGCGTTTCGATTTGTGCAGAAATGTTATGGGATTTTTTTTTTGAAATCAATAAAATTTTCGAAGATACGTAAAATTATCCTATCGGTTAAATACTCGACATTTTTATAAAATATGTTTGTATTTAAGTGAAATATATTATTATACCAACAGAAATGTCTGTTTTATTGTATCACTTTTGGAAATTTAAAAAGTTTTAAATATTTTTTTCAGTTATTAACATTTAAAATGTTTTATTCAGTATCTTGAAAATTTCTCTTTCCACGATATTTTGAATAGCTGTATTTAATTTTTAAAATACCAGATTAAAAATTAAATACTTATAATACATTCGATTACATATATACATTTACATATATTCACATATATAAAATTATAAATAAATATTAATAATAAAATATAATATTTTTGTTTTTGTAAATTCAAAAATCGCCTTAAATTTAATATTTGTGTAGTGTACAGTCGACAAAAAAAATAAACATTTACATGCATTATACCTAATAAAAATTTGTGTTTATTTATTGTACAATTTTAAGTCATGTTGTGATATGTGTAATTAAATAAATATTTTTTATATAAATAACTAAAAAACTTTATGAGTGATTAAACGACATAGCGGAATACCGTGAATATGCTTTTAAATTATTCACTACATAAAAAATATTATATAAAACAAACAAGGTATTATGAATTTTTAATAGCTCGTATTTAAAATGAAATATTAAAACAGAAATACGTACACTTGTACGTACAACGCAGCAGTCGTCTTTGTAAGGTAATGAAATACATAATTATGTTCTCGTAATAAAATGAAATTAATTGGGAAAACTTTAATATAGACTATAAAAAGAAATTTATAAAAGACATATTCGGTTTATATAAATATAGGCCCAGCGACAAAAAAGTAAAAGTAGAACGCAGTTTGATAAAATCGAAAACTTATCAAATTATCAAACTAAAAATAATTAATATAACGTTTTACTTCTTACGATTAAAAGTTAACACGAGTTTCTTTATTACAGTTTTCATCATTTATAATTAAAATAAATTTCGGTAGATTTGTTTTATTTTAATGAATGAAACATTTTTGATTTTCAATTAGTAATGAGATTTTTAGAGTATGATATTAATTCAAATAAATATAACCAAAAATATTTTCAAGTCAAGGGGAGGTTCCGGTCTAGAACTTTCAAAAAATCGATTTTTTTAAAAAAAATTTTCACTCCTTTGATGTTTGAAGAATGTGTAGTTGTAAAATTTCGAAATTTTGAAAATTACTAAGGTTACAGGTTTTGAAAGGTGACAGCCACCGCGTGGGATTTATATTTGACTATCACATCTGCTAATATCATGTAAAACTTTAAACGCGTTTTTCTCGAAACATCATTTTTCGAACTGGTGGGACAAATATCTCAAAAACAATTGATAAATTTGAATGATTTTTTAAAATTTAAAGATTATATTTTTTGCTAGGTAGTGAACCTGTAATATATTAAGTTTATTCGAATTTACTAATTTTTAAGGAGTGTAGATCTATGAAAAAAATTATTAAAAAAAGATGTTTGATTTTGTGAAATGTGGGAAAAAATAAAAAAAAACTCTTAACTTTCGTAAGTTTACTGCCTCAGAAATATTATGCATTTCAAAAATATTTTCGGTTTTTTCATTCTAAATTAATAGCTGAAGAGCTAAAAGCCCCACCGTCAACAAAACATTTTTCAAGGGCCATTACGAAGCACACCACTAACTCTTTTAATATATTTCATATACGAGGGTCGTTTGATAAGTATGGTAAATTTATTTATTGCTTAATTTAATTAAATTTTTCAATTTAGTTTTTCTTACTTTTTTACCATACTTATTAAACGACTCTCGTTTTATATTATTATATTACTTTTTTGTTTAAAGTATAAATAATAAAATATAAAAACACAGATTATTATGTTGATTATTTTTTTATAAACAAAAATTCTAAAAATGGCCTTTTTACCATTCTAGACCGAAACCTTCTCCGATTCGAATTTAAAACTTGTTAAACCTAATTAAAATAACGACATTTAACTTTAATAACATTTTACTATCTATTTTTTACATATGCTTTTTTCTAAACCTGATAGAACTTCAAATTGAATCCCTATCGAAAGTTCTATCTAACCTACAAACACTCTTTATATATATGAAAATGTGTGTGTATGTATATATAATGGTATGATAAAGAATGTTTTTAGGTTAAATAGAACTTTCGATAGGGATTCAATTTAAAGTTCTATCACTCTTAAAAAAACACCCCATATTTATAAATACTCTCTTAAAAAATTGTTATTTTATATAAAATTTACAATATATATATTGAGTGCATTAATGAAACTCTTTTTCTGTGTAATTATGTTAATTTAAAAATATTTTAAATGAAAAGTTAGATTAAATATTTATATTCAATTTAAATTTATTTATATATCCATAAGAGTATTTTGAAAATATTTAGTTGTATATAAACAATACAAAAATATTCATTGGTCGTTGTATTTAAGAACAAATACTTTTTGTGTCGCTGGATATAAACATTTATTTATATAAACAAAATAGGTCGTAATTCGTATAAAACAGAGTGAAATTCTTTGAAGTTCGTCGAGAACACGTCAACAGAAATACCGATAGAATAATAAACTCGATTAAGTGAAACGAGATGAATAATCAAGAGCAACGACGAGTGGTCGTGAGTCGTCGAAGGAGTCGTCCTTCCGATCTTGAGAACTTCGACGACGATCACGTCGATGCTGAATTGCTGGCCGCACAGAACGACAACTCGCCTCATACGCCTCGATCGCCGCGTGCCACCGAGAACCAACCGTGCGATCATAATTTCAAGGTTTAATTATTGATTCTCCGTTTATTAAAATCCGTTATTGCTCTCCCGTTAAACAGATCGTCACGTTTATGCTACAGCAACGTCGTTTACGCTTCAATAGCTACTTTAATGGACCGGACAAATTGTCCTGGCAATTATTTGAAAATGTGCGTTGCAAATCAAAGCAGTTTGCTTCAATTAAGTTTCAGATAAATGGGAACTCATACTTGTACAGTACCTAAACTTTAGATATAT
The DNA here is from genome assembly GCA_029203775.1 of Neoneuromus ignobilis. Classification (NCBI taxonomy): domain Eukaryota; kingdom Metazoa; phylum Arthropoda; class Insecta; order Megaloptera; family Corydalidae; genus Neoneuromus; species Neoneuromus ignobilis. The sequence goes on from CP092090.1 coordinate 48,795,455, forward strand.
TGAAGTAATTTAAACAGTATATTTTGCTTTATAAAATATGATATCGATTCAGAAATTATTTATGACTCATTCCAATAATATTCTTACATAAGATATAATTATCACTATTTTTTTATCATTTTCAGTAACCTTCAGGAAATTTAAATAAAAGTTCAATCATAATATTATTTCAATAGAAATAAAATAAAAATTATATTATTAATTGATATCGAATAATTTATATAAAGTATTAGAGTAAAATTAATTGGAGGAACTTTAATTATATATAAGATTAAAATATGATTTTTTTTAATTTTGTAAAATGTCTTTTTTATTTCATATAATGTAATTAATTTGTCGTACTATAAACTAAAAAAAATATCAAAGGTATATATTAATTAGAAATATAACGTATTATGTCAACAAATATTAATTTCCTTAAAAATATTCATTACAAAGTTGTAAAATATATCATCATTTTGTGCTTATGTTTGTGTAAACATATATATATATATATATATATATATATATATATATCAAAGGGACCAGAAGTTCATTTTTAAGATAATTAAAAAAGATATATTTATCTTTTTAAAGTATATTTTATAAATTATATATTTAGTTAATAAATAATTTTGTACATTCTTTGATTTTTTAAATAACTATTTAATTTTTTTAATCACGAATGTTATAATAAATTTCAATAATATATATATATATATATATATATATATATACATATACAGTAATACCTCGATTAGTCCGGTTTGAAATTTCCAAAAAAAAAAAATTTTTACTTGAAAAAATCCTACTAATAAGTTTTTCTTGAAAAAACAATAAAATTATTTCTATACGCAAATTTTCAACTTTTCCCCTTTATTATGAAAACATAATAAAAAGAAAACCGAAATCGCATATGCACATTATGCGCAACGCATGCGCAGTTCTAGTTTTGTGGTCTTTTTCTTTTTCTATTAGTTTTCGATTCGCATCTCTAGAATAAAGTCGATTTTTTGATAATTAAATTTAAACAATTTTTTTTATATTATTGTATAGAAAATTCACTGCTTGAATTAATTTTTAGTGTTTTTCTTTTGATAAAACCTTTCTCTCTCTCTCTCTCTCTCTCTCTCTCTCTATATATATATATATATATATATATATATATATATATACACGGTAATACCTCGATTAGTCCTGCTTCGATTAATCCGGTTTGAAATATCCAAAAAAAATTTTTTTTACTTGAAAAATCTTACTGAAATGTTTTTCTTGAAAAAAATCTCAAAAAATTAATACATAAAATTATTTTTATACGCAAATTTTCAACTTTTCCCCTTTATTATGAAAACATAACAAAAAAGAAAACCGAAATCGCATATGCACATTATGCGCAACGCATGCGCAGTTCTAGTTTTGTGGTCTTTTTCTTTTTCTATTAGTTTTCGATTCGCAACTCTAGAATAAAGTCGATTTTTTGATAATTAAATTTAAATAACCCATTTGAAAATGAATTTAAAATGAATATATAAACCCCTGATTTTGTCTTGTTGATACATACAAATATTTGAATATATTACTCTCATTTTATTTACTGAAAAACAGGAAAAAAATTGTTTGGAACCAATTAATGTTTTTTGTATTTAGTTAATGTTTCGATTAGTCCGGTTTCAAATATTCCGGCTAATCAGTGGAACCGATTAGCCGGACTATGCGAGGTATTCTTGTGTATATATATATATATATATATATATATATATATATATGTATGTATATGTATATTTCGGGTGTCCCATCAGTAATACACAATTTAATTTTTAAATAATGAGCTTCTTTTTTTTAATGAGCGATGATGTTTTTAGTTCATTGCAAAGTAGATTAACTGCGATTAATTTAAAAAAAAAATGTTTACCACATTTCCTCCACGACTCTGTTTGCATACCTGTGTTCTTTTAATGAAATTTTCGATGACGTTTACGCAAAGATGCTGCTCAATTTCTCCAATCACACGTTGGATCTCAGCCTTAAGCTCGGGAATTATTTGTGGCTTACTGGAGTAAATAAACATATAATTAGCAATTTTTATCTTCCACTGAACGAAGATCTCTCTCAAATCTTTCCACTTTCAACAATCTAATACTTTCTCATAGATTCCACACCAACACATTTTCTCATATCTCTATTCTAGGTCTTTACTAGGCCTTTAAATTTCTGAATTCTCAATCAATAATTTCTGTTTCCATCAGTAGTTCTTCTTATTGCTATATGACCAGCTAATTTTCATATTGTATTTTTCATTCTTATTTTAATGACTGTAACTTTTATTTGTTTTCGAATTTATTCATTTCCCTCTATCTCTACGTGCATGGAATATCTAAAACCCATTTTTCATTACCTAAAGTGGGAATAAGTAAGATTCGTTGATCAGATTTTTCTTTTCAAACATAATAAAATAATCGACTTTCTAATATTGATATTTGTACCAAATTTACATCAAATTAAATGTTCCTGTTTTATTGGTAAATCATTATTTAATAATAAATCTTGACGTATTATCGGAAACATCTAAATTGATTCGTAATAGTACATTAACGAGTGACTTAGCGTTACCTCACTCAGGTACCGATTGATACCTGAGTAAGCTTACACCAAGTCACTTGTTAATGTTTTTATATTTTCCTGTTTACTTCATTTTTAAATATTTTTTCAAAGTTAATGAGTTGCAAATTCACATAGTTTTAATAATTTGTAGTAGCTAAATGTACATAGTTCTTTAATTTTTCAATTCTATTTTTTTTTATTCATTTTTTCAATTTGCAAATTTATTGTTCATTATTTCGTCTGGTTGTCGTTAATCAAAAGATCAAATATAATATATATATATATATATATATATATATATATATATATAAACATATATTGAAGTCGAATATACCTCTGCGTTTAAAAACATTTTTTTTGTTTAACATTTTCTAACTATTCTCACTTATGACAGTGAAACATAAGTCTTAAATAGTAAAATAATTTACTGGCTCCAGACAACACAAAAAGTAAAAAAGATGCATGTTAGGAATAATAATTAGAGATAGAAAATGAACTTACTGGATTATAAATAAAATAAAATTAAAGAAAAACAGAAAAGTTTAAAACGGAAACAGGCAGGTCATACAAAAAGAGAATATCTCTAATAAATAAAAGAAATTCTTCTTTCGTCTATAATTATCTCAAAAAGAAACCATGGCACTAAGAAGTAATGAGGAAAAGACATAAGAAAATTCATTCATTGACTTCATTAAAATAAAAATGTATTAGATAGTTGAAAGTGGAAGGTTTTGAGAGAAGCCTTCGTTTAGCAATGGATATAAAAGACTGATGATGTTGATATATAGAGGGAGGGGGGGTCTAGACCTAGTTATATAAAAAAGCCCAAAAAAGATCTATAAATAAATGGAATAGAGATGTAAAAAAATTCGTTTAGAATTGATTGGAAGAGAAATGCATTTGATCATTAAATGTGGAAAAGTTTAAAAACACATACTTTTTGTACAAAAAATTGAGTTTTTGTTGATATAATAAAATAAATTAATTAAAATATTGCAGAAAGGTAATTAGAAAGGTATATAGATAGATGTTTCTCCGAATTTACAACAATTTATTTCTAAATTAAAATGAAATGAATTTAAAATTCAAGGAAAAAATGATTGTTAAATACTAAGAAGACTTCAGAGTATACACGTCTGTTATCATTTCTCCATCCATCGTTTAAATACAAGTTTGAGCGCACATTTTTCAAATAACTTGTCAATTCGAGGAAGCGTAACGTCGATGCTGTTGTTCTAGTGCGACAAAGTTACCAATAATTTCGGTTGAATAAACTTGTAAAATTCATTACATTGCACATTAATCGTTCGTGATGTATGTATTTTTAGACATAAAAAGGGATACGGTGTATAAAAACAGATCCGTGCGTGCTTGTAATAAATAAAAATCTATAATTGAAAACAGGTTATGCTGCTCGGCGACTCCGGTGTCGGGAAAACATGCTTGCTCGTGAGATTTCGCGACGGTCATTTTCTTTCCGGAAATTATATATCGACGGTTGGAATTGATTTCAGGGTACGATAATTAATTTATTACTAAATGTCGATGTTTCTTTTCTTTGTATAGATATTGAATGTTACGAACTGTGATATCCATATTCTTTATGTGAGTAATAATTAGCATCATAAGAACTTTTTCGAAAAAGTAGAAATAATGATTTATGATTCATTTACTTTTTCAGTATAATAAATGTATATTAAAGTAGTTTTTGTTCGTTGTAATCATTTATCCCTCTTGTAGTAAGAAATTGTACAGTTTTTATTTAAGTAAAATTAATTTTATTTATTGTAAATAACACCGTAAATTTGTAAGTATAGTTTTATTAAGGGGGTATTCTAGTCTAGAATTTCGAAAAAATCGATTTTTTTATATTTTCAAAGTGTAGACCTTTAAAAATATGTCCTCAAGAGGATTTTTCGAAATTCGAATTATTTTCTAAGTTATAGCTATTTTTGTGACGCTCCAACCAATCCGGTCTGGCTGGAACGAATCAACTTTAAACGCGTTTTTCTCGAAACTACTTTTTTCGATAAGGTTGACATGATATCTCAAGTACTAATAGACCGATTTACTTGAAATTTGATACAGAGCTTTTCAATATAATAGTGATTACTTCTACCTAGGATTTTTTTTAAATTTTGTTTTTTACTATTTTTAAAAAATTCCGAAAGTTGAAAAAATAGGGCAAAAAATGACTGTTTTTCACATTGCCGCCATTTTGCGAAAAAAAATTTTTTTTTAATTTCCCTAGGTGGGGATACTACTACAATCTTCTTTTTCAATATTTTTAAAAAAAATTGTTTAAAATGACTGGAAGGGTTGGAACCACGTCAATCAGAAGACACCTTTTTTTTCGAGCTCCCACTTTACCAGCCTGTACCTTTTTCAATTTTGAATTTTTTGTTTTTAATAATACTTTTTTATACTCTTAAAATGTCAATAAATAATTGATAAAAATGGATAGTAAAAATATTTGTTGTTTTTTTAATAGCGCTCGAAAAAACACCTAAAATTCGTGCATCTAGACTAGAATACCCCCTTAAATTTATTTATTAGATTATACCATAAAAAATTCCTAATTTTCAAGCAAAAAAATGAAATGCTATATTTTCAATGAACCAAATTTATTTATGTAAATATATAGGGTTTTCCAATAAACGCTTCAGAAGTTTAAATGGAAATAATATAAAAAATATTTAATTAATTAGACATTTATTTCTTTTATTTTTAATCATATTTTTGGCATTAATGATGGAATACAATTTCACTCATATGACCACCACAACTTCACTTGTCCTAATGCATTTGTTTAGTCCAATTTTTAGTCACTCTTTCACATAATCGTGGTCCAATTTCATGAATTACACGTTCAGTGATCATTTTTAATGCTTTTGTTGTTTGCGGTTTATCAGCATAAACCAATCATTTCACAAAACCCCATAGAAAATAATCCTATGGAGTTAGATCACATGATCTTGGTTGCCAATTGATGAATGCATTTTGTAAAATAATGTACTCATTAAACTTTTGTTTCAATAAGTCTATTGTTTTTGTAAATATATGGCACTATATATATAAGAAAAAAAAATCGTTAATCATGATTCGATAACGCACTCCATTTACTGTAATGTGAGCTTTAGCTTCATTTTTAAAAAAATATGGTCCAATGACACCATCAGCATGTAATGCACACCAGACAGTTAATTTTTATGGATACAATGATCTTTGTTCAATGACTTCTGGATTTATTTCACTCCAAATTCTGCAATTTTCTTTATTTAGTGTTGACCATAAATTTCACGAAGCGCACGATAAGTTTTAAAAATCAAACATTGATTTTTGTAATAAGTTCTTACAATTTTAAAGTGTTAATGTATTAAATGTTCCATAATAATTTATACTGAGTTGAAATGTTAAAATGAGTTAAAAAAAATATTCAAACTGGCTGCCACCAGCTGTCAAAGTTCTGACATTCTTATTGGAAAACCCTATACATTATTAAGTTTATCAATTTCTAAACTCATCTTTCCAAATCTATACTATCAATGAATTTATCAAAAGATCTGTAAGTCGAATGTTTATAATGTGATTGAGGGAAACGTAAATGTGCTTATTTGAACATTAGGGATGAGTATTGCTGATACAGCTAGCCATTGCTTTTTACGCCGATTGAGAATTGAACGGAGAGAAGAAATATAGTCGTACAGTAGCCATATAGTACAGGCGAGTAAAGAACATCTCTGTTTATAGTACCTTAAAGATTTGGTAGTCAATCTCAAGATTTATTCTAATAGAGGCATTCAGAAAAATTTCATATAAATGTAAGGTTTTTCAACCAGCGAATGAATTAGATATTTGTATGTTTTGCGAATCATAAATGTATTGGAATATAAATTAGTCTGTAATTTTATTAAAATGATTTTAAATATATTTAAATTAATCATTTTTACACCAACAAATATTCAAAAAAATCAAAATGATTGAATATGGTATAATGTTCTTTTTTTAATATGAATATATTATATTTTCCATATGTTATTATAATTATTTTATATAGTGAAAGGAACATGTGTATAGGGTGGTATATAGGGAAACATGTGAATAGTTTCTTTGGTTTATTTTTAATAAAACATAAATCTAGGTGTTGCATTTGGATGACCCTACATATGATTTTAAAGTCTATAAACTTTCTATTACTTTATAAATACATTTAGTATATATACACAATATATATATATATATATATATATATATATATATATAGATATATATATTGTATACGAGGGTCATTTGATAAGTATGGTACATGTATTTATTGTTTAAGTTAATTAATTAATTTAATTAAATTTTCAATTTAGTTTTTCTTACTTTTTTACCATACTTATCAAACGACCCTCGTATATATTAATATATTAGGTATATTAATATATATATATATATATATATATATATATATAAACTTTTAATAATCCATTATTAGTTATGAAATTATTTTAGTTTTTCATTCTGAATGATTCAATATTCCCTTATATATATTTTCAAAGAATTTTCCTGGAATTATTTTACCTATATATTTGCATTTTTCTAAAAATCTTATATTAAAAAAATGTTTAGTTTTTTCTTAAAGTACCAATTAATAAATAATAATGTATATTATTTTGCTTGGGATTTATATATATATATATATATATATATATATATATATATATATATATATATATATATATATAGTTCTAATATTCTGATTTTTCTATCTCTTTGCTTATGTCATTGATATTTTTCTATATTTTTTTATGGTTGAAGATATATAGGTGAGAAATATGTATGTGTGTGTCTATATATATATATATATATATATATATATATATATATATATATATATATATAAAATTTTATTCATGAAAAGAAACATGTAGTGAAAATTCTCCCTACAAATTGAAGAATTTTCGAAACACGTTTGATATTAAATATCTATTTTCTCTTCAAATATGGATTGTAAAGTACACCTGGTACATGACTGTATCAAGTTTCGAATACTTTTCAAAAGTTTCCTTTTTTTATTTCAAATCGTATTGTTTCGAAGATTTCATTTATATTCTTTCCACATACGTGGTTGTATAGTGATTTTATTTTATTTTAAATTCAGGATTTGGTATTTGAATAAAATTTATGAACTATTAATTAACATGAAAAAGTTAAATTATACTTTTTATTTTACAACTCATATAACAAAGGATTAATATATAAATTAGTATTATTTAATATCATTTTTTTGATACTTAAGTCCCTGGAACTTAATATTACTTGATTTTTTAAATATTTCTCATAACTGTATTGAAATATTTTTATTTTATAATTGATAAATATTGAAGGTATAAATAAATTTGAAAAAACTCCTCTCTATTAATGTACACAGTGTTTTTTTAAACGTGATAGAACTTTAAATTGAATCTTTATAGAAAGTTCTATCTAACCTAAAAAATCTCTATCAAACCTTTATATATACATACACATATATGTATATATTTAAAAAAAATGTTTTTAGGTTAGATAAAACATTCAATTGGGATTCAATTCAAAGTTCCATCGCGTTTAAAAAAACCCTATATTTGATTTTTTAAACATTAATACGTAAATGTTTGGAATATTTTTATTTTTTAATTAATAAATATTGAAGGTATAAATAAATATAATAAAAAATCCTCCTAAATATTGTATAGTCAAACAGTTGTTAATATTTAACATACTTATGTACAATAATTTTTAATTAATTATTGTATCTCTCTGTATGCGAATAAAATCAATAATTAGCAATGATAGTCATTAATTTAACTACATACAATGTAATAAACTATCATACATTGCCCTACTTGCAACATATTGGACCGTGTGCTTGTTTGTGACATGTGTTATGTAGAATATAATAGTCCATCTGTAATTATGTGGTCAGAGTCTCCACCAACTAGAAATTCTAATGAGCTATTGTAATGTCATAAACTTTATATAAGTTTATTACCAAGCTTTATAAAAAAGTATTGATAAATATTTAATTAATGAAAATATTTTTCTTTAATTAATTTATTCATAATACGTATCATTTAATAGTATTTTTTTGAAAAAGATCAATTTATTATTTTCTGAAATTAGAAAAATGTTTTAAACCTATTTTTATAATAGGTGATTTTTTTGGATATACTTCATTAGAATTTGAAATTTAAACTACGTAATTATTAAAAATGATTCTTGATACGTTTTGATTAGTGTTTTTTACCAATAGATCTAAATAAATCAAAATAATTGAATATACTATACTCCTCCTTTTGTTATATCAGATTATATTTTTCCATATATTTATACTATTTTATTTTAATACAAAATCTAATTGAAAATTAACAATTTATTGAATAAGTAAGCATTAACTAAGTCTGTTTTGGAACTGTGGCAGATTCACTTTAACACAAATGAATTTTAACCCCAACACTACAATGGTTTAAAGTGTTCAATAATTACTTATTGTTTTCTCTTTGTTTATAACAATAATGAGAACATCATTTTAACAGTAGAAAAGCTCTGACGATGATGGTATCGCCATCGAAATGCAAATAAACAAAAAGTGAACAATAAGTGATTATTGAACACTTCATAACCATTATGGTGTCGGGAATAAAAATTAATTTGTGTTAAATTAACTAAATCACTATTGTCTTATTTTATATGTTGATATGTGTTGAAATTTTATTATTTATTTATTTCTCTGGTAATTTTTATAATTCAATTCACATGCGTGGTCCTGTAGGATTTTGGCCTCTCTAACAATACTAGTCCGGTAGAGATTTTCTTGCCAGAATTCCATGACTGTTATGTTTTTTTATGAGATGATGTCATCTTTATGCGCAATCCTCAACTAGGATACCTCTCTGATTGGGAATCAGACTCAGTCTCCCGTGTGACAAATTGTGATGCATGTTAAGACATTACGGTCCGCAGTATTTCGCGTTAGACTTCATCTAGAGTCCGGCGAATTTCGCAAAAAAAATGTACAAAAATAACATCTTTATAAAATCGATGTAATTCTTAAATCAATGAACATTTTGAAATGAAATTTCATATCTACCTATAAAACGGTTCGATGTATTTATATATATATATATATATATATATATATATATATATATATATATATATATATATATATATATATATATATATATATATATATATATATATATATATATATATATATATATATATATATATATATATATATGTAATATATATATATATATATATATATATATATATATATATATATATATATATATATATATATATATATATATATATATATATATATATATATATATGTAAATATAATAGTGGTTTTCAATCTGTAATGAGTGTACCAGCGTGATAAAGTACAAAAAGAGATGCTTTATAATAAACATAGTTTATTATAAAAAAACACTTATTAGCGTAAAAAAACATCTATAAGGGATAAAAATATGATAAATTACGTAAATCATATATTATATATACAGAAGTTGTTAGAAAAAAAATAAGAGAACCAATTTAGATTTTATTCCAAAAAGCTGAACTTTGCTAAGGATATAGATTACTTTATTTAAAATATTTGGAATCTTTTTTATAATTTTTATAATTTACCAATATTTTGAATATATACACCACTATTTTTTGATGGAATTAGAAAAAATATAGCTTGTACATATATTTTTTTTTGGCGTCAAAATTGCATACAACGAAATATGCGTTAACGCGTAAACGGACTTATAAAAGTTCAATACGAAACACATACTTAGGCGTGACCGGGCGGTAATGTGTTAAATAACTCTCTCTCTTTCTCCTTTTCTTCCTCTCTCTCACTCACACACACACACACATACAATATATATATACATACATAAAATATATTGCATACATATATTGTTATAAATTTTTGAACTTAAATAATACGTGTCCAAATTTGAGGTTAGGAAGAAATTTATCAATAAAATGCTGTGAAATGGAGGTTAGAAAGTAATTTATCAATAATTGCTATGAACATCGACGAATCAATGTTTGATGGTCCTCTTAAACACTTCCATGTACACAGGAATATTTTCAGTTGAACGACCACTACGAGCATATGTTTTTTATCTGTGGTCTCCAATAGTACCAAATTGTTCAAATTTCGCGATTAGATTTCGAAAAGCATGACTCCTTGAAGAAACTTGATTACAAGAAAAGCTCGAAGGAACTTGTTTTTGTATTGACGTTGTAAAATTTTCATCATTTCTATAGTGAATTTTCATTATTTTTAAAAAACAAATATTAAATAACGACAGTTGAATATTTAAAATTTCATCAAATAATAGTCAACTTACTTCCTAACCTCAAATTTGGACACCTTATATTATATATTTTATTAATTTAAGCAAATAAGAGTGCTGATGTCAAATATAATAATCAACGAACATTGATTAAGAAGTAGTGTGTAATTCTATAAAATATATTTGAAACAAGATGAAATAATGAAACTTGTAATAAAATAAACTTATTTTACTTCAAACTTGCATGTTTATTTTTCTACATACGTAATTACCATTTACTATGACACTTTTTAAAACTTTTACCTATTTTTTTTATTCCATCCATGAAATAACTTTGATTTATTTTTAATTTAATTGCATGTGGTAGTTTTAACTTTGTATTCTACAAAAACGTTATCTTTTTAATAGGTTTTCAACTTATAAACAATTAAAATTCTTAGAAAAAAAATTGGGGTTGTGTAAGATTTCATTGAAGATAGTTATTCCATGATTATCATTGCTTTCAATATTTATTGACTCTAATGGTTTCTGGATTTATTGTGGTGTAAAAAAGATGATTTGGTGCTTTCCTCTGCGGACACATTTTTTAATATTCGTAAATTTTATAATATTTATCAAATTAATCTTCATTTTCATTAACAAATAATTCATGTCAATGACTTCCACTATATCAAAAAAATCCTGAATATAACTTTTAATGTTAAGGAAAGTTTTTTTACAGGTCAAATCTACTGTCGGATATTCTCCACATCTATGTAATCATCGCCAAAAACTAATTTCAAATTGACACTCTTATATAACGATGTCACACAGGAAACTAAAACTTTATACGTTTAGACTATACTCTTGAGGCTACTGAATTCAGGTTATAATTTGATTCTGTCCTAATTACTTGTTATAAGAGATAGTTGAAGACCTTACTTATCAAACATTGCTCGTATATATACATATGTTTTTTTCTCTTTTAATATAAATAACAAAAGTTTATTGATTTTAATAAAGAAATATTTTCCAAATAAATTTCAAATCTAGAGAATGTTGAAGTATTTTCTAAAATAAATGTGTGTATATAGAAAAATGTGAATATAAAATAACACTATGTTCAAAGTAAAAAGAATATTGGAAAATCTTTCGCATGCTTTATAACATTTCGATTGAATTTAGTTGTAGAAAAAAGAGTTTCGTTAGAGAAAATATATTTATTTTAAATATAGAAAAGTGAAGTCTACATTTTTTCTGGTGATATATTTCGTACGATATCAAATATCTATAAATAAATATTTTTGTACATTTTTATTATGGTTTATTTCGTTATAAACGATTTCGATATTTATATTATCTGATAACTTTTTCAAAGTCTTTTATACATTTTAATTAATACTTTTTTCATTTAAACCAAAAAATATTTTAATTAGTTATTGATTAATTTCATCTTTGATCACTCTCACGTTTTAAAGGGTTAAATATGTCAAATTGTAAGTGACAACTATGACATAAAATATTTTCAATTTTGTTTATCCAATCTATTTAACTTTTAATATTTTATCTTCAATATTTGATAAAATTTATAAAAAAATTGGAATTTGTTTTTAATTAAAATCTTACATTTAAACACAGATTCTATAATATATTATTAGTTTCAATAACATTTTTGTAAAATATTACATGTATTTTAATTATTGATAATACATACAGAATTATAAAAAAAATGATTTTTTTTCAGTAGTCCATAAAGAATTACTATCACAGTTATTATAACAGTGTGATATTGAAACAGAAACTTCTAAAAATTTTAATTTTTTTTTGCAAATACAGCTGGGCCTGCTTTTATGCGAATTTTTTTAATGCGGTTTTTAAGTTAGGCGATTCATATTTTTTCTTAGTATCTTTTTATGCCGATTTTTTTAAGAATTCCTTTAAGCGGTTATTTAATTCAACGAAAAGCTCTTCAGTTTTATGAGCAAATGAAGGAATCAGAACCATTTACTTCTGCTTCTCAAACTGATAAGAAATTTTTGGCTAGCAAAGGATGGTTAACCGGGTTTTTATAAAGGAATGCACTGCATAACGTGAAGATTACGGGCACGGATGCATCGATAAAAAAGCTGTCAAAAATTTTCCAGAGAGTTAGCCAAAATTATTAAAGATGGTGGATATTTTTCACATGAAAAAAAACCGTATATGAAGCAAAAAGGTCTCGATTTCAAAATTTTATTATTTGTTAACAACGCACCAGGTCATCCATGTTTAGAACATCGAAATGTAAAGATGATGTTTTTTCCACCCAATACAACAAGCATTATTTAGCCATTAGATCAAGACATAATTGCAACTGTTAACAATATTACGTTAAACGTACTTTTCAATTTATATTGAATAAACTAGAAAATGACTCAATAACAGTAACTGACGCTTGGAAATTTTTTTCAATCTTTGACTTTATAAATCATGTTGTTTTTGTTATTACTCAAATAAAACCACACACTTTAAATGCCTGTTGGAAAAAGGCTTGGCCTACATGTCTTGAAAACAGTGCAGCTATTTACTTGCTTTTTTATTTTTTTATTTTTATTCTAAACAGTGCAGATATTATTGTGATAAGAATTAAAATATGTATGAAAAATTCTAAAATAAATTACACATATGTACATATTGCTTTGAATAAAATTAAATAGTTAATTAAAAAATAAAGTAAAAAAGCTTTGTTTTGTATCAATTTTTTGCAGATATTTGAAAATTTTTTTAAGCATTCTTTATTTCCTGATTTTTTATGCGTATTTTAGAGTAATTTCATTTTGTATCTTTGGTTTTATGCGGTTTTTGAAAATTACGGAACGTATTCCTAATTTTTCAATCCAAGTTAAGTCTTTTTTGTGCGATTTTCTGCAGAACGTATTTACCGCATAAAAACAGACTCAGGTGTATTAAATATTTTATTAGAATCAGCTTTATTTTCTAAATTAAATCGTTATATTATTTATTTTCTAATTGAAAATAAATTTAATTTTATGCACATTCCACCAAAATGTAGGGTCAACCATATATGACGCCCATATTTGTGTTTTATTAAAAAGAAACAAAAAAAATTACACACGTTTCCTTACACATGTTTATTTTAATAAAACACAAATCTAGGCGTCACATTTGGATTACTCTATATGTTAATCTATTGTTAAAATATTAGAATTTTAATATTATTGTTAAAATATGTAGTTTATTTTATATATTTTATAGTAAATTTATCGATGTTTTTTAAAATATTATTCAGTAATTTTTTATAAATTTACATATATATATATTTGTGTGTGTGTGTGTGTTTGTATGTATATAAGTGAATGTGTACATATGTGTGTGGGTGTACTCCTATATGTGTAAATATATCTTGTATATGTTTCTTACTTTTTTTTTCTTTATATATATATATATATATATATATAATTAAAATTAAGGGTGTATATAAATAATCTTATTAGCTATTTATAAAAACTTCTAAAAATAATTCTGTTTACGTACATAAAATGATTTTTTTCCGGTTATAAATGGATCGCTTTGTAGCGAAAATAAAATTGCTGTAATGATAAACAGAATAATTGAATTGAAGATAACGCGTATAGCATAAAAGTTATTTTCAACTGTGTATTAAATTCCACGATCAATATAATGATTTCGTTCGTTTTTATGTACAGAATAAAGTCGTTACTGTGGACCAATCTAAGGTGAAGTTACAAATTTGGGATACGGCTGGACAAGAAAGGTTCAGAAGTGTCACACATGCTTATTATAGAGACGCACATGGTAAGTTTATCATTGAATTTTTTATTCAATACTAGTTTTTATTCAAGACATGTAATTACCAAAATATTGAAATTTATAAAATAACTTTCTAATAATATTATTTGATTTTTTTCCTGCTTAGTAAATATAAGTGAGTGTTATATTATAGCATTCATTTTTCATTATGATGCAGGAGACATGAATGCTATAGCATTCACAATTTAAAGCCTATTATTATTCATTTAATTTTATATAACTTTAATTTTTTAATTAATTGTATATAACTATTAAAATGTAATATTCTGATTACTCTTACAAAATGTGTCTAATCAAATTTTGGATATCACAATTAATTTAAAAAAAATCACCTGTCTATTTTTGCAGCTCACAGAAATTTTTACTGCCCGCAAACGTGATAAGATTATTTTAAGTTTATAAATAAAATCATTTTACGATTTTTTATATAAATAAAGTACATTCGCACACTTAAACTCACCTATACACTTATATACATATATATATATATATATATATATATATATATATATATATATATATATATATAAATTCATAAAATAAATCATAGTAAAATAGAAGTGAAGAGTCATTCAAATATGAGGCATAGATTTGTGTTTTATTAAAAAGGAACAAAATAAACTATACACATGTTTTCCTACATACCATTTTATACACATGTTTCTTTTTAATAAAACACAAATCTAGGCGTCACATTTGGATGACTCTATATATTAGGTTGGCAAATATCTCCCTTCCGCCTTCTGGTCTTTTGAATTTCGCAGCTATTTGGATGACTCTATATATTAAATAACTTAATTTAATAAATAACAATAAAACAATATTTTTGTAGTCTGTATGATCATTACTTCATATAATTGTTAAAATTTATTTTTACCTTACTATTCTTGTTTATTTATAAATTAATTTTATAATTTAATATCCTCAAAGTGAAATATATACGATCTTCCAAATGTGACACCTAGATTTGTGCTTTATTAAAAAGAATCATGTGTATAGTTTATTTTGTTCCTTTTTAATAAAACACAAATATATGCATCGCATTTGGATGACCCTAATATAATTATATTTATTGTCTTTTTTATTTCTGAACTGTATTAATAAAAATAATTTATAAAAAATATACAAATGTTTTGTTTTATAAAATGCGTAAAATAAAAATGTCCTCGATTTTGATTTCATAATTAATATTATTTTAATACATATAACTAACAGTAGTGTTTTTAATAACTTAATTGTTAAATTTTTTCATTATAAGTTATTCAATTCATTATTGAATAAACATATATGGCGAGAACAGATAACAAATCCAAGAAAACAGCTCAAAGCGTAATTATGTTTAAAACAATAAGTGTATTGGTTAATTTAAATATCAAATTTAAATTTGTATTTAATTGTATATTTCCAGTTGAATTATATTTACAATATTCATTAGAATTTGTTATCGTTCCTTGTTAAATCTCTTGGATATTTTAAATGAAATTTAAAAAAAATCTGTACTTCAAAGATATTATCAATCGTATTACATCTAAATGATTAATTAAAACATTAATTAAAAAGTTTTTCTTATGGTTTATAAAAGTTTGGTTCATTAATTTATATGTAAACGTTTTAAATTACTTTCTTGTTTTGATTTTCTTTTTCTTCTCGTGTTTTAACTTGATGTGATAAAGCAAAGATTTTAAGTCGAACTCGAAAATCGAAATCAAAAATTTAACAAAATATAAGAATCTTTACAGTTTGAATTATTTATTATTAGGGAAGTTTATTTAAAAAGTAAATCTTTACACAGCCTTACAGTTAATAATTCAATGAAAAGGATTATTATAATACAATATATAGGTATATACAGTTGCGAATATACAAAACATTTATAAATACTTAATACAGATGTAGGTTATGTTTCTATATGTAAAGATAATCTTCTTTTTGCGACTAATAGGAAGATTTAGTCTCTGTGTTATTCTCAATGATTTTGGTTCTAAGAACGAATTTTGTTCGAATAAAAAAATAGAAACACTTGTATTTAAATTGAATTTTAAAAGAAAGCATTTAATTTCATTGACCTTTTTGTAAGTTAATTATAGATTATAAAAAGTGAAAATTTAATGTTTTTATTTACTAGAAAAAATAAAAAAAGCAAAGAACTGGCATTATATTATCCTCAAATATGATAAACCACAATCAACAGAAGCATTAAAAATAAACAATTAACGTGTAATTTTTGAAATTGGACCACAATTGTGTGAAAAAGTCAACTATGTCAAGCGAAGTCGTGGTGGCCATATGAGTAAAATTGTATTCCATCATTAATGCCATAGAATATACTTAAAAATAAAAATAATTAAATAAATACTTTTTATTTTATTCTCATTTAAACTTCTGAAGTACTTATTGGAAAACTCTCTCTCTCTCTCTCTCTCTCTCTCTCTATATATATATATATATATATATATATATATATATATATATATATAAACAAAATCTAAAAACATTGAAAATATTGATAAAATTTTGCAGAAGTTAAAATAGTACGAGAAGCTATATTTATAGACCAATGCAGATAATCAATTGAACTAATAAAAGGAGATACGAATAAGTAATATCAAGTAAAAAATTCTACAAAATATAATATTAATATATTTGATATATTTTTAAAAAAAGAATCTCAAGTTATTGATTGAACATAGGGCTAACAAATATATCTTATAAAAAAAAATATAACTATTATGGTAGAATTTAATTTATAGTTATTATAACCTTATAATAACTATAGTGACAAGGAGTAATAATAGTAGTGAAACAAAAGATCCTCTTAGAATAGTTAAAAAAAGTTTCTAATTATATATTTGCAGTTTTGTTATTAGGATACACCCTAATCTATAATTTTACAAAATCAAATAGTATTGTGAAAATATATTTTCTAGTTACTAAAAATATTTTAAATAATTAATATAAACATTGATATTTATTTTAATTCAATGAATTAAATGTGTCTTAATATTTTTAATTATATATATATATATATATATATATATATATATATATATATATATATACACACACACACACACACACACACACACATATATATATATATATATATATATATATTATAGGTTTTATCACAAAAAAAGTTATGTTATTAATATTTATATATTTTTACAGCTCTACTGTTACTCTACGATGTAACAAACAAAACCAGCTTTGATAATATCAGAGCATGGTTAGGGGAAATCAGAGAATACGCTCAAGATGACGTCGTCATCATGTTATTAGGTAAGTCATAAATGATGTTAATTATATAATGTAGCCCAAATGAAACTGAAGAATAGTCAAGGGTAGTAAATGATAGTAAGGAATTAAATAGATGTCTAAACCCTTCAATTTCATTTGGGCGACATATATAATGAATTTCTATTTTACTACATGTTTATTGTTTAACCGTTATGTTACTACTCGGGTACACATGTACCCATTTTCGACTTTGCGTTGAAACCAATAAATTTCTATAGGAAGGATCGTTTTGCCCAGTCAGATCCCCATTATTTGGAAAATTTCGAGAAGATTTAGGTATTTATAATTTTTTTTTATTAAAAAGATATTAATTCAAATGACATTTAAGTGATATACCTCTCTAATTACTACCCGGGTACACGTGTACCCATAGGTATTTTGTAAAAGGCAGGAATAAATTAAATAAATAAATAAATAAAAATACTACGTTTTAATTATAAGATTTTATTGTATCTTCAAAAAAAAAATAAATCGAAAAATGTCATTTTTCGGAAGGTGATGGACAATTTTTACAAACTGAATACTTCGAAGAATGTTCATCATAAATAGGTTTCTGGCATTGTACACACGATTTGCGATTCTTTATTCTCCGTTTATGCGGTGCTGCATGACAAATGCAACAAAAACCAACGACGATTTTATAACCACGTATATCACGTTGAGCTGGAGTAGTAGTAGATGTAGAAGCAATCGACGCAGAAGTAGATGTAGTTTGTATGCAAGAGATTGGCTTCATTAGCATGCTCTCGATCGCTAATTTTGTAGATAAGTTTCTTGTAATTTATATATTGAGGGAACGGTCTTGAATGATTGGAAGATAAAGCTCTTCTCCTAATTGTCTCAAAAATACTTGGCACTGATTTATCTTTTTCTTGAGCATACAGTTATTTTCGAAATAAATAATATATGCTGCAAAAGCTGCAATATCAACGATATTGAAGAACAATGCAAGTGGCCATCTGTTTGTACGCCTTCTCACATTATAGCGTCCTACTTATTTGTCCATAATGTCTATACCAGATTTTATTTTGTTATAAAAATGGATTGTTGGGTTTATTTTTGGGTCCAGTCATTGGGCCTTTTCACACTAGTCAGCATGCATACAGTATTCACGCCCATTACCGCTTGTCTCACACCCTCTTATTACCAAACTCCCCCACCTAGAAAAAATAGTTTTCCTGTAAGAGCGTGTGAGACGAGTGGTAATAGCCGTGAATACTGTATCTATGTTGACTAGTGTGGAAAGGCCCATTGCGTTGTCATGATGCATCTATGACAAAACTATGACGGTTTTATTTTTATTTTTTGGCACATATGAACATATTGTCACGTTGTCGTTATAGCCAAATAATAAAGAATTTATTTTTCGAGATTTTGTCTTTGTCATTTCTGCAGGAATATATTTTTTATTGCATTTCAATGTCCCAACGACTGTCAACTTCCATGATAATAAATGTCGGGCTAACGGGAGAATTGTAAAAAAATTATCCATGGTAATATTCCTAAAAATTTTTCCTCTACCAGATACTGATTGTCCAGTATAAATTTGACCAGTGAGAGGAAAGAAATTTTCCGCATCACAAATCCACCATATTTATATAATAGACACCGCCAGATATACGAATTTAGGGCCGTAATAATGACATTTTGTAATGGGGTACATTTGTACCCGGGTAGTAATCAATGTGAAAAATTTCGGGTAGTAACATAACGGTTAATAAAGATTTTTTTGGAATTTCATTTTCATATCTTTTTTAACAATGAAACTGTATGTGTATGTTTTATTTTGAACTTGATTTATATATATATATATATATATATATACACGAACATATTTTTTTAAAATGAAAAATCATAAATAAAAAGAATATATCTTTAACAAATAATTTATTTCTCAACATACCCTCCCCCTTTATAATACGCTTTCGTTATAATGAAACTTCTTTGATTTCTTGCTCAGTCATCCATGCATTACATTTTAACTTTATTACAACGAAAAAATTTCACTCGTAAATTTTTTAAAATGAAACAAAAAAATATAAAAGCCAACTTTCATAATGACTAAGGTATACAAGCGCAGAAATAAAAAAAATGTAATAGAGATGAAATATTAAAAGAACTCGAATCTGAACATTTGCAAGCGTTCCATAAATGGAATGGGAGCAATTATTGTTTTGTTGAAAAACAAATATTATTTAGAATCATTTTTCTACAGTCAATAGCAATAAAAATATTGTTAGCAGTTATTCTTTCTTCTTTGCATGTAGTTCTCGACTTTAATTTGGTTAATTGTCAGAAAATTTCGAAATATCAATATCTAGTAATTTTAAAAATAATAATAAATATTTTATTTTATATTTAACTTATTTTATTTCACTTTGTACATTTATTTTGTTAATTGTTTAAATAAATTAAATTATTTTTCAATTTTGCTAAATAAACAATAATTTTCTTTAGCTAGTCAGTAGTAAATTTTAATTTAATTAGTTTTTTTTATTTAAATATTTTTTTAAAAATTATTTTTACAGACTTTTTTACCTTTTTTTAGTAATGTATATATATATATATATATATATATATATATATATATATATATATATGTGTGTGTGTGTGTGTGTGTGTGTGTGTGTTTATATGTATATATGCATATATGTACTCGTATTTATGTAATAGCGTCAAAAAATGACACTCATTAGATTATTTTTCTATTTAATTATATTTGAGACTTGTCATATAATTAAAATGGAATAAGTTTTTGCAAACTGGGACTTTTTATGAATAATTATTACAACTTTGTTTAATTGAAAAAACAGTAAATGCCTTTGTATTATAGCTGTATCTCTTTTATTTGAATGTTAGTTATTTAATTTTATATATATATATATATATATATATACAGGGTGGCTCAAATGAGACTGAACGATTTAAACATATATTTACATATTATATTATTCAGTCTAATTATATATATATATATATATATATATATATATATATATATATATATATATATATATATAATTTCTACATCGGATCAAAGTTGAAAAATCTTTTTTCATCCATTTTACAATTTTATGTATTTAGTAAGTAGTGTTCTGTATCTGACTTCCGTATATTCGAGAAAATGTTAACCTTTTTCAGGTACACTGATTATCATTGAAAAGAATCTCTTTTCTTTATTCGAATCTTTTTAGGCTTTTTATTCCAGCAACGAATCTTTGTTGATTTAAATTTTTGGCTCTTGTATACCGGTACATTAAACTCTGTTAAGAATATTGAATATTTTCCATATTATATTTCCATTTTTTTCCCACATATACAACTTGAAGAAAACCACATAAAATTTTATTAAACGTATAACAATTTAGAACCTGCACTTATTTATCAATATCTTTGATTTTATTTCGTGGTTATTCTAAATAACATATTTCTGATTTATATAATGTCATTATGTATATACTCGCATATATATATATATATATATATATATATATATATATATATATATATATTTATATATATATATATATATATATATATATATATATATATATATATATATATATATATATATATATATATATATATTAGGTTATATGTACATAGCTGCGAAATTCAAAAGATATATATATATATATATATATATATATATATATATATATATATATATATATATATATATATAGAAGTGTTTAATAAGAATGTCAGAATTTTCACAGCTGGAAGCAGCCATATTTGAATTTTTTTTAAGCTCATTTTGACATTTTAACTCAGTATAGTTTGGTAAATTATCGTGGAAAGTTTAACACTTCAACAGTGCTTAAAAATTGTAAAATCTTATAAAAATTAATGTTTGGTTCATAAAACTTATGGTCAACACTAAATAAAGGAATTTGCAGAATTTAGAGTGAAAGCATTCCACAAGTTATTGAACAAAGATCATTGCATCCATAAAAACTAACTGTCTGGCTTGCATTACATGCTGGTGGTGTCATCGGACTATATTTTTTTCAAATTGAAGCTGGAAATCATATTACAGTAAATGGATCATATTACACTATTTTTTTTAAAAAAAATGATTGAAAATAGTTTGCATTATATGTGGTTTTAACAGGACGTTTCTACGTGCTATACATTTTCGAAAACAATAGATTTATTAAAACAAAAATTAATAAGTTCATTGTTTCACGAAATGGATCCATCAGTTGGCAACTAAAATCATGTGATCTAACTCCATTGGATTATTTTCTATGGGGTTATGTGGCATCATTGATTTATGCTGATAAACCATAAACAACAGAAGCATTCAAAATAAACATTGATAATTCATAAAATTGGCCCACAATTATGTGAAAGAGTAATTAAAAATTGGGCTAAACGAATGCATTATATCAAGTGAAGTCGTGGTGGTCATATGTGTGAAATTGTGTTTAATCATTAATGCCATATGCTTAAAAATTAATATCTAATTAATTAAATATTTTTTATTTTATTTCCATTTAAACTTCTGAACCGCTTATTGAAAACCCTTATATATAAACACATGGGGAGGTTGAAGTGAGGATTTTCCCTTCGTCAACTATAAGACCTTAAGGTATTTTCTGTACTTTTCGGTACTTTAAAAAGGATATTATATATATATATATATATATATATATATATATATATATATATATATATACACACGCATACACACATACACAACCGTCTTTTACTTACCCCTAACGTATCAATTTGAGTAAAAATGTCATTATTATTTAATGAATATTCTATGCTAATGTATCACTCTTATGTATCACTTTCATATCGTTTATTTTAGGAAATAAAGCAGACTGTGGATCAGATAGAGTCGTCCGTAAAGAAGACGGCGAACGGTTAGCGAGGGAATATCGAGTTGCGTTTATGGAAACTTCAGCAAAAACTGGCCTCAATGTTGAATTAGCCTTTATGGCTATTGCTAGGTAAGTTGAATCAATAAACTTACATAATCATTGTTACTGTTCATTTACTTCTTGTTTTCTTTCAAAAACATTTTTTTAAATTATTGACTTCTTGTTTTTTTAATCGCCGTGTTCTATTCTTCAATAGCTGTTTTCTTTTCTTTATTTGCTATTTTCTATTCCTTAATCACTATTCTTAATTTTTTAATCTCTGTTTTCTGTTCTTTTTCGCTATTTTCTGTTCGTTAATCGCTGTTTTTATTCTTTATTCGCTGTTTTCTACTTTTTAATCGCAGTTTCCTATACTTTAATCGCTGTTTTCTGTTCTTTTTCGCCGTTTTCTGTTTCTTATCTCTGTTTTTTTATTCTTTAATCGCTGTTTTATATTCTCTAATCTCTATTTTCTATTCTTTAATCGCTGTTTTTATACTTTATTTGCTATTTTCAACTCTTTATTCGCTGTTTCCCATTTTTTAATCGCCGTTTTCCATTTTTCAAACACTGTTTTGTATTCTTTAATCGTTATTTTCTAGTCTTTAATTACTGCTTCTAGTCTTTATTATTTGTTTTTTTTAATCAATGTTTCTAACTTTTATTTGTTGTTTTATGATCATTGTTCTTTAAACGCCATTTTCTATTTTTTAATAGCTATTTTTATTTTTGAATCCTTTATTTTATATTTAATTTTTATTGAAAATATTTTTATGTAGGTTTTGTTAATATTTTTGTTCTAATTATATTTCTCTAACGTTATTTCTATTATTTTCATATTTATCAGCAATAGATTATTTTCATTTATTGTATCGTTAATATTAATTAAATTTACTAATTAAAACCAATATTTTCAATCAGTTCTTTAAAATAACTTCAATGAAACGTCGACATATCCATTATGTTTATTAAATTATAAATAAGTACATTTATTACATATTTGCACGAGTATAATTTTATATTTAATTGCGAATAAGTTTGTTTTTGAAAACGTATCTAAAATTAATAACTAGAATTAATTTAATATAAAATTATTTTATGTGTACTTGGAAAATGTATATGAGAATGAAACGAGATTTGTATTGTAATTGTGAATCCGCGTGAATTTTAAACAATTTTCACGAAAACAATATTTTTTTTAAAAAAAATTGAAAATTATTATCAAAATTAAAAAAATAGCTACGATAAGTAAACCATATTTTTTTAACATCGTTATTATTTCAAAAGTATTTTAATTTTGCATATTAAGATGTGTATAGGGTGGTTTATAGGGAAACGTGTATAGTTTCTTTTTAATAAAACACAAATGTAGGCGTCACATTTGGATGACCTTATATATACAATATATATATATATATATATATATATATATATTATTAACCTTTTTCAATCCACTTCTGGATGAAGGTCCCTTTTAAAACTTTCCAGTTCAACCAATCTAATTGCTTTTTCTTCCACTTTTAACATTTTTTTTTAATCTATCTTATTTATTCTCGGGTCTCTTCCTAGACCTTTTAAAATTTCTAGATTTCCGATCAAATATCAGAATTTATATCAGACCATAAAAAATAAAGAATATAATTTTATAAATAATAAAAAATAAAACTCGTTTACAGAATAAGAAATAATTTCCATTACTTTAATAAAAATAATTAATTAAGGTATGTTGTGAGTAATGTAATTATGAAAGTACTATTAAACCCTACATATAAAGAAAATATAGGGTTAAATTGCAAATAGAACAAGCTTACCATACACGCAATTTGTGTGAATGTTAAAGAGAATAAAATAATGTGAAAAAGAGAAAATGTTGGCAAGTTTATAAAAATTTCAGTAATATCATTGAGTTTATAGAAGTACAACGAACTGTTCTAATCTTTTAATCCGAAATTAATCTTCAAATACACGATTTTGCAATTCAAAGATAATGTTTTAATACTCTTTATGTTGATATAAATTTTATGGTAGTAATATTTTGTTACGTCATTGGTACCAAGTATTAAAATATTATATATATATATATATATATATATATATATATATATATATATATAAATATATGTATATGTGTGTGCTTGTATGTATGCCCGTGTATACAAATGGGGATGTTAATTATTGCTATCAAAACACAGGTAACAAGAATAAATTATATAGTATTTTATTACATCAATTTATTTATTAATTTAAATGAATATACTGCAAAATATTAAATTTTAAAATACTATAATATATATTCATCATTTTAAAATTATATAATAACTGTTACTAAATACACTATATGTGCATAATTATTTTAAAGTTTAATTACAATTACTAATAATTAAAAGTGCTTTAATAAAAAAATGATTATTAAATTAAATTATAAACAAACATATTAGGTTGGCAAATATCTCCCTTCCGCCTTCTGGTCTTTTGAATTTCGCAGCTATGTACAAAAAAAAAAAAGCGGAAGGGAGATACTTGCCAACCTAATATTTAGAGCTTGACTGAAAATTAGCAGGCCTTTAGTTCAAAAATAAATATTGTGTATTAGATAAATGTAATTTAGATGATAATTTAATTAAATATTCATACTTCTACTGTTATATATTTTCAAATTACTTTAAAATCATAATACTTTGTAATTTTTGTTATCTTTAATATTTTAGGATTTTATTTACTATATATTTAATTAGAATAATTTTTTTTTGTATTATTGTATAGAAAATTCACTGCTTGAATTGATTTTAGTATTTTTCTTTTGATAAAACCTTTTTCTTTCTTTTTCTTTCTCTCTCTCTCTCTCTCTCTCTCTCTCTCTCTATATATATATATATATATATATATATATATATATATATATATATATATATATGCACACAGTAATACCTCGATTAGTCCTGCTTCGATTACTCCGGTTTGAAATTTCCAAAAAAAAAAATTTTTATTTGAAAAAATTTTACTAAAAAGTTTTTCTTGAAAAAATCCCAAAAAATTAATATATAAAATTATTTTTATACGCAAATTTTAAACTTTTCCCCTTTATTATGAAAACATAATAAAAAAGAAAACCAAAATCGTATATGCATATTATGCGCATCGTATGCGAAGTTTTAGTTTTGTGATCTTTTTTCTCTTTCTATTAGTTTTCGATTCGCAACTCTAGAGTAAAGTCGATTTTTTGATAATTAAATTTTAATAACCCATTTAAAAATGAAATTAAAATGTATTTAAAATGAATGTATAAACCCCCTTTTGTTTTGTTGATACATACAAATATTTGAATATAATACTCTTGTTTTATTTACTGAAAAACAGGGGAAAAAATTGTTTGGAACCAATTAACGTTTTTTGTATTTAGTTAATGTTTCGATTAGTCCGGTTTCAAATAGTCCGGTTAATCAGTGGAACTGATTAGTTGGACTATTCAAGGTATGCTTGTGTATATAAATATATATATATATATATATATATATATATATATATATATATATATATATATATTTATATATATATAGCATATCTCATATATATATATATATATATATATATATATATATATATATATATATATATATATATACCATGAAATAATTTAATATTTACGTTTTGTACAATTCTTTGGAAACTATGAGTTATTGGGAAAAATACCTCACCAAATATCATAAAATATTTCTATTTAAAAATGATTCCGAATTGCAATAGCTTTTATTGAAATACTTCACCTGCAAAAGCTATGTATAACTTCCAATCCTATTTCCAATTTTGGAAGTATTTCTTGTAGATAATTTTAAGAATCATCAGTTTATTATATCTCTTGATTGAATAATTGTAATTTTCTTTTGAGAATTTTCTTTTGAGAAAATTGTAATTTTTTTTTTTTTGACTATGCGAAGTATTTATATATATATATATATATATATATATATATATATATATATATATATATATATATATAATCATCATTAACAGTTTCTTTCTATTTAATGCTGGATGAAGGCCATTCTCAAAACTTGTCACTTCCACTAATCGAATACCTTTTCTATTCCATTGTAACAAATTTGCCTACATTTTTATTCTATCTATCATTAATTCTCTTTCTGGACTTTTTTATATCTTCAGATTTCTAATCAATTTTTCTTATCCATCGGTAATCATCATTTTTTGCTGTATATGCACACAAACACACATACTCACACACACACACACATAAAAACACATATATTTATATATATATATATATATATATATATATATATATATATATATATATATATATATATATATATATATATATATATATATATTTGTATGTGTATGTATGTAATGATGTACACAACTGGTTAATGCCTAACTCCTAACATCATTGTTAATCAATCCTGAACATCATTCTTTTTTAATCGTGGCCTGCACTGATTGATATACACATTATTGACTTTTTTTGTCTAGTTTTTGTATCTTCTCAATAAATTGCATTTATATATACTTCTTAATAGTATTTCTCCATTCATACCGAAACCATTATAAACTTCTATTTCATCTCATTGTATTATATTCTTTTGTGTCCATAATTTCATTTTCTTATTTGTTATCCTCTTCTTTAGCCTAAATATCGTTTATTTTTTTTAAAAAAACACAAGTTTTTTTCCAAATAAGCCATTTCTACCACTTTCAACTTATTTCCATCTTCTTTAATATCTCTAACTATTTATATCTACATCATAGAACAAATCGAATCAAACTATTACTGGGCAACCGATTATTTTTCTCTAATTGATCGTTGTTTTCAGTTTTAATTTTCCAATCCATTTTTTTTTATTAAATCCGTACCTTGAATATCACACTTGGAATGCTTTGTTGTTTTTTGTATAGTGTAATGTCTGTTGTTAATAATAATTCTTATGCATCTGTCGTAACACTCAAATATTTGACTATTCGTTTTTTTAATCCAGAACCATTTTTGAACAAAATTGACCAAAACCCATTTTTGATATTCAAAATGTAGTTTTCTAATCAAGAACTATGAATCTTATTCTTTCTGTAACAGTTCAATCATTAACAAACTTTAAATAAATGGTTTCTTATCGTCTACATAGATCTTCATTTTTGAAACACTTTTTTCCATTTTTTAGTGCAAATTTAGATACATAGATAATAAACAAGGAAAGCGAAAGATTAAAATCCTATCATAACTTTTTCATTTATATAAAAACCTTGATAATATACATGTAATACATATTGTAATTGAAATGTCTGTAAATTGAAGAACCTATATATTTTTTTTATTTCATTTTTATGACGTAGTAAAGATAAGTATTACCAAATATTATAACAGTTTGGTTATTTTTGTAGTTTAGAAATCAATTATTGCATTAGAAAAACTAGTTTCAATGGAAGTAAATATAATTTTGTCAAAGTTATTAAAATAGAAAGATTTCAAATAAAATATACCTAATTTTCAAAGCTAGCACAGAAATGTAATAACAGTAATTGTGAGTATTTTCTAGATATAATTGTTTTTTAGAGAGCTCAAATCAAGGAAAAGTGGAAATCCTGATGAAACAAAATTCAATGTAGAAGACTATGTACGAGAAAAGACACAACGTACGTCCTGTTCTTCGTGCAACACATAAATGAATTTCTTAACAGTAATATTCAGTTAATAATAATAATAGTAATACGAAAATTGTTGTTTTAATTTATGTTATTTCATGTTGAATGTAGTACCAGTGATTGCGATACCAAGAAAAATATTTTAATACTAATGAATCACTCGCTCTAACACCACAAGATCCTAAGTTCAATAATCATTTATTATTTACTTGATAATATACATTTTGATGGCAGTGTCGTTATTGTTAGAACGATGCATTATAAAATCAGTAAAAGAATTATATTGTATCATTTTGATTATGTTGACGTTGCCATCAAAATGCACATCAGAAAATAAAGTGAACAATAAGTGATTATGGAACATTTATTAAATCTTGTATATTAGGACGAATAATTCATTTGTGTTAAAGAATTATTTAGTTTTTTATTTAAATATATCAGATACATAAAACTGTTTAATTTTATAAATATTACATAAGTGTATTAAAATGATTGATAATCTATAAATCTATTATTAGGCAAGCCTCTTTAGATAATAATTTTTAAGGATGCAGTGGTATTATAGGTATAAATGTAAATCCATTAGGAAAAAAAATAAAAAATGTAATGTTAAAAATATGTACGAAATAGATTCTACATAACTTTAATGGTATTAATACTGAAAATATATTGCTAATTTTGGAATTATGTTTTTAATGTTCTTTATGTCAAATAAAAATGTTGTCTAAATGTATACTGCTTCTTCATGATAAGGCTTATATGTAACATTCTTTTTAATCAATTGAAAAATATTTATTTTCTTGTAATAGTTAATTATTTTTCTGAAACTTTTATAAATAGAAACATTTGTTATTTACCTAGTGATGAATCATTTAAAAGTTAAATGCATAAAAATAATAAATAAATTTGATTTTATCACTAAGTTTGATTTATAAAGTACAAAAATGTTATGACGTAAAAGTAAAATCAATTTATTTTTTCTGGATTCAGCCTTCTTAAACATACGATACATAGTCTTCCATTTCAAAAATAACTGAATTGAATCCAAATTCTTTTAAAAAACATATCCTTTTCAAGTAATTCTGTTATTGTGTTCATCAGTGTCTCTGTTATATTATTGTTGAATATTTCCTGTTAAAATTAGAATTAAACAACAAAAAGTATTTAGTATTATACGAACAATGATAAAATTAATAAAGAATATTTGCGGAGCATTATAATTATTTTTAAGTAATTTAAATGAACTAAATATATATTAATAGGCCTTGCATCTTTATTTTATTATAAAATATGATTTAAAAATTATACATCTTTGCCATTGCGTTTTTTGTTCATTTCTAATTTTGACATAAATCCATACTGTTTTCTGTTACAGTATAAATTTATAATAGAATAAGTTACAAAATAAATAATTTAGTAAAAAATAAAAATTATAAAATGGTAATGGTCAATTATAATCTTAATACATTTATGTTAATAGTTATTAGCAATAATATTTTCAGATAAAAATGACTGTATATGTAATTTCCTTGTTAAATTCATAGGTTTTGGAATGAACATATAAAAAGCCTTATCGAATATCAATTTACTGTCATATTGTTGTGGCTT
Source organism: Neoneuromus ignobilis (assembly GCA_029203775.1). Taxonomy (NCBI): domain Eukaryota; kingdom Metazoa; phylum Arthropoda; class Insecta; order Megaloptera; family Corydalidae; genus Neoneuromus; species Neoneuromus ignobilis. The sequence goes on from CP092090.1 coordinate 48,825,600, forward strand.
AACTGTATTGTATGTTGATAAGTTTGTTTTAAAATTTTAAAAGATGTTTTATAATATAATTTTTAAATATCTTACCTTCTACATTAACAAAATTTATTTAGCTATATCAAATAGATTTACTTTTGCACGAAAGTTTTAGAATATATCAACCCAGATTTTTTAACAAAAATATAGGGTTTATTAGTCAATTACTTTAAACAATGTAGAGTAATCTGAACTATTGCACACAACTGTATTCTAAAACTTATACCACATTAGTATTATTATATAAATGAATGTAATTAATACTATATACAGGCAACCCCCGTATAATACGGTTAGATTCCTAAAAAAATGGCGTGTATACGAAATCATGTTATATTAGACTAATAACTAATATAAAAAATATTGTGTTTCAAAAATTAGCAAAAATACATTATTTTGCTTTTACAACTATCAAAAATATATTTATTAAAAATATATCAATAATTGATCAGTATTGAACACTAATTTTTATCTTGTTCTTTGCTGTTAAACACAATTTAAATAAAACAAGAGCATTTTCTGTCATCAAATAATTGCATCTTACAAACTTTCACTACATTTAAAATTCTATGATTTCCAAATTTTCTCTTACAGCTAAACTACTATGGTTTAGGTTTTTAAAAATCTATTATTTCGTTTACTTCCATTTTCTTAACATATTTGTATAAATTTCGTAATATGAAATTAAACATTTGTGAAGTTCACTTTTGAATTTACACTTCTTTCAGTGATAAGATCTATACTCAGAAATTTCCAATTACGCAGTTAAATTAAACATTTTAATTTATGCTATCTCTTAATTGATTTGTTTTACTTCAACAGAATCTACTTCATCAGCCTCCTTTTCTAACAGTAATTCTTGAATATTGTCAATAGTCATAATCATTTCTATCTCAACCACTTAGCAAATTCTACTGTTATCGCACGAATTTGACTTTTTACTGACTTGATTAGATTTTCGGGATGAATTGACTTTGGCTATATGTTTTTCTAATGAATATTTAATGCTGACAGATTTACGTTTTTGAGTGACAAAGATATGATATGAACACAGTACAAAATTAGTTTCCATACATTTATTACTTTAAGTAATTTTTTTCTAGATTCATTGCAATCATTGCCTAATTAGTTTTAAAGGTACCTATAACTCTTCGATCTAAAGAATGAATTAAAGTTTTATTTGATAACAGGAATATTATTTCAACGTTTAGGCGATTTAAATTTTTCGGACTTGATGGTGCATTATAAAATATCGGTAAAACTCTAGAATGTCATCTTTTCCAATTTAAATAGTGTTTTACATTCGGTACAAAATAGTCTGGAACCATTTTTTAAATAAATTAATAATTTTCAAACCTTTTTATTTCCAATTTAATATACAATTAATGCTTTATTTATATTTTTCATTCCACAGGAATTAAGGAATCTATAAACTAGTATAGATTTTAACGTGTAATCTTCTGAAGTATTTTATTAGTAATGTTACACGATCTTTTGATACTTTTACCGTATTATACGGGGTTTTCCCAATTCTCTAAATGTATTAGAGTGGAACTGTGTTTTACGGAATTGCTTGTAATTTGTAATAAGGAGAATGTACTACGTATTAGTCCAAATATAGTGGATTAATGAAATTTCTTCATGGGACACAAATTAGAGTATCTATAAAATTAAATCGAACAAATATTTGTTAATTTCTTAAAATATATATTTAATGAATATTAAATAATTTTAATTTATTCAGATATTTACAGATGATGCAAAATCAATATTTTGCAATATGTATATATATATTGTAAAATTACACATCTCTTTTGCTGTTGAGAACTATAAAATATTATTAAATAAATAAGTTATAAAATGAAATATTTAAACAAATATATGTAATTATAAATAATGCAAGAGTAATAAAAGTATATTATGGTTGAATATAAAATATTTATTTTATATGTAAATATTTTGCTTGTATTAACTATAGAAAATAATAATTTAATAATTAATGAATGGTAAAACGTTTAATTCTTTTACAGGTAACATTTTAGTTTTATATAATTAATGTATAAAAATGTATTTGTATTATACATATGTGCAATCATCACCGTTAGCCTCTTTCTATTCACCGCTGGAAGAATGTCTCTCCCAAAATATATGTATAAATACATTTTTAGGTAATGTTTTGTCACTGATTAAAAAATTACTTTTTAATGTTTTGATGCAGATCTATCTACCATTATTAATAACAAAAATTTGTTCAAAGTATTATTTCTTAATAACACATATTTTTGTAAATTTTTAACATAAACTATTAAATTATGTGATTAGAACAGAAAATTGCATACAAGTGAACCAAGATTAAAAGTTTATATCTTTCAATCTCATTTGGGTCACCTATATAATCATAAATCACTAGCTTCAATTTAAAAGTTAATATTTTCTAGTATACTTCATACATTTAAATAAAGGTAGGGTAGACATTAAATAGAAAAGAAGATAAATTATAATTATTTTATTAAATATGCACTTAAATTTACAATGAGATGAAATTATAAAAAAAGAATAGAATTACACAACTGAACTTTAGAACTATTTTTAATATTTAAATACTTAAACACATTATAGATTTAGTATATTAAATGTGACAAATTCATTAGTCAAATATTAGGAAAATAAAGCCATGTACGAATATTTTTTTTAACGAAAATATTACTGCATTGTATTAACCTGTAATAAATTACATATTAAATTAATACCTATTTCATAATTTTTTTGGAAACAATATTTATAAAAGTATACTTACAATATCATCAATTTTTAATATACTGCGTACAGTTTCTGAAGCAAGTGTAATTGCACTTATAGAAACTAATAAAGGCTGCACAACATTCTCATCTAGAATATTTGTGATTGCACCTTTTCTTACATTTATTCCAGCCATTGTTTCTCCTTGTGCATGACGACTACGTAATTCCGTAACAGTCTGAATAGGATTTAAACCAGCGTTTTCAGCTAATGTTAATGGAATCACTTCTAAAGCTTCAGCAAAAGCTCTGCAACAATAGGCATCTACACCTTCAAGTGTCTGGGCATATGCAGTTAAACGTAAAGCTAGTTCGATTTCCGGTGCACCACCTCCAGCAATTAATGCTTTTCGTTTAACTAAACATCGAATAACACATAAAGCATCATGAAGAGAACGTTCGGCTTCTTCCAAAACTAATTTATTTGAACCGCGTACTAATACTGTTACAGTACGGCCTGGATTTTGTATACCAGTAATTTTTACAAACTTGCTATTGCCAGTTTGAACTTGTTCCACCAAATCAGCATGACTTAAATTTTCAGATACAAAATGATCTAAACTTGCAATTGGACGACAGTTTAGTGTTTTGCAAACAAATTCAATGTCTTCTCTTTCAATATCTTTAACAACCATTACTTTGATCTTATCCAAGAAATGAATAGCTAAATCACTCAAAGCATCACTAAAAATAACCATACAAAATAAATATATATATATATATATATATATATATATATATATATATATATATATATATATATATATATAAACACAAACTTATTTACATTTAACAAAATAAAATTAGTAGGCAATTTCAAATTTCTTCATTATACTTTTTTAATATTTCAATCTGTTCTAAATGCAAATAAATATTCTTACCGTAATATAGATTTTTGTACAAGCAGAATATTACAACCAGCCTTTTTAATTTGTTTAACAATATTAAGAATGTAGGCACGTTCTTCTTTTAAGACACGATCCATAGCAGCATAATCGGATACAATTACATTGTGATCCATCTAAAGCCGATTATTTTATTATCGTTTATTTTAAAATCAATTATAGCAAACATAAATTTGAAATAAATATAACTTACATCAGTTTTTGGTGGTGAAATACAAAACTGAATCAAACCGATTTTTGCTTTTTCAATACGATGTGGACCGTTAACATTAGCAGTTCTTTGTGTAAAAACTAACCCATCGATTAATTCAGTATCTTCAACGGTTCCACCCAATTTACGAATCACTTTAATATTTCTAAGATCAACATTTTCTTCATAACCTGATTCAGTTACTTTTGTAACAGCCTCTACAGCAAGTGGAGCTAACAAACTGGAATGCTGAGATACTACTTTTGAATTAAGTGAAGTCGAAGCACTTTTAATTAAACTTTCACGATCTGACATTTCAATCGGTTTTGACATATGAGTAAGAATTTCAACAGCTTTTGTAGAAGCTCGTTGAAAAGCATCTGAAATCGCTGTCGGATGAATACCACGCTGAAGCAATTTTTCTGCAGCTTCCAAAAGAGCACCAGCAACAATTACAACGGATGTAGTACCATCGCCAGCTTCAACATCTTGTGCACGGGATAATTCTACCAACTAGAAAAAAACATGTAAGTAAAAATTAAGCAGAATTATCCAATTAGAAAATTATTAACTTTTCAAATATTATAAATAAAATTATAAGACATATTATTTAAAATAAATTTTATATAGTATAAACGGTTACTGTAATAGTATAAACACATATTATAAGAATACTGGAAATGATTACATTTTCTTAACCTCACTTGATGATTATTGTAATCATCTTTTTAATAAAAATTGAAAGACTAATGAATTAAATCATAATGAAATAAAATAATAGATATACCATTTTGGCTGCGGGATGAGTCACATTCATCTGTTTTAAAATAGTCGCTCCATCGTTTGTAATAGTAACTTCACCGTTACCAGCTTGTATCTAAAACATTGAATTTGTAACAAATAATAAATTATGATATATTATAATTATTTCTAAGACTTTACCATTTTATCCATTCCTCGAGGGCCCAAACTTGTTCGAATTGCATCACTGACAGCTAAAATAAAATTAGTTTATAACATGTGTAATACGCCCACATAAAAAAATTGCATATATATAAAATACATGTTATTTTGAAACAAATACGAATATTTTACGTTATAAAATGATTTACTAATAATAAAATTTACCTTTTGCCGCATTTATATTACTTGTACGAATATCAGTAGGTTTGGATTTATCTTTATATGCAATAGTTTTCGATTTCCTCGAGTCTCCACCAGCAGCCGAAATAGTCATTTTTAATGTATTTTTTTAATTTTCAACAAAATTCAATAAATAAAATGAGATGATTGAAGATTACTTCTACAACTTTGTTCTTTAGCAATCACCGCACAATGAAGCAATTTTTAACACAATTAGAAAGTAGGGATTTCGTTTAAAATTGGTAACATTGTTTGAACCTTTGCGGACGAAAAGTATTTTTAGTTTGAATACTTCTGGATCGAGTATATAGCAGCAATATACGTAGCTTCTTTATGTTTACATAAAATAATTTTATTTATGTATTCATAAATTGAAAATTTAATTTTTATTTATATAATACTATATACAAAATTTTATGAAATATATAAAAAAAGAGATCTTTAAATAAAGTCTATAAATGGTTCATTTTAAAAATAATGTTAATGTAAATATTATTATAAGAATGTATATTAGCGAAATGCGGCAAGAAGACGTCGGTGGCTACAGAAATCATTTGCGAATGGTACCCGAAAAATTTGATGAACTTTTGTGCAAGATTGAACCACGTATAAAGAAACATGACACTCGGATGAGAGATGCTATTCCAGCCAAAACAAAATTGGAAATTACCTTAAGATTTTTGTCCACCGGCGATTCGTATACATCTTTGGAAGTATTATATAGAGTCGGAAAATCGACAATATCGAAATTTGTTCCGGAAGTATGTGCTGCTACATCTACAGCTTTAAAGGACTTTATGAAGGTATCAGTTTACATATATTTTAGACTCTCTCATTCATCGTCAACACCACTGTGTGGAGGGAGTAGTAATAAAAAAAAAAACATACAATTTATTATTCAAATAATTTATATTCGGGCATTTATTCTAGCGTTTGCTAGCATTACATAGATTTGGCATTGCATGTTTACTGCAATTCTGTGTGGCAAATCTTTCAATTGCGCTGCAATATACCGCCCAAACATATCGAATTCACTTTCGATACGTTCGGGCTGGGGATGATCGATTGTCGTCAGTAACCGTTGAATTTTTTCGAGCACACGATCTACATTGTCGTCTCGTTCATCCGACCGTCTTTTCCTTCCAGACCGTGATGTTGACGGTCCGGCAGCAGCAGTTGTCTGTTCAGAGACGTCACTAGTGGAAGTCATGCCTTCTGTTAATACAGTGGCATCTTCCTCTACTGACGATGCTTGCGATTCCTAAAAAAGAAAAAAATAATTGTGCCTATGAACATAAACAATTTAATATTTTTACAAATAATTTTTTTAGATTCCATCCAAAGAAGAATGGAAAAAAATAGAAAAGGGGTTTCAGACCAAATGGAACTTTCCAGGCTGCGTTGGAGCTATCGACGGAAAGCACGTCAATATAAAAGCTCCCGATAATACGTCGGATTACTTTAATTATAAAGGCGGCTACAGTGTCGTGCTCTTGGCACTCGTAGATCATAATTATTGTTTTTCGTACGTAGATGTTGGCTGCAACGGAAGAGCTTCGGATGGCGGTATATTCGCTCAGTCGACTCTAGGGCAAGCCTTAGAAAAAAAGACACTAGATCTACCCGAAAATTCCGTGATAGTAGGAGATGCAGCTTTTCCACTAAAGCCCTATCTTATGAAACCATATCCGACGACGCCGACACGTAAAGAAAAAATTTTCAACTATCGCTTGTCAAGAGCTCGAGCGATTGTTGAAAGTGCCTTTGGTATTCTAGTGGCTCGATTTCGAGTTTTACAAACTAGAATAGCTCTGGCACCGAACAAAGTCGACAACATCATAATGGCGGCTTGTTCTTTACATAACTGGCTCAGAAAGACCTCGGGTATGTATTTGACACAAAGATGTGCGGATTTCGAAGACATCCACGAGGGTGTTTCGATTCCAGGATCGTGGAGACAGCACATAAACAGAAATTTAGAAAAGTTGCAAACATCACGGTCTAATCGGGCGTCTAGAGATGCTTTAGATATTAGAAATACTTATGCAGACCTGTTCACTACCACGGAGGCAGTACCGTGGCAAGATAGGATGATTTATTAATAATATAAAATAATACATACAATAAATAATAAATACCTATACGATAACAATACATTGTAGTTTTTGTCATTTCGGTCGTTTCAGTACACAGAAGAAATTAGTGACAAGTTTTTGCAAAAATAAATAACATTTTAAATAATTGAAAATTACTATTTCGGTACTCGTCGTCTGACGATATTCTGTGCAGTTTCGAAGAAACGAGTCCATCTCGTTAAACCATAAGAGAGCTGGTTTGTATACCGATGATGCATCGGCTCCGGATCGTTTTGAATTTTTTTCAATTCGACATTATAAGTCGATCGTAAAATTTGAATTTTTGATCGAACACCTTTTAGAGTCATGTTCTCTTCGTTCATCTCTTCTTTTATATTTTGGTATGCACTTTCCCTTGCAATTTTATTTTTGTAAAGTGGGGAACGTACATTCCACAAACACTCATTGTCTCCGCAAAAGATACTGTTGTACGAGAACTCTATAGTATATATAATGAAACGATAGTAAAACTTAAAAATACAATGTGCACCCGCGCTATATATATATTCCTTTTACTAATTGTTTATTGACAATAATTATTTGAGTAAATTTGAATATTGAAAAACAGGAGTACAATCTTATGATTGGGAAAAAATATATATGTAAAATAATGCATATAATTGTTTTTTCAATTATTTTTGATATAGGAAATATGAAAGGAAATGATATATTAAACGAGTTTATCATAATAAAACAATATATTAAAAAATACATCTTTATTTATTCACTTCCTAGGAGCACCATATGCATCTGGCATTCTTTCAATTGTATACCTATGTTGCGAAACATACATTATTGGTACACCAGGAATTTTCCGTATCCTTTGTTTTAGTTCTTTATCATTTGTTGCCACTATATAACATTTATGTTGTGTTACTCTCTGCACAATACAGTCATCAGCATATGTACCTTTATGCATACACTGTATTCTCTCAAATCTTGGATCTTTAATTATACGTAACGCTATTTTATATTTCTGACCTAATTTTTCTAACTCGCCAAGCACACAGTCAGTAATATACGGTATACATTTAGCATACAGGCAGTCCATCATGTTCTGAATAATGTCTAATTTATTTTTTATTGAAAAATTTATAAAATTCGTATCAACTATAATATGATATGGCGGGCCTAGTTGAGTATTATATTGAAAAAATAACGCTGAGCTAACTTGAGGCACTTCATGAACTTTTAATTCGTGAGGATTTTCTCGTTTTTTCTTTCGAGGTGGCGCACGAAGGGATTCTTTTATTCTAGGATCACTTGGACTGATCATGTTTTTCATCTTGGCAAATTGTTTCACTTGAATCTTACGTGTTTTTCTTGCTTTTCCCTACAAAAATATTTTTTATAAATATAACGTTGATATGTACTTTTAGACATATTATTTATATTTAAGAAGTTTATTTACCATTTTTAAGTAGAAATATAAATATGTTAAAATGTGTACCAGCTTACAGGTTATGTTACTACTTTAATCATATTCTACCACCATTCATTTAATATATTCAGATAAAAATATGACAATAATTTAGTATACCTGATAAGAGATGTCACTACTATGCTAAAATGTATTTCATTTTTAATATATTTATTTTAAAAATAATGTACAAAAATATGTCCTTAAAAAATATAAATTATTATTTGTTAAAACTTCTTAGTATTTCTTAAAATGTTTAATTTAATTTATATTTTGATTATTATGTGAAGAATAATAAATATATTAATATATCTAATTAGGTATATATGCATACACATATTATAATTATATATATATATATATATATATATATATATATATATATATATATATATGTATGTATATGTATATATATGTGTATGTGTGTGTGTGTGTGTGTGTGTGTGTGTGTGTAGGTGGCCCAAATTAAATTAAAGGATAATAAAGAATAGTAAATGATTGTGAGCAAGTAAACATGTCTAACCCTTCAATTTCATTTGGGCCACCCTCTCTATCTATCTATTTATGTATTTAAATATATATATATATACTACTACTACTACTACTGACAGCCCACATCAGCCCACTGCTGGGCGAAAGCCTCGTCGAATGTCATAATTTAAATAAGAAGAGTCTTCCAAGCCTCTTCCATTCTTTCCTGTCTCTGGCCAATCCCATCCAACCTTGGCCTCCACAATACTTCACAATTTCATCTCTCCATCTTTGATCTTATTTGGGCCATCTGTTGTCCTCTCTATCTATCTATTTCAACGATAACTTGCTCTATTATATATATATATATATAGTATATATATATATGTATATATATATATATATATGTATATATATATATTGGTGGACAAAAATATTTTCTAAACGTTTATAAAAGTATATACGAGGATCGTTTGATAAGTATGGTAATTTATTTATTATTTAATTTAATTAATTAATTAATTTAATTAAATTTTTCAATTTAGTTTTTCTTACTTTTTACCACATTTATCAAATGACCCTCGTGCATTGATGATTAAATTACTAAATAAAAAATATTAATTTATGTAATTAATAGACATTTTTGAGAAAAAGGACGTAGACATTAATACGAAGCGGCACATATATAAAACTATAATTGCCCTACTATAGGTTTTTGACAACTATATACTACAAGGTAAGCATTTAAGTAAACTCACAGCAGTGGAACAAAAGTACTATAAGTAGATTATAATAAAACGAGAAGAGACCAAATAAGAAGAGGAATAGCTAAAAATTTAGTCGGACATCAAGCCATAAATGATATTAAAAACAGAAGAAATAGTTAAAGTGGTTTGGATACGTGTATAAAATACTAGAGAACAGAATGATAGAACAAGTACTGGAAGTAAAGTTGTAAAGAAGTATAGTAAGAGGGAAACAAAGAAAGACACGGTTGGACGAAATTGAGAATTTTGTAAATAGAAGATAGTAGACAATTGTAGAGATGAAGAAGAAATAGCAAAAATGTGCAGAGGTTTATTGGATGTTTAAAAATATATAAAGAGAATTAATAAAATGTTTGCAAACTTAAATTATTTTAAAATCAAGGTACAGTTATTTCTATATTTTGGTCTGCAAAAATGAATCTTTAAAAAAGTGTGCGTGTATTGTTGTTCGGCCGAAAGGAAGTCGTAACATAGTTAAGAATGAAGTCGATATATGCTGGCGGCGTTTCATCACGTTAAATATTAGACTGAGGAAAGTATCATTAAGAAAGACATTTGAATGAATGCGCCTGTAGTATATTCGGTTACAGTTTATGCGGCTTTGAATGGTAAATTGGCATGCTGAGACTTGAGCGGAAAAATAAATTAATTACGAACGATTTAGACAATCATAGTCGTAGATGTTAATGGCTAATCAAAAATGCTTTGTTCACTTATGCATTTTAATGAATGCACATAAGATTTGTTCTGAAAACAGTTTTGAAATGCAATCATTTTTTCATATACAATTCTTTTAAAATGTTTCAATGTATGCATATATATATATATATATATATATATATATATATATATATATATATATATATATATATATATATATATATATAGTGTTAAAAATCGTTGTATGGTCAGCAAGTGAAACTCGTGCAGAGTTATGTTTTCAATAATTTTACACATATATTTTAATATAATAACAATTTTCTTTATTTTTTTTGCTTAATTTATTTATTAAGGTTATTTTTATTATATTTGACAATTTCAATCGTAAATTAATACTTTTACTCCAGAAAAAGTAACAATTTCTGAAAAATGAACAAAAAACACATCAAAATGAAACTCATACAACGAATTATTCTCGCTTGAAAATTGCTGTATTAAGAAAGTATACTCTTCAAATATGTGTTTGGTCACTTTGGTTACAAACAAACCTGTTGTTAAGTCGTATGTAGTCATTTTGTAAAAAATATAAGTTGGATTTTCACTTTGAGTAGACAAAGGAGACAATCATCGACGGACGAGCGGAAGTTAATGATTTTTCATTACAAAAATGGAAAAACTCTACGGGAAATTGGGAAAATAGTTAATAAAAACCACGCTACAATGTAATCTGTAAAAAAAAGATTTAAAAACGGCCAAAATGTTGACAATAAAGTAAAAAAGAGTCTTCGCAAGATTTTTAATGACCGTGACAAACGTTGGATTCTACGAAAAATTAAAGAAAATTCGAAAATTAGCGTGCCCAAATTGACTTTAGAAGTTAAAAAGTATCTAAATAAAAAAACGAGCCCCCAAACAATTCGTAATATACTAAATAAAAATGGGTTTCATGCTCGTATTGCTAAGAAAAAAATTTCATAAATCTAGCTAATCGCAACAAAAGGTTAAGCTTCATTCGGGAACATATTAATAAGAGTTTTGATTATTGAAAAGATGTTTTGTTTACGGACGAAAGCAAATATAATTTATTTGGATTCAATGGGAGAATTAATGTACGACAGAAACCAAATACAGAAATATCTTTAAAACACTTACGTCGTACAATTAAACATGAGAGCGATCATGTTATGGTATGGGGGTGTATGTGTACGAGAGGGGTTGGAAATTTAATTTTGTAGATGGCATTATGAATAAAAATGTATATATTGATCTATTAAGAAAAAATATGAAAGCCAGTGCTCAAAAACTTGGGATTTTACAAACATTTAATTTTTATCAGGACAACGACCCCAAGCACAAAGCTTATAAAACACGTAGTTGGTTGTTATATAACTGCTCCAGAGTACTGGAAACACCATCATAATCACCTAATATAAATGTGATTGAAAATCTATGGAATCACTTAGAAGTTGCAATTAGAACACACACTATTAGTAATAAAAAAGATTTAAAAAAGGAATGTTAAAAGAATGAAAAAAAATTGATCTAACTTATTGTGAAAAATTAGTTAAATCCATCCTGAATCGTTTAAAGGCTATAAAAATTAATAAAGGCTACTCTACTAAGTACTAAAATAATTCAATCCATTGTAAATTTCAATTTAATAAATCATTTGTTAGTTGTATGAGTTTCATTTTGATGTATTTTTTGTTCATTTTTCAAAAATTGTTACTTTTTCTAGAGTAAAAGTATTAATTTACGATTGAAATTTTCAAATGTTATAAAAATAACCTTAATAAAGAAATTAAGCAAAAAAAATATGAAAATTGTTATTATATTAAAATATATGTGTAAAATTATTGGAAACATAACTCTGTATGAGTTTCAATTTGACTCACTGTATATATATATATATATATATATATATATATATATATATATATATATATATATATATATATATATATATATATATATATATATATATATATATATATATATATATATATATATATATATATATATAATATTTAAAGTATATCTGCATATAGAATAGAATAATCTGATATTTAATTTTGGAAGTATTTATTGATATACTTTTTCATAAAATTACGGAACTTTATAATCTGTACAAATTTACATAGTATTTTTAAAACTCTGTTATTTACTACAAAACAGATATAAACTGTGTATATTCATTTCTCTGTTTTATTACGCAATTCGTATAATTGTCCTATATTATTTAATCAAATTAATACATAAGTTTTCTAAATTTGAAATGCGCATGTACTGGCCTTTTATGAACGTTCAGGTAATAGTAGGCGATGGTACATACATCGCCCAAAATTCCATTTTAGTTATCTTGTGTCATAAATTTCATTTAAAATTTAATTATTTTTTTAGAAAAAAATACATTGTGATTTATGTAAATATTCTGTTAATCAGTGCATTTTATTTGTTTGTAGTTTTATATTAAATTTGTGAAATGTTTGTGTTTATCATGTGTTGAATATCAGAGGTTTGCTGTGGACATATTCAATGATTTTTGGATGAATTCGTCAGGTCTAATGATAGAAAGCTAAGAATATGTGATTATATTTTTTATATTTGATTGATATATAAAATGTTTAAAAACGTAACATTTTGGGTATTATATCAACATTGTGTGTATATATATATATATATATATATATATATATATATATATATATATATATATATAATCATATCAGCTTATATCAACCCATTATTGGGCGAAAATCTCATTGAATGCGTAGTCACTGGTGCTTGTTTATACTCATCATGTTGATCAAGAGGGTTAATGTAGATTTTTTACTCATTGTTTATTCTCTTTGGCAGATTGTCTTCACTTCGACATAATATTACAAATTATTATTTTATAATAATGTTTAATATATACATATGTCCAATTACACTGTAAGTAAAATAACACTGAAGTGTATTGTTGGTTAGACTGTCGTGAAAATTGAATTTACATTGTTATAATGTATTAATAAATACATTTTATTCAATCAAAATATAGAAATTAATTTCGAGTAAAAAGTCTCAATTGTTCTATATTTTCGAATGAGTATCGATGCACTTTTTCCGCATGATAAACGATGATGTTGCAATAGCATTACTGATATATATATATATATATATATATATATATATATATATATATATATATATATATATATATATATATATATATATATATATATATATATATATATATATATATATATATATATGTACGTAAAATGTAAAATTTCAGAATCATTATAAAATTAAAATTATTTAATTTCATATAGATTTATTAATATCTGTATTTTTAATGTTTTTTTTTTATAATTGATTGTAGCGTTATAAAAAAAATATATTATATTTATTAGCATTTTCGCATATACGTAAAAAATAGAAATTAAAATAATTATTAGAAAAAGAATATCTTTCTCTTTTTTTTAAAAAAATGTATTTCGTCTCCACCGATTGATGTAAAAATTTCGTTTTCGAATTTTCTCGAAGTTTTCCGAAAATTACCGAAGTACATTTTTTATGGAATATCAAAATTAACAAAAAATTAAAAAAATACATTTTCAGGCAGGCTTTTCGGATAGATTTTTGAGTGAAATAAGTTTTTATTAAATTGTTTATATATATATATATATATATATATATATATATATATATATATATATATATATATATATAATCACATCACATCACAAAGCCCATATCAATCCACTACTGGACGAGATCCTCAATGAATGCTACCATTCACTGGTATTTGGTCATATTCACCACACTGACCAGGCGGATTGGTGAAGATTTTTTTATTCGGGGTTTACTCCCTTCTCGACAGTTATTTTTTACAAGATGAGGTTGTCGGCCTTCATACTCAACCCTCGAAAATAAGGGACTATATATATATATATATATATATATATATATTTATTTATTTATTTATTTAATAAACATCGTCTACAAAGAAGCATTAAGGGGGTATTCTAGTCTAGACGCACGAATTTTAGGTGTTTTTTTCGGGCGCTATAAAAAAAAACAAATATTTTTACTATCCATTTTTTATCAGTTATTTATTGACATTTTAAGAGTATAAAAAAGTATTATTAAAAACAAAAAAATCAAAATTGAAAAAGGTACAGGTTGGCAAAGTGGGGGCTCGAAAAAAAAAGGTGTCTCCAGGTTGACGTAGTTCCAACCCTTCCGGTCATTTAAAACATTTTTTTAAAAATTATTGAAAAAGAAGGTTGTAGTAGTATCCCCGCTTAGGGAAATTTAAAAAAAAAATTTCGCAAAATGGCGGCAGTGTGAAAAAACAGTCATTTTTTACCATATTTTTTTCAACCTTCGGAATTTTTTAAAAATAGTAAAAAACAAAATTTTCAAAAAAACTTAGGCGTGGGCAATTACTGTTATATTGAGAAGCTCTGTACCAAATTTCAAGTAAATCGGTCTATTAAAACTTGAGATATCACGGCAATCGTATCGAAAAAAGTAGTTTCGAGAAAAACGCGTTTAAAGTTAATTCGTTCCGGCCAGACCGGATTGGTTGGCGCGGCACAAAAATAGCTAACACTCCGAAAATAATTCGAATTTCGAAAAATCCTCTTACGGATATATTCTTAAAGGTATAAACTTTGAAAATATGCAAAAAATCGATTTTTTCGAAATTTTAGACTATAATACCCCCTTAACATAGTTTTCTAATGTTTTATTTTTCATAATTAACATTGTTAAGTAGAAGTAAATTCGGAGGGTCAATGAGCAAAGTGAGTGGAGGGATGAACCCACTAGTATATAAAAAATATCTAATAATTTTAAATTTTTGTGATTGTATTTAATTTAAGATTTAAAGAAAACTTTAGTATTTAAAAATATAGATGTATAGCAGCAATTCAAATGTAACTCCTAGATTTGTGTTTTATTAGAAAGAAATATGTGTATAGGGAAACATGTGTATAGTTTCTTTTGTTTTTTTTTTCAATAAAACACAAATTTAGGCGTCTCATTTGGATGGCCCTATACAATAATATATTAAATATTTATGTAAGTTATTATTAGTTCAAGATATATTTTTGTCAGTTGTGACAAGATTTAATATATATTTGTTTTTAATCAGATATGGTCTTTTATTTTCTTCTTGTTAATATTAAAAATAATTTTGATATTACGTCAGTAAAACCGGTCATGTAAGGTAAAAATTAAAAAAATCCTGATTAAACAATTAAAAAAAATGCTATTAAAATATAATACGTTTGAAATTTAAATAAAATAATATTTTGATACAAGTACGACGATAAGTGTACTTCTTTTGGGCACAATAGAAAAAAAGTTGATTAATACAAGTGTACGAAGATTCTCTTAACCGACAGCTTTACACTAATAGATACATTTACCTTTAAAACGCGTTTATTGAAAACATAGCTACTGTAATTATGCTCCACGTCCACATTAGAACAGACAATAGAGTTATTATAAAGACGGTGGTCCATATGTGCAATACCTTCACAAGTGATCAAATGCGGCATGACAACAACCGTACCTCGTGCATAGAAATATCTATTGAATAAGGAGACGCCAATGAATGACGCCATCGTATATACCGGCTAGTCATTAATGAGAAATAATCTAACACCTCGCGCTCTTCAAGTATCTCACGCCGGCTAGCGACTCAAGTGGATCTTAAGACATGTCTGAATATATTAACATGTTTGTGTTTTGTGCGAACGGCGTAACTACAGGAGGCCGTATGGGAGTGTTGAATTATCTTTATCAATTGATAAACGGCAAGAAAGTTGAGTAATTTGCTTAAAAATGATTTATTATACTCTTAGATCAAAAGCAATTATAAGGAATGTGGTTTTAAATTAAAAATGGTTAATTGTGCATATATATTTTTATATGTTTTAATATCTTGTTTGTTTTGATTTCTTATGAATTCTGGCGGTAGATTTTATTTAAAATAATAATAATATAAATTAAATTATCATTTAAATAACATATTTTAGTAATGTTCGAATTAAAAAACATATATCAACGAAATAAAAGAAATATGGTATTATATTTTGAACAGGAAATGAAACCATTTTTAAATTCAAAAAATATAGGATTTTCCAATAAGCGCTTTAGAATTTTAAATGGAAATAAAACAAAAAGTATTTAATTATTTAGTTATTTTTTTTTTATTTTTAAGTATATTGTGTAGTATTAATGATGGAATACAATTTAACATTTTTCATATAGTTTCATATAAACACCACGACTTGCTTGACATAGTGCATTCGTTTAGTCCAAATGTTAGTCAAAATTGTGGTCCAATTTCATGAATTACACATTCAATGTTTATTTTTAATGCTTCTGTAATTTGTGGCATAAACCAATGATTTTACATAACCTCACAGAAAAAAATCCAATGTAGGTAAAACACAATATCTTGGTAGTTAATTGATGGGTCCATTTCGTGAAATAATAGACTCATTAAACTTATGTTTCAATAAATCTATTGAAGTTTTTACAATTTCTAAGCATTGTTAAAGTGTTAAACGTTCCATGATAATTTGCCAAACTATACTGAATTGAAATGTCAAAATGAGCTTTAAAAAAAATAAAAAAATGGCTACCACTAGTTGTAAAAGATTTGACATTCTTATTGGAAAATCCTATATATCTAAAAGAATAATTATTAATATTGCGGTATGTTGGAAATAAAGTTTATTTTATGGAAAAATGTTCAGTTGGATCTTAAATATCCATCACGCTTAAGTTTTTTAGAGACCACAATTCATTTAGATATAATAATTTAGTGGCAATTATTATGGAAAATAATACTAAGTGTCCTATTTCGATTTTATAAATATTTGTAACATATTTTCATGATGTAAATGGGGTGGCCAAAATGAGACAGATGGGTTTAGACATACATTTAATTGTTTATTATTATTTATTATTCTTCACTAACCTTCAGTTTCATTTCGAATATCCTCTATATAGAATGTTAGAAAAAAATGTTCTTTTTATGTGCAAGCTGTTTATTTTTAATATTAAAATTAGGCTATTTTCATTGATAAAAAATGTTAGTTTTAATTTTTAATTTATATAAGTTTTTTCTTTAACAGACAAATGCATAGGGAGAAAATATTTTTTATATACTTATAGAATACTAAAATTTTAATTATATATATATATATATATATACATAAATAAATAAATATATATATATATATATACACACACACCCGTCCCTCAATTTACGCGGATTATCCGTTCAATGTGGATTTGTTTAATAAACATCGCGTAAATTAAGTCTGTCAGTACAATAAAAAAATATTGGAAATAAAAGCTACTAAAGTTGTAGAAACACATATTTATTTAACATAGCTTAACAAAAAAATAATGATGTTTTAGAAAACAAAAGTAGATAAATTTTATTCGGTGTCACTATCGCTACTGTAATTCAACCAAAAATTTAATAATTGTAATTTAACAATCAACCTTTTATATATTTATATCGTGCTTTTATACGTTCAAGTAAAAATTTGCGTCACTCTGATATATAATAAATTCCATGAAAAATTATATAAAATTAAATTTATCTGACCGCGTATAAAAAGTGCCGCGTAAATCAATACCGCGTAAAAAAAGTCCCGCGTAAATTAAGGGACGGGTATATAAATATGTATATATATATATATATATATATATATAAATATATATATATATATATATATGTCATTTAAATGTGACGCCTAGATTTGTGTTTTATTAACAATAAACATGTGTATAATGAAACATGTGTATAATGAAACATGTGTATATTTTTTTTTGTTTCTTTTTAATAAAACACAAATTCAGCCGTCACATTTGGATGACTCTATATAATAGTTTCATTGTAAAATTAATGTCATTAATCTATTATGATTGTGAACGATTATCTCCAAAAATTAACGATTGAAATTTTAAAGTAATATGTTGAAATTTTCACATCATTCCGCAATTACAATCGTTAATCTTCGGAAATAATCGTTCACATTCGGAGTAGCGTGAACACTAATGACATTAACTTTGTAATAGAAGTATTTCATATGTAGAGAGATAGAGAAATTTCGTTTTAGAATTTTTCCGAAATATTCCGAGAATTACCGAAGTACAAATTTCATGACATTAATTAAAAAAATGGAAAAAGATAGATTTTCAGGTAAACTTTTCAGACAGATTTTAGGATAAAACAAATTTTAATTGTACTGGTATTAGATTTGAATGCACATCAGTCCACCAATCTATAATTTAACATCGTTTACACAGAAGCATTAACATAGTTTTTCAAACATTACATTTTTCAAAACTTATTTAAATTGTTAAAGAGAAGTAAGTTCAGGGGTCGAAAGTAGGGAGCAGAACTCCCTGGCATGTATATATATATATATATATATATATATATATATATATATATATATATATATATATATATATATATAATTTGTATGTTTTTATAGTTGCATGTATATGTGAGAATTTATTAAATTTCCGATTTTATTAAAAACTCGTTCGTAAGAAATGTTATATATTTATCTGCATATCATACAAAATATTAATTTTTACGCTCCTGTCAGAAACATGTAGTTTAACGAACAGAAGCGGCTTAATGTGCATATTCATCGCCCGCATAATCCATCCACACATCTTCATCTTTTGAAATCAATTAAAAACGACAATGAAATAATTTGCGTTGACTGACTGTAAAACAGGCAGTAACGACAGCTTCTCACACGGATGTTGACTAAAAATATTGACGCTTATGAAATATTAAAAGCAGTAGCTACGCACGACGTAATTATTATTATTATTATTATATATATATATATATATATATAATCTTGACTAATTGCTGTATTACTTTCTTAGAATTATTATTAATATTTTTAAGGGTAAATTTTACATTTATGATTCTCAAAACTGTGAATCTATTGATATACTGTTATCTGATTTAAGAAAATAATACTAGAGAAAACAATTATTATTCTTGATAACTTAATGCTTTAAAATAATACATTAAAGATGAAATATTTCACTCAATATTCTCATTTGTAAATATTCATTATTAATTTTTATTATTTAAGCTATAATTCGGCGAAGTAATTATGCAAATCAATGTCTTTAAGTAGGTGTTTGAATCATAGAATCGTAAAAAATGCATGTATTTGAATAATATTTATTTTTTTATATCGCCATCAGAAGCAGCCACTTTCTGTCTACTTTTGAATAAAGACCTCGTCTAGTAATTTTTTTTGCGATTTTTCTTCTTTCGTTCTATGTTGAACAATGTTCTCATATCTATTGTGTCTATCAAAATTCATTTTCATACAATTGAATCATTCATCCCAATACCAAATTATTTTATGAAAGTGTTAAATAGCCATTTGTTATTCTGTTCGATAATACATATTTCAATAGACTTATCATCATCAAAATTTACACTAATAATTAATATTTGACTATTTTATGCTAACAAAAATTATAAATTTGCTAATAGGTATTTCATATTATAAGTTATACCATTTTATTGTTTTGAATAGTAATATTTTTATTAAATATTTCTTTTATTAAAAAGTTATAATTGTTAATTCACACATATAAATTACTATGAATAAACTAATTAAAAATTTCAATTTAATCGACTTAATATAATATCGATTAATAATATAATTATTTTATTTCTTTTTAATAAAACACAAATCTAGGCGTCATATTTGGATGATCTATAGATCTGAGTGTGAATTATTTTTACAAAAATTTTCTTATATTTAAAGAATGTTTTATTTTTTACTGTGTTAGAATAAAATAAGTACATTTTATCAGGTAGTAAAAGTTTTCGTTTATTATTTTGACAAAGAAGAATTTGTACCTGATGAAGATGTAGATATAACAGTAATAAAATGTTTTAACGACTTCTTAAAAATAAAATGTAATAAACAAGTTTACACATACATAGTAAGCAAAATATAATATTTAAGATATCAAATTTATTTGATTAAAATTTATATATTAACGATAATAAAAATTGATTTGAACAAATACACAATATTTATAATGGGTTTTAATATAAAGATGCTTAAAAATAAGAATTAAAAATGATAGACCATTTCTATATGTTTATATAAGGTGACCTAAATGAGACTGAATGATGGAATATGTAAATGTGTGTCCAAACAGTCAGTTTCATTTATGTTATTCAGTATAAAAATATAGCGTTTTCCAATAAGCGCGTCAAAAGTTTTAATGGAAATAAAATAAAAATGATTTAATTATTTTTTTATTTTTATCTATATTCTATGGCATTAATGATGAAATACAATTTCATTCATATGACCACCACAACTTTGCCTAGCAATAGTGAATTCGTTTGGTCCAATTTTATTTACTTTTTCATATAATTGTGGTCCAATTTCATGAATTACAAGTTCAATATTTATTTTTAATACTTCGGTTATTTGTGGTTTATCAGCAAAAACCAATGATTTCACATAACTCTACAAAAAATAATTCAATGGAGTTAGAACACATGATTTTGGTAACCAACTGATTGGCCAATTTCGTTAAATAATGGATTCATTAAACTTTTGCTACAATAAGTTTATTAAAGTTTTTTCAATTTCTGATCGTTGTTGAAGTGTTAAATATTCTATGATAATTTGTCAAAGTATACTGAGTTAAAATGTTAAAATGAGCTTGAGAAAAATTTAAATATGGCTGCCACCCAGCTATTAAAGTTCTGACATTCTTATTGGAAAACTTTATATTTATTGGTATCAATCTATAATACGTATTTCTATATTTATTATAAATGTGCCTATCTTTTAGGCAACCTTTCGATCTTCTAAGTGTAGATTGATATATATTATACAAGATATTACTTAAATAATCTCCACGATCTTATATTCATAATTAGATCTTCTTTTAGAAAAGTGTTTTACAAAATGTAAACAGTAACAAACACAATTTTGCTAGTTCTTTATTATTTTATTTAAATTATTAAATTGATTATATTGTATGATAGAAATTTTAGTTTTATTGGGTTTTAAAAACTCTTCTTTTCTACCTAACATAGAATGTCAATTTATTTTGTTACAGTGGTTTCACAACTATCAATTGAATCAAAAACTTCAAAAGTATAGACCGAGTAAATAACAGAAAATAATTAATTACAGTTTAATAATTTATTATTTATTTAACTAGGTCACCCGATGTAAGGTATTTTTGTACCCCTTGATTAAATTTTAAGGAAATATATATTATTAGTTTATAAAATAACTTATTTATTTTAATTTTTATGCGAGAAAACTATTATTAAAAAGAAACAAATCATTGCAGGATTTTTATGGAAATCTCATCTTTGTAACATGCTATGTCAATTAATTAAAACTCATGATTATATTAAAATATACCATCGTCATATTTAATGAAAATTTAGGGTACAAAAATACCACAAGTCAAATCCTCACATCACCTCACATACTCAAGTTTCACATTGTTGATAATATGCATTTCAAAAAAATATTGTATGGTTACAATTTACCTGATTGTTCTTTGTTCCTTTAATTGAATTATATTTTCTAAACTTTTTATCTATATATAGAAAATAATATAATGCAAAATTAATATCATTAAACTACTTTGATTGTGAACAATTACTTTTCTGAACTTTAACGATTGGAAATGAATATCATTTACAATTACAAGTATCATGAGGGGAGTGAGTGAAGTAACCGAGGGGTATATCCTCCTCGAGAGTCGACGAACGTAGCGAGTAGGGAACAAAGCACCTTTGTATTTTTACAAAATATTGCATTATATATGTAATTTTGTTCATTGATCTTTTTTCTTTAATATACGTTAGATTTAAATCATTTTCATAGATTTATATAAAACGTATAAAATAATTTAAAAAATAATAAAACAGTATGTTAGTTCTTTCTTCTGTTATTAATTTGGAAATAAAACGATGATCGTCTTCTAAAATATTTTTAGTGTTTTTTTTTTTTTGCTAATTGTTCAATAATTTTTTAGAAAGTATAACATTGTTTAACATACATAAAGAACTATTTTTTCAATACGATTATCATGCATAATAATATGTATAACTGCTAATTCAAAGTATAGGCTTCTTTTTTATAATTTTATGACTATTTTTTAATACAAAATGAATCATTTACATCAATATTACAAGATTTTATAAAAGAGTTTAGTAACAAATTATTTTATATTTTATTTGGTGATGAACATTTCGATGGCCATGCATTCATCGCCAAAATTCCTTATGATAAAATAGCCAAAATAAAAGATATTACACTGCAGTGTTCTAAAAATTGGGTAAATGATTCATCTGTGTTAAATGAATCTGTCACATTATCAAAATCAATAGCGTATATTTGATATTATTTTAATTACTTTATTAAAAAAAATCACTATTTATTTTGATTGTTTATTGATTTCAATTTTTTTTATAATTTTCAAATTAATAAAATGATATATCACAGGATGAAAATTATTACCGTACACTAAGTTTAGATATTCAGGATATTTTTATTTATTGAAATAAAGTTTAAAATACTAACAATATTGCATTAAAATATTTTTGGTTATATTTCATTTTTAATATTTGTCTATATATAATAAAATGAAACTGATAGTTACTACGAAAAAATAAATAATACAATTTCATACATTATTTTTTTAAGATATTCAATTAAAAAATTAAACAAAACTTTGTTAATAATATAATCATTAATCTATATCTTAAAATATTTTTGTTATCTATAATTTACAATTGAAATCCATATTGTATAAAAAAAATGTACTTTATTTTATGTAAAAAATATTATTTTGTAATTTATTTTCAATACTCACATTCTTAAAACCATAATTTATATTAATTAATTGTAATGTCGACTGTCGGTTAATATTTGTGTTTGAATAAAAATATAATAAACACTACCAAATATAATCAGTATAATAAAAAAAATCTATTGATATAACTCATGAGGTTTTATGGATTAAATCCAGTGAAATTTTAAAATGGCAAGTAATTCTAATATGTACAAATGAGGTGATGACGTAGACTAAATTAAAAACGAGTACTTTTTTTAAGAGGAATAAAGGCTATTGATGAAACATACATTCGTGATTTTCAATCTGAATTGAAGTCTTGATCAAACAATAGAAAAGTGCAAATTCATCAAGATTCAATAAGTGTCGACGTTCACAATCGAAAGTTAATCAGATGATTATTTTTACATACGACCATCGCGGTGTGATTGTTGTTTATAGGGTAGTCGTAACCAAGTAGCTAGCCTGTTGAGTTATTGACCAATATATTGTGAGTTTTAATTCGATTTAGTGCATATATATATATATATATATATATATATATATATATATATATATATGTATGTATATTTCTTTATATAAAAATAATTGTTGTGCTATATAAAATTTGAATCTATTTAAATGTTAATTATATTAAAAACGCAATAGTAATATCGGTTTTTGTAATTTCTATAAAAAATGATTTTTTTATAAACTTTTATTGCTGTATGAAAAATTGAAGTATTGCTATAAAATGGCTCAAATGAAATCGAAAGGTTTTTCTATACATTTCATTTTTTTACTATCTTTTAGTCTCTTTTGAACCATTTTATATAAAAAAATCTACCGTAGAATTGTGGAAAGTTTGGTTAAAAATTAAAAAAGTGTTTTTGGGCTTTTGATGGTTAATATTTTAATGAAATTGAAATACACACATTTTTTTCTTTCTCAGTAAAATCATTTTCATGTTTTAATATTTTTTAAAAATAAGTTTTATTTTCCTCGTCAATAATGAATTAAGACATATTATCTTTTTATTTAAAAAAATTGTATTTCGCTTTCGTCTCCGTATTGATGTGAAGATTTCGTTTCCAAACTTTCTCCAAGTTTTCCGAAAATTACTGAAATACAAATTTTGTTAAATATTAAAATTAAGAAAAAATGGAAAAAGATAGATTTTTAAGCAGACCTTTTGTTAGATTTTCGGACAAAATGAATTTTATTGTATTGCTGTAATATATTATAATTAACATCGTCTTCATAGAAGCATTAACATAGCTTTTTAAAAGTTTTATTTTTCATAATTTATTTAAATTGTTAAATAAAAGCAAATTTTGTTGTTGACGAACAAAGCGAGTAGAGTACAAGATTTTCTGGTATGATAAAATAAAATTATAACTAGTTTAACAGTGGATTGATATACAGGGAGGGAAATAAATACGAACAATTTTTTAATAAAATTTGAATAAAATAAAATATAGCAGATTTCTAATTATGTAAATTTTATAAAGACATAGAAATAATTTATGGAAATAATTTTTTTCATATATTTCAATATTTATACTAATAACGACATTAGGAATATTATCCTTTAATTGCTCATTGTCTTCAATTTTTTGATATATATTTTACTTCACATGTAGACCTATAAAAATAAATCTGATACGGTTAAATTCGATTATTTTGACGGTCAGTTGTAATCACCATATTTTTAGATGATTTGTTCAAGAAGAATTATTCACAGAAAATCAAATGTAATACACGTTATATGATAGACAGTGACACTTTTTTGGAACCATATATTAAGACTCTAATGCAAAAAATGGTGAATTATGTAGTTATTAATTATGAACTGTTGTCATCGATTGTAACTCTTTCTCATAGTATTTTTTAAAAAAATCATACCAAATAGTCACTCCGCTGGTACAAATATAGAAGTCATTTGTTTATTGATTTGGGGTTATCAGTAGCTCAAAAATGGTTGTTCTTTTTGTTAATATAGGCACTGAAATCAAAATGTACATAATTACTTTTTGCCAAATATTGAGATCATTGGAAAATGTTATAACATTAAATTATTATATATTGGAATGTATATAGAAATTATTGGTATATTGGTTTTGGGTTGTCAGTAGTTAATAAGTGATTATACTAGTTATTAATATAGACACTGAAATCAAAATGTACATCGTTTACTCATGATGATTTTTCATCAAATTTTAGGATAATTAACAATCATCTATAATATTTTCTTATCGTATATAAAACGCTATAAATGACACCAGAATTGAAGTTCTTGCAATAATTGAACTTTATACGAAAATAAATGGAACTTTATAACGATTAACACAGTATATCGAGGGAGAATAATTCTTGTGTATGGCATTTGCTTGAGGTGCTCGGGTCTTCTTTCACACTCTCATATAATATTTTAATATTTTTTTATTGAACATGCGGTACAATGATGTCCATACATCGGTATGTTTGTCATTGTACCACAATCTTCAAATTCTTTCACTAGTCACAATATTACATTCTTGGAAATCAGATGATTGCGAAATACAATTTTCTTAAAATTATCTGAACTTGAGACTGATTTTGATAAAATATTTTTATAACAACAACGCGCTATTTAATCTATGGTTCTCGAACACAAATTATCACCTCCATCATCACAATATATTATATAATCACTTATTGTTTACTTTTTGTTTATAACAACAATGAGGTAATGCGCATTTCGATGGCGATGCCATCACGGCTAGAGAATTTTTGTTATAAAATCTAGACTAATTGTTTTTTAAATCTACTTATATACTAATTTGCGACTTTCTATCTTTTTCAATCAATATCTAACTCGCGATTGACTCTTTTTGTTTTATTATATGATATTTATATGCATTGCATATCTATATTTGTTTGTCTGCATGTAAAAAGTCTATCATTTTTAAGTGAAAAAATGTTACTTTTTTTATAATATTTATGTTAAAATAAATTTGTCACAGTTTCGAAACAAACTATAGCACTCTGTTATAAATTTGCAATGTGTACTCTACTCAGTTATCAAATTCATTAAACCAGAATGGAAGTCGAATCACATTGTTTATCTTTATTTTGCTGATTCTGTATTTTATTATTCATTTATTAATCATATATTGTATAAATGGAATTATAATAGTGTACTTTTTGTATTAATAATTCAAGTTATAATTTAATTCTTAATTCGTAAGATAATTTGAATTTAGTAAATTTAAAATGATTTTTGTGTGAAATTCAAGAATTGATTATTTCTATGAAACATGAAGTCATATAAAATACGCTGTTTTGATTATAAATAAGGAAATTGTTAGTGTTTGAGAAGTAATAAATTATAAAGTAGATAAGGTTTATTTATATATATATATATATATATATATATATATATATATATATTTATTTATTGTTTGTGTATGTGTGTTTTATAGTTAAAATATCCCTCTCACGCATATAATATTTTAATTCGTGGACGTAACAACAATGACACATATTCCCATAGGCAAATATCATAGTAATAATAATAAATAGTATGAGATCAATTCAAAGTATTCAAGCATTTACAGAAATAGCAATTATCCAATTATATTTATAGCACGGTTAGCGTGAATATCCCAAACATTGTGTATTTGCACACACATGCTAGCCCGGCGAGTTGAACGCTGCATCAGAACACGAGCCTCCTCTACCTGCGCAGATAAACCCACAGCTAGTCAGTCGGCCGGTCCCAATAAAATATTGTTTATGTTTACATGCGTTTTCTATTTCTAAACTTGTTGTTGGTGTAGCATACCACAGCTCAGTGGCCGCTCGCATCAGCCGAGATTTTACCTATGCCCAGCAGGTCTGTGGCCGCAGCGTTAGCTCGGCTCTGTACCACGGCGAGAATTTGTACGTGGCAACGTCGCTCCGCGTTGCCATTGGCCGACGCAGACACAACTCCTCCCAAATACTTCTCAAGAAAGTGTTTTTCAGGTGTATCGCCTTAGTTAACAGTTGGCCATCGGGTTTGATACATTGTTTAGCGCGTCGCGTACACAGCCCGGGTCCTTTAATGCAAATAAAACAACGTGACAAGTGCAGTGCGCTGCCGCTGTCGTTCACCTGTTCAATGCATTTGACACGCGGAAGTGCTGGTGATTGTTGATCATCGTCGATGGACAGATTTTTCGAGATCGAATCCGATTCGAATGATGTACGGATGTGTCAGTGTTGTTGTCATCGGTTATTGAACGTTGCGTGAAAATAAGAGAAAAAAAAGTTGTGCGCCGTTATTCGAACGATCGTGTTTCGGATAAAAAAAATAATTAAAACGATTCCGATATTTTATTGCGCACGGAATCGTACGACAGCACGTCTACGGGTATTCGTGTTCTTCTCGATAACATTATTTTTATCGCTATTATTGCCATTATTGTAGAACAGAGTGTATTGTTTAAACATTTCAATACGTAATGAATGAAAAGTTTGATTTATGACGGAACAACACATTTAATTAACCCGAATCATCGAAAGTGTCCTGTCGTGAACGTACGTCCTAATATAATTTTCAACAAAATATACGATTATTTAGTTGAAGACTGTCGTGGCTCCCTGTTGCTCTCGTCTGCAGCAGCCGGCCATATTGCATACCAAGCGGACGAAGCACGAGACAGTCGGGACGTTGCGTACACGAGCGAGATCACGAGTGCCTCCAAAGGCTGGACAGGTTTGTGGACGGGGTGCGGGGATCGCAGGAATGCCAGTCGCCGCAGTCGTCTCTTGGCTCGCTGAGCGCCGCTGGACGCGGCAGCACCACACGTGTTAGGCCCGCTGCCAGAGCGGCCGTTCTGTGCTCTAGCCGGACTGTGTGAACGTATCGGTGAGGCCCCGCGTGGCCTATCAAAAGAACGCGGCGACCCGGAAGAGTGCGTCTTGTGCGTGGGCATCGAGTGACATAAACATTGTGTGCTTAGTTTATTAAAGGACAAAACGTTATCAGTGATTGTGTGCGCTGTGGCCATGCGTTTGGTTGGCAGACGTTCGCGATGACAGTGTTACGAAGAAGCCCATCGAGAATGTGCGGGTGGCTGTTGTGCGCGGTCGTTACGCTGTGCGTACTTCCGACAATGGCACGCACGATGTCCGATTCCACCGTAACTTATTCCGCGGAAATGCAGTCGCGCGCCGTCGATACCGGCGTGTTATTAGAAATTTTAGAGGGTCAGCCTCGTGGTACTAGCGTTGGATATATTCCGACTAAAGAGGGATTTACGTATCGTTTTAACGAACCCCCCAGGGAGTTCGTGCTTGACCCTAATACGGGTGAAATCAAAACCAATGCCGTTCTCGATAGAGAAAGTATGCGAAATGATAGATATGATTTAGTCGTTTTGTCGAGTCAGCCCACATACCCTATAGAAGTACGAATCGTCGTAGCGGATGTGAATGACAATGCACCGGAATTTCCGGAACCGAGTATAGCAGTTTCGTTTTCAGAAAGTGCCGCTGCCGGCACCAGACTCTTACTGGACGCCGCAACGGACAAAGACATTGGCAAGAATGGCGTATCCGACGATTATAAAATTGTGGCTGGAAATAAAGATGATAAATTTAGACTCGCTTTAACTCCGAATCCTACAGGTGAAGCGTCGTATCTTCATCTCGAAACAACCGGAAAATTAGACCGTGAATCGCAAGGTTTCTATACGTTGAATATATCTGCAAGGGATGGAGGAAAATCACCGAAATTCGGTTATCTACAAGTAAATGTAACAATCTTAGACGTCAATGATAATCCACCGATTTTCGATCATAGCGATTATAGCGTTTCTTTGAATGAGAGTGTTCCTCCAGGTACACCTGTATTACAAGTAATGGCAACAGACAGTGATTTGAACGATAATGCGAGAATTACTTATTATTTGGCTGATACGGAACATCAATTCACAGTAGATCCGGACACTGGCGTTATATCAACCACCGAACAACTAGAATGTCCGCAACAGAATTGTCCACAAGCACCAAAACCCGGCGGAACATGTCCGAAGAGTTGCGTGTTCACAGTGTTCGCTCGAGATCATGGAACCCCTCGACAAGATGGTCGAACATATGTTACTGTAAATCTAGTTGATGCTAACGACCACGACCCTATCATTCGATTTAATTATTTTCCATCCACGGCAGGATTTGCTACTGTCGACGAAAACGCTGTTAATGGATCTGTTGTCGCTGCTGTTACGGTAGTCGACGTGGACGAGGGTTTAAATGGCGAGACTAGTGTACAAATTCTATCTGGAAACGAACTGAATCATTTTCGGTTAGATTATACACCTAGTTTCGATATTGTGCGTGTCAACGGTGTGTTGGACCGTGAAGAAATAAGTAAATATAATTTAACTGTAGTGGCGACAGACAAAGGCGTCCCTCCACGCACGGCTACTGCTTTTTTGATTATTCACGTGAATGATGTCAACGATCACGAACCAGTGTTCGAAAAGAGTGAATATTCGGCAATTTTGAGTGAATTAGCACCACCAGGTACATACGTTGCGGGAATTACGGCTACCGATGAAGATACTGGGGTAAACGCGCAAATATTTTACACGTTCGTGTCAGGAAATGAAAATCAGTGGTTTTCGATGGATCCAAATTCAGGATTAATCACGACTCAGGCTTCACTGGACAGAGAAGTGCAAGGAACTGTCGAATTGAAAATTTCAGCTCGCGACGGAGGACCGAATCCGAAATGGGCTTATACACAGTTAAAAATCACTATTTTAGATGAAAACGACGAAGCGCCGCAATTTTCTCAACAATACATCAATGTCAGTTTGTCAGAGAACGCTTCACCGAATACTCTCATTGCAATGTTAACGGCCGCAGATCATGATCAAGGGACGAATGGCAGTGTAACTTACAGTTTACAGTCGGGAGTTCAACAAAGATATCCTGATATGTTTGTACTCGATTCGCTCACGGGACAATTGACAACGAAAACTCATCTAGACCGTGAAACAATAGCAGAATATGAAATTCAGGTCATTGCTAAAGATCAAGGCGTTCCTCCACAATCGTCAACGGCTACAGTATTTCTTACAGTGCTCGATGTGAACGATAACAGTCCTGAATTTTATCCTCAAATATATTTTGTTCCTGTTTCGGCTGATATTCCAACCGGTACATCGATTTTAAAATTATCTGCGATCGATTTAGATGAAGGAGACAATGCAATAATTACATACACACTCGAAAATGGCGGAGAGGGATTGTTTACTGTGAACGAACATACCGGCGTTGTGACATTACGTGGAAATTTACAAAATTCACAAAAACCGTTATATAAATTAAAAGTGTCCGCTAAAGATCGCGAAGATAAACGAGCTGTTGAAGATGCGATCATTGAAATTATCAAAGAATCGTACATGTCCGAATTGGAATTTGATAATTACGCCGGGTATGATTTTAAAATATCAGAAGACCATGATAAAAAACCGCCGAATATTGGCCGCAGAGTGGGTAAAGTTAATGTTCGTAATTTCAGTGATAAAGTGAGCTATTCTATAATATTCGGTGATCCTAAACACAATTTTAAAATCGATGAACACAGTGGTGTAATAAGTACCGCGAGTAAAATCGATCGTGAACAAACGTTAATGTATAGTTTGACAGTGATTGCAAGAGGTGGTTTAGCGTACGGTAAAACAGTTGTTAATATTTCTGTGCAGGATTTGAACGATAATCCTCCTGTTTTTCCTCGCGATAAAGATGAAGTGCACTTGTATGAAAATGCAGCGGTCGGTCAAGAAGTATTTCTAGCTAGGGCGAGAGACAGGGATATTGGAATAAATAGTAGAATAACATACAGTTTGTCGTATAATCCGGACGAACAGTTTCGAATTTCGGAAGCTACGGGTGTGATTTATTTAAATCGACCAGTTCGTGCCGAACCTGGTACAATATTATCGGTCGAAGTGACTGCGATGGACGGTGGTGAACCATCCTTATCTTCCAAACATCCGATAATGATCGTGATCGAAGATGTGAATGATCACACTCCCGTTTTCGATCATACATCATACGAAACATCACTGTTAGAATCCACGCCTGTTAATAATCGATTTTTCGTGTTGGCTGCATCGGACGATGATCTGGGTGTAAACGGTAGAATATTATACACGATCACCGAAGGAAATGCGGAAGGAAAGTTCGGAGTTTTCCCTGATGGATATTTATATGTCAAAAGTCCGTTAGATCGAGAGGAGAAAGATTATTATGCATTGACTGTAATGGCATCAGATCAGGGAAATCCGGTGAGGTCGTCTATAGTTCCAGTGGTTATTCATGTAATTGACGAAAATGATAATAGTCCAGAATTTGTAAATTCGACATTCACGTTCAGTATTCGCGAAAACGAACCGATAGATTCGTTCGTGGGTAAATTGACGGCCACTGACCGAGATATCGGTCGAAATGCAGAATTGATTTTCTCTGTACCGACTACACAAAATTATTTCGCGATCGATCACCGTAACGGATTTATTAGAACGCTCCAAGTGTTCGACAGAGAAGAATTGGTTCGATCGACTGGACAGAGTTATATAACACTGGAAGCGACCGTATCAGATAATGGCAGACCACGACTGAAAGATAAGGTTAAAGTAAACGTGTACGTGACAGATGTTAATGATAATCCGCCAACGTTTCTACGAACGCCGTATAAAGTACAGATATCTGAAGGTACTTCGGTCGGTTCTCAATTTATTCGAATGTACACGACCGATTCTGACGAAGGTTTGAACGGCGACGTGTTTTACTCATTAGCGGACGGAAATGAAGACGGTAGATTTGGAATTGATGAAGCGACTGGGCAAATTACCGTCGCGAGACCACTCGACCGGGAGACTATTTCAAAATATTCATTAACGGTTGTGGCACACGATGCCGGATTATCGAACAGGTTGAGTTCTTCGACTGTTGTGACCGTTTACATATTGGACGAGAATGATAATGCGCCGGAATTTACACAGACTGAATCGCGTATATCCGTTTTAGAAACAATGCCGGTGAATACTGAACTTATACAGTTTAGAGCATCGGACGCTGATTTAGGAGTGAATAGTGAAATAGTGTTTTCTATAAGTACTGGTAACCGAAGAGACACATTCCATATCGATCCGTTAACAGGAATGTTATACTTGAGAAAACCGCTCGATTACGAAGAAATAACCGCGTACCAATTAAATATCACCGCTTCAGATGGAGGAAATCCACGTTTGTCGACGACGATTATTTTTTCCGTACAAGTAGAAGACGCGAACGATAATCCGCCATCATTTCCAACTACAGCTATTGTTCGACAAATTCGTGAAGGTATTCCAATACGTACGCCGATAGTGACCGTAACGGCCGAAGATCCTGATTCTAATATCAATGGAAAAGTGTCGTATTCGATCGTTAGACAAGAACCTTTGAACGAAAAACGTCATTTTGAAATAAATCCATCGACGGGTGTTATACAGACTTTACTGGCAATCGATAGGGAATCGATCGATACGTTCAGATTGACTGTGGTGGCGACAGATCAGGCATTACCCGAAAGTACACGTCTTTCTGCTGAAAAATTAGTTACAGTGATAGTGGAAGATGTGAACGATAACGCGCCTATATTTGTATCTATGAATGCTGCATTGTTACCGTCTAAGAAAGATCAATTGAATTACGGTCGTGACGGTTCGTTTATAATGTATGTATTTGCACGCGATTTAGATTCAAGTACGAACGGTTTAGTAACTTACGAAATGGTGAGTGGTAACATGGACCTATTTAAACTGCACCGCAGCACCGGAGTATTGAGTTTAAAACGACCGTTGGAGAAGCCAGACACTAGATACCAACTTGCAGTGAAAGCGACCGACGAAGCGGTGCAAAGTGAACGTAAATCGACGGACGCATACATAACTCTGGTTGTTCCTGGAGGCCATATGCGTGGGCCTACGTTCGACAGTGATGCGCTCGTTGGGAACGTGTATGAGAACGAACCACCAGGAACGAGTATTGTTACGGTTGTTGCAAGATTAGACTCAAATGTTGACATCGAATATTACGTGATTAATGTGACTGGTGCGGGAAAACAGGTGGATCGTTTGTTTGATATTGACACAAAGTTGGGAGTGTTGTCGACGGCAGATGTTTTGGATCGGGAAGCGGGCGTCGATACATACGAAGTGGAAATTGTTGCTATTGTGGCTGATGGAACACCGAGGACCTCAAGCACTAAGGTAATGGGCGATTTTAAAATTATTCTGTTTGATTTTTAAATCATTTCATAAATTAAATATATAAATATTCAAATTGTAAAACATAGATAAATAAAATAATAACTGTGATCCTTAATTTATTTTATTTTGCATATAAACTTTAATATATACTATAAAAATATATAAAATATTATTTATCTACATTAAAAAAAAAAATATTCGTTGGTCAAATGTGTTTATATTTATTTCCATGGTCTAAAATTACTTTATGAATTAATAAAAAAAATATATCATATATTAAGTGAGAAATATAAATCTTTTTTACTCAATGTGCAATTAAAATAAAATTATGTACTATTGTTATATATATATATATATATATATATATATATATATATATATATATATATATATATATACTCGGACGTGCAAAAGTATTTGCCATATGGGCAACGAAAGCAATTTATTGATATAATTCAATAATGTCGTTAAATTAGAAATTTTATTTTTTCTAATGGATATATTTATCAATTAAATATTTTTTTTCATTTGACGACTTTATTGCATTATATCAATAAATTGCTTATGTTACCCATAGGGCAAATACTTTTGCACCTCGGTGTGTGTGTGTATATATATATATATATATATATATATATATATATATATATATATATATATATATATATATATATATGTATATATAAAACGTTTTTCAATAAGAATATCAGAACTTTGGCAGCTGGATGGTAGCCATGTTTGAATTTTTTAAGCCCATTTTGGCATTTCAACTCAGTAAAGTTTGGCAAATTATCATGTAATATTTAATATTTCAACAATGCTTAAAAATTGTAAAAACTACAATAGACTTATTGAAACAAAAATTTAATATGTCCATTATTTCACAAAATGGACTTATCAATTGGTCACCAAGATCATGTGATCTAACTCCATTGTATTATTTTCTGTGGGGTTATGTAAAATCATTGGTTTATGCTAATAAAGCACAAACAACAGAAGCATTAAAAATTAACATTGAACGTGTAATGCATGAAATTGGATCATAATTATTTAAAAAAGTGACTAAAATTGAACTAAACGAATACACTATGTCAAGCGAAGTCGTGGTAGTCATATGAGTGAAATTGTATTCAATCATTAATGCCATAGAATATGTCTAAAGATAAAAAAATAACTAATTAATTAAATACTTTTTCTTTTATTCCTATTTAAATATCTGAACGTTTATTGAAAAACATTATATATATATATATATATATATATATATATATATATATATAAATAATATCATGTATAACAGTATTTTTTATGAACATTATATTACTAAATTTAATATCTAATACAATAAATTCAAATATAAAATACAATTAATTCACAGAAATGAAATTTAGACTCGCATTTCTATAAAGCAAGAATTATGTATATGTATAAAAATCTTTAGTTAAATCAAACATCTAGTTTTTTTTAATACTTCGAGTTCAATTTTTATGCAATAAAACGCGCAATTTATAAATGTTTTATGACATATTTACGATATTAATGTTTCTCGATAAGTTCTTTTGAATGCTAACATTAACATTTTTCAATATCGTTTAATGTACGTTTCAAAAGCAACCTAACTAATTTAAGTGTTTTATTTATATACCAGTTAAACAATAAGTCGATGAACTTTTTTGTCATAATTAATGT
The DNA here is from genome assembly GCA_029203775.1 of Neoneuromus ignobilis. Classification (NCBI taxonomy): domain Eukaryota; kingdom Metazoa; phylum Arthropoda; class Insecta; order Megaloptera; family Corydalidae; genus Neoneuromus; species Neoneuromus ignobilis. The sequence continues at coordinate 48,860,979 of CP092090.1, forward strand.
TAATATTAACAGTAACGATAATATAAATATTTTATTATCAATGAATTTTCACTCTTTGTATATATATATATATATATATATATATATATATATATATATATATATATATATATATATATCAGCTGATGAAGCATAATTTATTATTTGAAACAAATTCCCATTTTTATGTGTTGAAAATTTCGACTTTCTCACGTTAAATACGCCTTGAGCATTTTATGTTGGAAGTACTTTATATGACTATTGAAACGTGTGGATCATTCAAACGTGAAACTGTGATTTATTACCGATAATGATGATTATGAGTGTTAGAATATCTCAAAATTAAATATTATACTGAGATCAATACGAAAAATGCATTTGTCAAATTAATAAAATTAAATGTTTTATTTGAATTTATAACTGATTACGTTTAAAATTTATATATATATATATATATATATATATATATATATATATATATATATATATATGAATGTATGTATGTATATACATACATACATTGATAAAATAACTGTATAATTTAAATTAAGACAATTTTTGTATTTGTAAAGTTGATATGAACTTGAGTAACCGAATTGAAATTCATCCGACGCTTAATGTTACTCATATTCTGAAGTGAATATGTTTGCTCCGTTTGTAATTTACGAAAGGAATTTGTGTTTATATAGTCATTACGAATATATATATATATATATATATATATATATATATATATATATATATGCAGTTTGCACATTTCATTTTTATTTAGCATGTAAATATTGACTGAAATCCGTGTTTCTTAAAAACGATAAGTACAGTTGTTCATATTTTTATTTCAAAAATCATGTTATATTCTTAACGAATTTTATTAAAAAGATTTTTTGGATTATGTTTCATATTGATTTTTTTTATTCTCTATATTAATTCATATATTGTTATTAAATAATGTGCTTAAATGAAATTTTAGGCTAAAAATTGTGGCCAAATTAAAAATGCATTTAATACACAATTTTATTTTCATCTACTTCATTAATCATTTATATGTGCAATTTAAATCTTTTTATATGTTATTATTTATTTTTGTATAGATGTTTGTGTGTGTGTATGTATGTATGTATATATATATATATATATATATATATATATATATAACATTTAAGCAAACATATTTTTAAAAAATAAAATTTAATTTTATATAATTCATGCCTACAGTTAAGACTTAACTATAGATCTAACTTGTAATTTGAAAAATGGATTTTTAATTTTTTAGGCTATTACAATTATACTTACTTATTAAATTTCAATACTAACTTTTTTGTTTCGTTTGAGGTTTTAATATTTATTATTCCTTTTGACCAAAATTAATAAATGTTTATATCTTGTATTACAATATAGAATATATAAATATAGGTATTTATTTAAGTGTGATAGCACTTAAAATTGAATCCCTATCGAAAGTTTTATCTAACCTAAAAACACTTTTTATATAGACATTTGTATGTGTGTGTGTATGTAAACATAAAGGTTAAAGATGTTTTTAGGTTAGATAAAACTTTGGTAGGGATTCAATTTAAAGTTCTATTACGATTAAAAAAAACACCCCTTTATATTGTATACAGGATCATCTAAATGTGACACCTACATTTGTGTTTTATTAAAAAGAAATATGTGTATAGGGCGGTGTATAAGGAAACATGTGTATATTTTCTGTTGTTTCTTTTTAATAAATCACAAATCTAGGCGTCGCATTTGGATGACTCTGTATGTTGTGTCATTTCAACATAAAAGTTCCTCAAGAATTATAATAATAGAGGAACTCAATTTTTTTAATAACTAAAAAAATACATTTATAAGAAAATCAAAAAATATAAATGCATGTTTAGAATTTATTTGTGTTGTACATCCTTTTTGTAATAATTGAATTTTTATTTTAGAAATTATGGTTAATATTAATTCAGATTTATTTTTATCTCATTTGAAAGTGATGTTTTCTTATTTAATATTATTTATATTTAAATATATTCTCATTAATAAATTTTTATCCTATTTAAGTTATTTTCAAAATACTTAGAAGCAGAGAATTTAAAATGATATGAAAAATGAATTTAGATAGATGGTCAGGATAGACTTATATGTTTATTAACTTTTATATACAATGTCTAAAGTAGCAAGTCTGTTCTTATTTAAGTGTTATTTTACTCTTAAATTTTAAACGTTTTAAAATATTAAAAATAAAGAGTTGAAATATAAATAATTCTAATAATCAGTATGTATGTATATATATATATATATATATATATATATATATATATATATATTTATATGTATATATATGTATGTATTTTAATAAGTTGGGGGTTGGATGTGAGGCTGATAACCTCATTTTCATAAAAACAACCAGCACTGAGTTCTGACACTGTGAGAGGCCTAAATTGTACAATTTAGTATTCATATTTATACATTCATATAGGGGTTTCCAATGAGCGGTTCAGAAGTTTAAATGGAGATAAAATAAAAAGTATTTTATTATTTTATTTATTTTATATCTTTAAGCATATCCTATGGTATTGATGATAGAACACAATTTCACCTATATAACCACCACGACTTCGCTTAACATAATTCATTCGTTTAGCCCAATTTTTAGTCACTCTTTCACATAATTGTGGTCAAATTCCATGAATTACACGTTCAATGTTTATTTGTAATATTTCTGTTCTTTGTGGTTTATCAGTATAAACCAATGATTTCACATAACCCCACAGAAAATAATCCAATGAAGTTAAAACACATGATATTGGTGGCCAATTAATGGGTCCATTTCGTTAAATAATAGACTAATTAAACTTTTATATCAGTAAGTCTATTGAAGTTGTTATAATTTATAAACGTTGTATTAAGTATTAAACGTTTCATGATAATTTGCCAAATTATACTGAGTGAAATCTCAAAATGAGCTTAAAAAAAATCGAATATGGCTGCTACCAGCTGTCAAAATTCTAATTAGAAATATTACTGATATTTAATAAAGAATATAGTGTGTATGTATGAAATTAAAATAATTAAAGGTAATTATTTGCACCCTGTAAATAGTATTTTTATTGAATTGTTATTTATCAATTAAGAATACAATTTGTGAATTGTATGTTTATAAAAGGAATACATTTGAATTATTCCTGATATTTAAGTAAACATAGATGTTACATTACTGAACTCTAACTATGATTACATGATCATTGAAATACGAATCATCTTAAGCCAAATGAAGTGAAAAGTAAGTAAATTATTGAACACATTTATAATGTCTTATGATATTGCGTTGATAATTCATTTGTGTTAAGGCGAATTTTCTACATGAAAAAAAAACATACTTAATCGAAATTATATTTGATTTCTTAACTAGAATTTATTTTTGATGTCGTCGTACTTTCAGTCATGTAAGACAAATGCAAATTCGGTAACTTAATATTTGTTTCTTTTAAAATAACAAGCTCACTTACAAGGTCATAACACGATGAAAAATATATGGCCACGTGTTGAATATTTCTGCTGTAAGGTACATGAGGTCATATATTGAAAGAATATGATTATTAAAGGGATGAGTTATTTATTATCTAAGATCACTATAAAAAAAATCATTTCTCTCTAACAAGAGAAATGCGTAGATTAAATTCCACTGTAAGAAAAAAATATTCTATTTCAAATTTATTAAATACGAACCACTTCAATTTATAATTAGTTAATAATATACGTACATGAAAGTCATCATCAAATATTTCAAACAGTGTTTGTTCAGTGTTGACTTAGGAGACCGAGTTATTAGAGAATATATAAATGATCACTTTGAGTTAGTTACATGTAGGCAATTCCTCATATGTGTCGGTGTTGATGGATGAATGAATAATTAGTAGACAAAACGGTTAACAGCTAATTTCTAATTGCTTTGTTAAACATAGTACGGTCGTATTCGATGTTTAGTTCATCTCTACAAGTACGAGTACATTTGAAGATGTATGTCGCTTGAGTTCGAGGTACTTAAGCAGTTTATTGAGATAGTACACTATTGATTTTCGGATTATATATATATATATATATATATATATATATATATATATATATATATATAAATGTGTTCAATATTAACAGTTTACAATTCAATTCTGGTTCTAAATATACCAAGAACAACATTGTTTTGTCATTATCATTAATGGATTAATGACCTCATTCATTGAGAGCAATACTTTTAAAATTTGCTAAAAAGAATGTGTACTAAAAATCTTTATTGTTTCAGTAAGTAATTTTTTTAAATTGCTCAAAATAAAATTTAATAATTTATTTGTAAGTTGCAAAATTTATTTCATATGTATATATTTTTATTGAATTAATTGTTATTAAAAAAATCTGCATAATATTATTCAAGTTTTTAAAACGATCATTTTTTCCAAAAACTATATGTATGATTTGTAAGAAACTTGAAGAAGATAAAATTGTTAACAGATATTTCATATGGTGGTATGCAAAATTTCAAATGATGTATCTAACTATTCTAATGAGTCTTATTAAAAATTGACTAGAGACAAATACTTAAATTTTATTTAAAGAATTTAACAGTCAATAATTCAAGAATATTTGAGCATGTTAAAGACTTTCAATATGTTTCAAAATTTAGTAACTGTATATTAAAACTTAGTTATTTATTTATATGAACTTAAGTAATAAATCAAGCTTCAACATTTAATATTTTGATTAGACAATTGAATTGAGTTGATTGATTAATTTTCGAATTGTGATGAAAAATGTATTTAATACAATAATGCTGGAAGAATAATAGGATAAAAATTATCTACTAAAATCTCTAGAAAGATGTTGGTATCTCTTTTATAGAATTTTATTAAGTGAAATAATAATTAATAATCATTTTTTCTATTCAATAATAATTTATCAATTTATAATCTAAAATATTGCAGTGTAAACGAATTTAATTTATAGAAAATGGTTACATAAAACTAAAAGTTATTTAATTAGTAGAATAAAATATTTATATACATTTGATTTTGTAAAAAAATAGATAAATTTTTGTTACTTAGAATAATTCAGATTAACTAAATCTTAAACAAATTAAATATTTGCAAGTAAATGGATAACTTTTTAATGATAAAAATAAATTTATCTTTTTAGATGGATTTATTCGAACGGTTAATAACCGAAGCTAAATATATTTGGAATACTATTTATTAAATTTGATTAGTTTTAATGTATTTGTTTTAATCATTAAGAAGTAAAATTGATCTTATACTCGGTAATGATAATTATTTTTAATTTTATTTATTTTAAATTACTTATATATATATATATATATATATATATAATACTATTAAGATCGAAACTCATTAAGCGACTGAATTAATCGTTTCCTTAATGAAAGATGGCGTTTTGTCATAAGCTTGGATTAAAATTCTTGACATAGTGGTGTGTGACAGTTCAGATTACATTTACATTTCATATGTGGAAAAAAGAACAAATAAAATAAACATCGTATGAAATAATAACTTTATTAATATTGTATTAAACGTGTTTAAATACTTGTTAAGAAAAAATATTTTTAATATATGATTACTTATGTCGATAAAGTAAAAATAAAATCTATTTAACGTTATTAAAATAATATTCGATATACTGTAAATTATTTGTAATTAAATTTATAAAATTATTTATAAATGTTATTATACATTCGAATTTAGTCCCATTTATATCTTATAAATTTATTATATGGGTTGAAATTAAAATTGTCTATTTAATAAATTGAATGAATGATGATAAATAACGTTTGAAAAATTCTTTTCCTGAATTATTTTCTTAGTAAATATTGTCTTAAAAATAGAATATTTTTATTGAATAAGAAATATTCTATCAATATTTGTAACGCTACTGAGATATTTCATGTATGTTTGCATTTAATATTCATTTTACGTTTAGAAATGTGTTTTTTTAATGTAATTTTATTACATCATGGTCATCAGGGTCATGGATGAAATTATTTGGTTGTTTTGACGTCTTTAATTTCATCTGGTTATTAATTCTATGAAATTTATCAAAAAAAATTTAGTGTCCTTTGGACAGGTTAGTAGCCTACACACACGGAGAGAAACTTCCGTTTTTGAACTTCTGAATTTCCCATAATTCTGTGAAAAGAGGCTTTTATCAGATGCTACTAATTGGAGTTAATGAAATCTAGGATTCTTATCTTTGCCTTTTTATCCTAGCTTGGGACAAGAAATGACAAATTCACTTTTTTATTTATTTTTAATCTGTTAATTTCTACAAAATTACTATTTGTTTATTATTTATTAGTACATTTAATTAAAAATATTTTATTATATAGAGTCATCCAAATGTGACTCCTAGATTTGTGTTTTATTAAAAAAAAAGAAATTATACACATGCATCTCTATACACCATCTTATACACATGTTTCTTTTTAATGAAATACAAATCTAGGCATCATATTCGGATGACCCTATACTTTGGATCAATTTTATTCGAAACAATAATCGTAATAAATAGTATTTTTTAAAAATAAAGTTTTATTACATCATTATCATCATTAGCGGATGGACTAAATGGGCCTATTCACACTAGTCAACATTCATACAGTATTCACGCCCATTACCGCAGGTGGTAAGCAGCTGTGGCCTACGTTGGCCGACAATACTTGAGTGCCAACTTTCCCGAAGGAAGTTTTCGACTCACGTTGCTCATAATCCTGGTTCGTTGCGCGGAAAATAAATTATCACATGCGGGAGCGTTTCCGTTGTCCTCTGTGGGACTGAAGCTTCGATTGACCGGCAGAGCTCCAGGCCACCCTCGCGGGGGCGACCACCGCCGGTCAAGATGTCCATTACCGCTCGTCTCACACCCTCTTATCATCAAAATCCCCCACCTAAAAAATTAGTTTTCGAGAAAGAGGGTGTGAGACGAGCGGTAATGGGTGTGAATACTGTATGAATGTTGACTAGTGTGAATAGGCCCAATCAGTTGATTTATTCTGGTTTTCTTTGATCCTATGTGACTATTAACTCTATAAGACTTTTTAAAAATTTTTGGAGTATTCGTCTCTTGAACTAGCAATAAATAATAGTTAAATAGTTTACTTCAATTAATTTTGTTCTCATTAATGGAAAGCCCTTTTCTCTATAAAAGTTTATTTTTTGTAAATTATATAGAGTCGGAAAAATCCATAGTTAAAATTTTATTCATAAAATGTTGATATTCTTTTTTAAAAAATATATAATAAAATCGAATTAAATTAAAGTACTTATGATTAATTAACTAAATATATTTTCTAAACAGTTTTAAGATATTTAAAATAATATACTTACGTAGTTAAAATTGGAAATTAATAATATTGAATTGTATTTTTTGTTGTCCTATGGCAATGTTGTTAAAATGATTGAAATATAGGGTCATACAAATGTGATGCCTAGTTTTGTGTTTTATTAAAAAGAAACATGTGTATAGTTTCTTTTTTCTTTTTAATAAAACATAAATCTATGCGTCACATTTGGATGACCCTATACAACGCAAAATAAAAAAAAATACGTTGAATACCGATACATTACTGTAAATGATGGAACATGCTAGAAATTATTTGTAAAGTGTCAGCGAATTCTATTAAAAAATAAATCTTAGTGGTATATATTTGATTACATAAAAAGTAATGAATGTGTATAAAACAGTTATGGTACATTATTTTTAGTATTGTTTTTTAAATATTTGTCAATATGAGATTTAGCTCATTTGTAATATTGTACTATTAAATTGATTTGATGTTAATGAAAGACAAATATTTGAGTGTGAAATATTTAAAAATTATAATATTAAAAATATCTATATCCATTATATATATATATATATATATATATATATATATATATATATATATATATATATATATATATATATATAGAGAGAGAGAGAGAGAGAGAGAGAGAGAGAGTGTTTAAAAATTGTATGCAGTTAGAAAAAAATAAAAATTATAAATTTATTTGTTGTTTTGGAACTGTGGCTGATTCACTTTACACAAATGAATTTTAACCCCAACACCACAATAATTTAAAGCGTTCAATAATCACTTATTGTTCACTTATTATTTATAATTATATCGGCTGATGCATTTCGATGGCGACGCCATCATCGTCAGAGCCTTTCTGAAGATGATGGAGAGACTCTGACGATGATGGCGTCGCCATCGAAATGCATCAGCTGATATAATTATAGATTATATAATTATAAATAATAACTGAACAATAAGTGATTATTGAACGCTTTAAATTATTGTGGTGTTGGGGTTAAAATTCATTTGTGTAAAAAAATTATTAAATTTTATTGTAAATTTTTTATTATAAATATTGTTATATATTACAAACTTTATATAAACAGCAGTTATTTTTTTATTTGTACATTGACTTTCATAATGCTATCTGGTTATTGTGCCAAATATTTAATAAATTTAAATTTATTGTTAATTAAATTACAGCGATATTTATTTCATAATGTTAAATTTAAAATAGCTATTTTTTTACATTTTACTTATATACACAGACACACACATACATACACACACACATATATATATATATATATATATATATATATATATATATATATATATATATATATATATATGTGGATGAGTATCTACTTTATATCAATTTTATTACAGTATTTAGTTTCATTTACAAATCTTTCAAATACACATAAATATAAAGAAATGATCAAATGTACATTGTGAGAAGAAAAATTTGTTCTAATAGTCAATAAAACTAGATAACCGTCTCGTCAAACAACTATGTATATTAATTTTTATTTTAGGAACTGTTATTATGATACGTTCGAAAAATCCAACCCTTATCTTAATTGCACTATTAATCTTTATTTATAAACTTTAATCTAGTGTACGAACATTTATTTTTATGTAAACTTGTTCCAACTCACCAATGGAGGGTAATTGCGTTGGTAAATACACCTTCAGACTGTCAAGAATAAATTATTATAACCTTGCTGAAGAGATATATTTTTTCGAAAAAAATCAACATAATTGTATAATTTTCTGAGTAATAAATGTGAGGATTCGCTTATATCGTTTTGAATTTGTTCATCATTTTACATTTATATGATATTTTATTTATAATAAATTCACATTTACATATGTTTGTGAATCGTTTTTCATTTGTAAGATTAACTCAATACTAGTTTAATTATCGTTATACTAATTTATAATCAAATTCATTTGTAGTAAATTGATGAAATATTTTCTGATATGAGGCTTATATACATAGATACATATATACATACATACATACATATATATATATATATATATATATATATATATATATATATATATATATATATATATATATATATATATATATATATATATACATATATATATATATATATATATATATATATATATATATATATATATATATATATATGATTTTGTAGGAGAAAAATTATGCTATAGCAATTTTATTATATACTTAAATAACATCTAGTTAAGTTCCAGTTATCGAATGAAAATTTTATAATAATTTTTACTCATAATTCATATTTTATTTTTCATTATATGTCACATTTTAATTTGAAATTTAGTCAATAATGTTGGATTAACAAATGACGTTTAAAATTACATTCCCATATTTAATTTCCTTAATTAGATTTTTTTTAAAAAAACTGTGATAATGTATATACTACATTTTGTAACTTTGAAAAATAATTGTTATAAAATAATGTAAATTCTATATACAAAGTTATCCAATTGTGACGCCTAGATTTGTGTTTTATTTAAAAGAAACATGTGTATAGGGTGGTGTGTAGGGAATCATGTGTATAGTTCCTTTTTCTTTTTTTTTAATTAAACACAAATCTAGGCGTCACATTTGGATGATTCTATATTTTTGAAAATTAAAAAAATGTTTGTTTATTAATCATTTCCTTATTTTTAATTATTTAATTTAAATGCATTTACACACATAAACACACACACATGTATATATATATATATATATATATATATATATATATATATATATATATATGTGT
>CP092090.1:48876067-48903567 GCA_029203775.1 Neoneuromus ignobilis
ATATATATATATATATATATATTCTGTTCTCTTATCAATTTACAAGTTTTCCAATTTCGTTTAGAAATTCACAATATTATTCTTTCTACATACCTATAGGATATCAATAGTTTTTACTTCATTTTTACATTCAGTGTCAAAGTTTCTGAATTATAAGTACTTATAAGTTGGTAGTGCACATTAGTTATGTTTTTCGTTTTCGACCCAATGGCAATTTTCTCTTCATTATATTATTCATTCTTCCAAATGTTGTTCGTGTTACCCTAATTCTTGATTTAATCTTTAGTCATATATTACCATCATATTGTATATTTTTTCCCATGTATTTTATTTTATCTATTTGTTTCAAGTATTCTCTCTCTCTCTCTGTATATATATATATATATATATATATATATATATATATATATATATATATATATATATAAAGATGTGACTATTTTAAGTAAAAGTAATGTGTTTTTAATAAATAAGAAATGTTGTAGAATAAAATATAATAGTAATAAACGGATGTATCCAACTAACTTAACAAAATAAAAAAATAGTAATTATGAATAAAAAACATACTAGAAACAAAAAATCAATTACGTATGAGATTTAAGTACAAATAATTTTTAATAATTATAATTCTATTTTGTTTATTAAAAAAATAGTTAAAATTATATTTAATTCGTGTATGAATTTTAAATATAATTTCATGCCATAAAATTAAATTAGTAAGATCCTCTGGAGAATTTTATTCTTATTGTTTATTAATTTATCATTTTTATGCTTTCAGCACATTTTCTAACTGCAGGCTAATGCGATTTTAATGTTATTGCGTTTTAAACATTTTGATATGGAAAGATTATGACATTAATCATAATATTGGCTGTTTGATATAATATGTCCTTTATCCTGTAGTAAAATAAATAAAGTTATATTATTTATTCTAATATTTATATGAGCCGGTGATTATAAAAGTGATCTACGTTATATTGAGATATTTTGACTTTTGTGTTTGAATTATTTTTAAAAAAAAATCTATGATGACAAACAAAAAAAATAAGTGTGTTTATTTTTGAAAAATATTCTTTAATGTAATTCTGAAATTTTAAGAATAGGGTATGACGAAATATTTTTTAATATCTCAAGTGACATACCATTTTCAAAATTAATGAAAAAGTTAAAAGAAGATTTGTATAAGAAATAATAGATTCTTTTCAAAAAAATCAATAATGAAATAAAATTTTACGTTTAAAATATTTTTTATTAATTATGCTCAATATTCCATACCATTTTCAGTTTGTGATGTTTCGAGAGCTTTAAAATAGTTATGATAAATGATAACAAATCCATCCACATCTTTATATTTTTTCTTCAGCACTAGCCTGAAATCTTCATACAATGGCAATAATTTAATGATTCTATATATTTTCGGTTTTTCTCTTTTTCATGTAAGAAGTAAAATATGAAAATCGATTTCAATATCTAATGATGTTTTATAAAACATCTTGTAAAAGGATTTTTTCTAAAAGCTTATCCATTGTATTTAAAACCAATTAAAATGATTTCAATTACTATTTACTGTTTGTTTTGTAATTGATTTTTCTAGTTCGTTGGTTGAAAAAAAAACTTATTTGGTCATCCTTTGTACTGTAAATGGAGCTTTTCTATGGTACATTGATATATTTTCTTATAATAATCTTCTGAAATACATAGGTAATTTGCTTTTCTCATTTACATCTCAAATACTTCAAAATGACTTAACAGTACTTACTTTTTTATAAAATTAAAATTTATAAGTGACTTAAACCACTATCAAAATAAAAATAAATTGAATTTCATTAAATTGAAAATATCGTTTTAATAAAACCGTTAATTTTTATTTTTTTAAAAAAAGTTTTCGTTTATTATAATTTAGATTGCTATTTTTTTTTAATTTTTGACTTAGACTACTTTTATAATTACTGGCTCATATATATATATATATATATATATATATATATATATATATATATATATATATATATATATATATATATATATATATATATATATATATATATATATATATATATATATCATTATCATCATCAACAACATAAAAATCTATATCAGCCCACTGCTGAGTGAAAGCTTTAACAAATTCTATTAGGTTGACTTAAATGTTTTTCCAAAATTCTTTCATTGTTTCCTATCCGTGACTAATCTCATCCATTTTTCACCTCCACAATAGTTTACGTCATCATCCCTCCATCTTTAATAGGGGTTTTTCTGAACCACACTTTTTGTGTCTTGATCCACCATCTGTTGTCTTCTATTCTTATTATATGCTTTGCTCATGTCAATTTTATCGATTTTACTTGTTCTATTATGTCAATTACTCTTGTCTGTTCTTGTATCCATTTCTAAGTTTTCGAATTGTGATTTATATATATATATATATATATATATATATATATATATATATATATATATATATATATATATATATATATATATGTATTATCCTCAGCGTTATAACTCATGTAGTCTTGGTTTCCTTACAAAAGGCCCTCCATTCTTTTAGATCTTTTTTTTTAGTATGTATATATATATATATATATATATATATATATATATATATATATATATATATATATATATATATATATATATGGATGGATATATTAATTTATAGATCTTATAAAAAATTATGGAATTATAACTAGGATGGTAGTTGATAATTTAAATTTTTTATAAATATTTTCTTTTAAATCATTTCAAATATTTATTTAAAATAATATTTCTTTTGACACACACTATTATATATATATATATATATATATATATATAATTTGTCAAATAAAATAATATTACACTATTAGCGAGTTTATATCTTCATAAATTTTTAAATTTATTTCAAAAATATGATCTAATAAATCGAATATGCTTCTTAAAACATTGACTTCTATACTGACGTTTATTTGAAGGTACACAAATATTTTTGACATATAAAGGAGGAGATTAGGAGCAATATCTTTAATTCATTTTCATGTATTGTATGTAAATCATATTGTTATATGATTGGGAATGCACGTCTTAAGTGTTGAGATTTGATGTAATTCAACATTTTAACAATACATTGAAAGCATCAATAAGATTGAATGTAATTTTTTATTATAATTTTTTTAAGGATTAATTGTAATTTATTGAACTAAATTTTACGTTTCATTATAAAGAAATTTTTGAATAAAATATATGTTTGTATATTATTTGATTATATACTTCTATTATTTATTTATATAGACACAAAAATATATGTATGTATTATCTTTGTTATTGATATTCATAAAGAATTACTTTTCTATTTGTTTAAGAAAACGAGACATAAGTATTTTATTTATTAATATAGTTAATTTTGGGAAATTTCGTATTTCATATGTTACAATAGATATTTATTAGTTATTTACACGAGGCTGTATAGCCAAAAATGTCAAGAATTTCTACACAATTCTATGGCCTTGGGGTACGAACGTTATACAAGTTACATTTAACTCGCATGGTAGTTAATAATAGTAATTTTTTCCATAGTATTGTATAATATTTTATTAATTATTTTAACAAATATTATTATTGCAGTAAAATATAAAAGAATCATTTGGTTATTGGTCTATTAATTTTTGAATGTAGGTGTTTATATATATAGAAAAAGAGAGTGAGAGAATGCAAGATATAAAACATATTTTATTTCAGTTCCAATTGAATAAAAAAATTAAAGTTTGTCACAGTAAACAAATTAAGTTTAATGAAATTAAATTTGTATTAACCAATGAATATTTTAAAGTGTTAAGTTTTTTCTTGTTTCTGATTGATATGCTATGAATGTAGTTTGCATTTCATTTCTTTTTAATTCAAGTCTGGCATAATAATTGGACGTTCTTAGATTAATAAAAAAAAAACGAGAATAGCACATAAAGCATTTAGTTTGGTATCTAATTATTTGTTGACTATTTCACAATCATCTGAAGATGCGAATGAAGACGTGCTATAAAATATTTCAACTTCATAATAAGCTATCATTATTAATTCAGGTCTACTATATAGGCAAGACAATGTATGACTAAATTTAGCTACTGTTGTAGCATCGTCCACAAACATTTTAATTTATACGAACTTTTATATATCTGTTGCGATTTGACATGAGCATAATTTATAGAATATGGGCAGGCCATTGACTAAGTGGGCATGTTGCTTAAAACGATCCGACTAGATATACATTCATTTCGTATTCACTGCCACACGGATGTATTTGTTTTCTCTTTTTTCTGAAATTCACATATGAGGTTTTATTGGGGAAATGTTTTATTAGAAAAATACTAAAAAAAAACATATCAATAAATAAAGAACGTTTGCTGTACTGTACTGTAAGTTTATATTCCAGAGTTAAAATATATTCAACCAAACTGTCTTGTCACAATTTGTTTTAATGAACGAAATGTTTTTATATTAATTTATTTAAATCGACAAACGGTATAGACAATTAATCGAATAAGTGTACTGTAATAAAAGTAAGATAATAAAATTCAAATGAAAAAGAAAATTTCTTATACGAAAAATAAAACAGTTAATAGTTATTTTTGGGCATGCATGTACGTTTTATCAAGAAAATCATTATTTCATGCGTTCAGTGAACTTCAATCTTGACAGTGTTGACATGTCAATAAAATAGTAAATTTAGGAGTAAAGTACATAATTGATAGCATAATGGGATAATGTGAAATAACAAATTATTGAGTACGTATTTATTAAAATTAAAACAATATATATATATATATATATATATATATATATATATATATATATATTTATAATCGATTTATATAATTATTTAAAAAAATAAAGAATATATTATTTTTTAACATTTGTTTCAGTAAATTATTTGAAAAAAATAATGAAATATTTAAAAGTTAATAAACTATTCATTTGATTTTTATAAAAATAATATTAATTTACTTATGTGTATTAAAAAACACGACTATAAATCATTTATATTAAATACGTATAGTTATCTAACTTATGTATATGCTATAAGTTAGGAACTGAATATAAAAAGTATTTATTTTTATGATATATATATATATATATATATATATATATATATATATATATATATATATATATATATATATATATATCATATCTGTATAATATGGCCACGTTTTATTTTAAGATAGTATATAACGTTATCGCTAGTAAATTAGAACACATTTGTAAGTCGTTTACAACAATATTTTTTTTAATCTCACTGGGTGGCTTACCCTAACGAAACACACCTTAGTTGTCGCCTGCTGTCTTCAAGCTAAAATGAGCCACGAATGTTTTATGAAAGTTTAGTCGCTACTAATTCTGACAAACATTTGATTCATATCACTATATGAATGGCAGTCTGCTGCCCACGCCTCTTGCAGCTGAATAAAGGATCATTTGGATGGCTGGTGTTTGACCTTTTTACTTTTAGTAACTTATTTTGTCACTTTCGTCTTCTTTTCAATGATGTTTAATTTTTGAATATGGTGATTATTTCTCTTATTGTATAAGTAATAAAAAAAATGTCACTGGAAATTTAAATCTGTTTTTTCAATTTTATTATATTGTAATATATATATATATATATATATATATAATATGTTTGAAAATGGGTAATTATGCTTAGTTTTAAATTAATGTAAGTAAACTGATAATCAGTCATAGGTTAATTTTTATTTAATTTATTTTTTATATACTATACTTATATCATAATATTTTACCAATTAATAAAGGATTAAATAATTTATAAAAAAATATTGAATCACAATTGTTATTACAAATTTCAAATTATATTATAATGAAAATATCAAAATGTCAGGGTATTTTAATTTATTTTTAAGAAAATAACTGTGTATTATGTAGAGTGAATTATGAGTTATTTGATATTTCAATATACATTTAATTTTTTTAATAAATACACATTCTCAATAAGCATTTTTTAAAATAAACATTTTTTGTATATTTTTTAACACTAAACCTATCGATACTTCATGTATACCTATTCCTACCACAGCGGGGTCAAATGACCCCTCTTTAAAATGTTATATATATTACTATGTATAGCGAAAAATATATCATTTAGCACAATTTGGTACATGAATAAAACAATTTTTTCAAATTGATTCAAAAATTTATTTATTTATAAAACCTATTTGTATTGAATCCGAACTTTAATTTGTTATTGCTTATGTTGAAAATAATTGGAATAAAAATATCTTAAGAAAACGAAAATATTGAAGAAAAAGGCCATCTTTGATTTCAATTTCAAATATTTGATTTGTTCATTTTACCGTATTTAGTATTTAAATCTGATCGTTTGTATAATTGCATTTTTTTTAGAAGCATTACTTTTGTAAATGGTTGAACAATGACTCGATTTATATTGGCATACCATGGCGAATTTTGGTAGTTCTCTTTTATTTCCGCGGATAGTTCCAACAATAGTTTTTTTTTTAGTAATTTTGCAGCTAGCGATGCGCTCGTAAAGAAATTATTTAGTGACGCTTCTTCCGCATCCTGTGAACGGTTCCAATAATTTGAGAACAACGAATTCCCCAAGCGGAGATGAAGCTCCTCTATTTTCATCCTTTTTCCCAAATATGGAAATCCATTTATAAAGATACCAAACTTATCCGGTTTATTCGGCATATATTGCGTAAACCTACACCTCTCTTTGGTTGAATTATGAGTAAAATCGATGAATACATACTTCAGAGATTAAATCCAATTTATCTGTTTGTAAACGCTGGCTTCGTTGACTTTTTTAAATGAAAAATCAGCCAACAACAAATATAACGCAATACAGCAAAATATATGATGGAATAGCAAAAATTTTATGGTTTTTATCACAACCACACATACAAAATGATATCATATGAATCTTTTTATGCGGTAGTTAAGGCACATTACATTTATTTCTCGGTAAAAAAAATAACAAGAGAGGAGTAAATATTGAAAAATGCATTGTATGTAAATTATATTAAAAGTCATAAAGTCAACTAGCGATGTGATAACGCTTTATGTGAGAAATTTTGAAGAAAAGTTTAAAAAGGGTCATTTGACCCCTCGCGGTAGGTTTAGTGTTAATAAATCATTTTATGCATTTAACGTATTTTTTTCTTCATTAGATTTTAAAATTAGTTAAAAAATACTAAACAAAAATATAGGAAAATGAACAAACTGTAGAATTAATTATATTTTAAAACTTTGTTACTTTTTTCTATAAAAACAATTATATCTTTTGAATCGTAAGATTTTATTAATGTGATTCTGCTCTTAAGATGTTGAAAATACAGATAAAAATAAGAATGAATAAGAATAGCTTTTGAATAGTAATGACATTTTGTGATGCAATTTCTTTGAAACTGTTGAATGTAAAATGAAATCATTAAATTCATTGAAAAGTAAATTAGTCAGAGTAAACTGCAGTATTATTAGTTAAACAAAACTGCATTGTTATTTTAAATGTTATATATTTATTCCATAAGTAATATTAGATCATATTTTTGAGAATATTGTTAAAATCTACAAAATTAAAACGAATTTTAGATGAGAAAATTACTAATGATTATTATTTCATTTTTAAACAAAAGATTTTTAGATAAATTTTATTATCTTAAAAGTTTAAAATAATAATTATCAAAACTGTTATTTATTCTAAAATTTAAAAATATTTTTCTTGAAATATTGGTGCAATAATATTTTGTATTTTTAACTAATTTGTGTTTATTTAGAAAAAATATTGGTTTTGGAAACTAAACATTTAGAATTAAAATTAATTTTGTATGGATTAATAAATATTAATTAAATTTTCATAATATTTTCAATATACATGTATATATATATCAACATGTGCGATTTTTTTCTTAAAAATATTTATTTATTTCACATATCTTTTTATATATTTATTTTTAATCACACAAATACACATATATATATATATATATATATATATATATATATATATATATATACATATAAAAGTATGATTATATATTTTACTTTTTTTCAAAATGCATTTTTATGTATATAGTCCACCTTAGTTGTTTATTACAGTGTTTAAAAATATTTTGATTACTATCTTAAGTTAAGTGTAATTAAATAATTATTATTCCACCTATATAAGAGAATTAAGTATCTTAATTATAAGTGTATTTATTATACTTAAATGTATATTTAATTTTTTATTTTATAGAAAAAAAGAAAACTTGTATAGATTAATAAAAAAAGTTGCTAATAAACATCACATAAAGATTCGCAGATAGTTAGATTTTTAAATTGAGCTCTAGTTTTTTTTTTTTTTTTTTGTTGACATAAGATTTTAAATTTATTTTTTTCTAATGAAAGAGGAATATTGAAAACAAATTCAGGTTAGTCATAAAATTAATTTTCGTACATATATTATTAATATATGGAAAATAAAATTTTATTCATTAGAGATTTCGTACGTATTTTGAACGAAATATATTTTTAATTAAGTTTGAGTAACATGGTATACATTTTTAACGTGGCTTATTAAATTTATAACATATTGACAGCAGTTGGTACTATATATCTATTTTGCAAAAATAGCCTGAAGCGAATTCAATTGGTATATGAAAGATGTTTGTTGATTTTCAGATACAATTTTGCCATTCTAAGAATAAATCAATAACAGCTAAAACTTAAACGTTGTTTATTCACAATTATTTATTTAACTAATGAAGGTGGACATGTTCTACTGACTATGAAAGGCCCGTTCGGTTCTATGCAATCTTTTTCGAATATACTCTGTCAGGCACTAACGCAATATCTATATCTAATGCAAATATTTGCTTAGAATAGTTTCATGACAATCATAAATCTCTCGGTTTCAATGGCCTACGCACTTTATTTATACATATTCATCTCAATCTCTCGTTGGTAGATGAATACATTGAAATGTCAACTCGTTGTCTTGATTACACAGCAGTATACTAATCCGTGTTCCAGCAATGTTCTTTTTTTATCCATTCTAGAAACGATTAAACTCTATTCATCTTTCCACACAACCTGCAGAGAAAATGCTCAAACGTATCTCGAATATCTATGTACAAACATATAAACAGTTTCTTATATTGTCGATTAACTATTAAGATTATATCTTTTATAATATGATTAAACTTGTATGTGTGTGTATGCTTTGCGTGACAAAATTTTGCGTAGAATTAAGACTCGTATCAAGTTTTCTTCACTAATGTTAACATTTGTATAGGATTCTGCTACTATGTTGTTGCATGCATAAAGTGTATAGCAAAGAGAGGCAATGAACGCATAAACACGACTGTGCAATGTGTCATTCGCGTATTTTGAATTCTTACTTTTCTTCACTATTAATGATAATTAAGTACAGAAACACAGTGTTGATTTTTAAAAATTCATGTAAAATATTTCTTCAATATATCATTAAATTATATGAACTAGTTAAAATCACTTAAATATACTATACTAAAAAATTAAAAAATAATTTTATACAATATATATATTATCAGTTTCTTTTTATCCACTGCTAAATAAAAATATATCAAGAAATATTTTTCTGTAGTTTTATTTGAAATTCATATATTTTGTTCCTTAATTAAATGATATATTATTGAAGAAAAATATTTAAATAGTAAACATTTTATTATATAGAAAAAATAGGTTTTATTTTTTTATATTTTTTGAAAAAAATCATTATTGAATATTAGTTTGTTTTCATAGAAATATCATTTTTTAAAAAAAACATTTAAAATTATAAACAAACCAAAAAAAATATTTTTTAATCGTAGTGATTAAAATTACGATTCGTATTAGGAGTGTTTAAAAATACAGTTCATATTAGTAAACTACTAATAAAATAGATTAATTAAATATTAAATTTCACTTTCACTAAAGCCGAACAATTTATAATGTCAACGAGATATCAAAAAACGTCCTATATATTGAATTGTATACTGGCTTTCAAGAATTTAAATTATATAAATTTCATTTTGTAATATGTGTATTTTTAAATTGTAAATATTTTAACAGAACGGAAATTATTCTTAGAATTATGTACTTTATCTTTTGAACAAAAAGTCGTGATGTGTTAATAATATTAATACCATGCATTATATAATTTATATAAATACATACATAAATATTTAACTGATATGAATATAAAAAAAATAACAAATTGTGAAATTATTTATAGTTTTATTTGTAGAATATACGTTTTTTCTAAAAAAATAATGCAAAATTCATTTCAAAATGAGTAAAATTTAATTTTTGTCATTTTTATAAAATAATCAAATATTTACACAAATGAATTTTAACCCCAACACCACAATAATTTAAAGTGTTCAATAATCACATATTATTTATAATTTATAATTATATCGGTTAATGCATTTCGATGGCGATGCCATCATCGTCAGAGCCTTTCGTAGATTATTGAACACTCTAAATTATTGTGGTGTTGGGGTTAAAATTCATTTGTGTAAAGTGAATCAGCCACAGTTCCAAAACAACCAATAATCAAATATTGTTAAAAAAATATTTTCTAAATTTTTATAGAGACTTGTAACAATTTAAAATTGATTTCATATTCTTTTTGATTAAATTTAATAAAAAAATCATCTGTATATTAAATTATCAGTACACATGTTTTTATGTATTTGACTTTTTAAATAATATACTTAAATTTTTAACATACAATTTTATTTTATAAAAAAGTTGTTTTGTGTACATTTTTTAAGATATGTTTCTAATTAAATTCACAAATAGATTATTTCCGTATTTTTAATTCCATACAACTATATTTATTTGTGTATGTGTATATAAATATATATATATATATATATATATATATATATATATAATATAGAATATTAAAATAAATATAAATGCGGTCCTAAACAAAAAGAAATATTTAAATGATAGAAAAAATTGATAATGCTATAAATTTTCGTCTAGACGTATTAAATTTTATGATAATTTTATGCACGTACATATTGTACATATATATTATAAGTAATGTCTAATTTTTTAGGTACACACACACACACACACACACACACACACACATATATATATATATATATATTTCTCTTTACATAACAACGATGAAATGTTAAAAAGTACAACTAATTAATTTTATATCATACAATATATAATACAACCCAACAAAATTTGTCCGAATATAACTTTTTTCCAAATCTATGTATGTATTATTTATATATTTTTAGATGGTAGTGTCATCAATTTTAAACTCGAATTTGGTATTTTTTACTGTGTTATATGAAAATATTTCTTTTAGTATTTTTTTAAAAAATTGAATTTTTTATATATTTCAATATGTATTACTACATATATAGGGTCATCCAAATGTGATTACTAGATTTGTGTTTAATTAAAAAGAAACATGTGTATAGTTTCTTTTTAATAAAACGCAAATTTAGGCATTACATTTGGTTGAATATATATATATATATATATATATATATATATATATATACACACACATACATATACGAGGGTCGTTTGATAAGTATGGTAAATTTATTTATTGTTTAATTTAATTAATTAATTAATTTAATTAAATTTTTCGATTTAGTTTTTCTTACCTTTTTACCATACTTGTCAAACGACCCTTATATATATATATATATATATATATATATATATATATATATATATATATATATATATATATATATATATATATATATATATATATATATATATATATATATATATATATATATATATATATATATATATATATGTATATATATATATATATATATATATATATATATATATATATATATATATATATATATATATATGTATATATATATATATATATATATATATATATATATATATATATATATATATATATATATATATATATATATATATATATATATATATATATATATATATATATATATATATATATATATATATATATATATATATATATATATATATATATATATATATGTATATATATATACATGTGAGCAAGTCTAGAGACCAGTCTTATGATATCTAGACATATCTTAAACTACTGTTGTGTATGCTATTTTAATCTTTATAATAATTATTCGTTGTGACGGTCACAGCAAGTATAACCACCATCTGTGTTGGCGTGCAATTTGCAATTATGCATTTGCAAATGTTTTGCTACCATATTGTTCAATGTTTTTGTTTGCTTTATTGGACATTACGAATCAATAATATTTCTGTTACATTGGTGTTGATCATTTGATGACTGAAAATGAACAAAATGTTGATAATAAGTATTGTAAACCAACGTTGTTTTATATGTAATTTCATTTTATATTATTGTACATTATTTGTTATCATATAATAATTTTATCTTTTCTGGATGTAAGCTTCTTTAAAACTTTTTACTTCTAATGATCTAGTGCATTTTTGTTTCATTTATTTTAATGATTTTTCTTATGCTTTTCTCATCGATTATATGGAGTCATCCAAATGTGATGCCTAGATTTGTGTTTTATTAAAAAGAAACATGTATATAGGCTGGTGTATAAAGAAATGTATATAGTTTCTTTTAAATAAAACACAAATATAGGCATCGCATTTTGATATATATATATATATATATATATATATATATATATATATTCCTCATGGGTTTTTTGTTTTTTATTTATATCAATACTTCTCTCATGTATCATTGATTTTCTCTTCTTGCTCTATGACCGAACGATTTTCATTTTAAATTTACTTTTGTAATAACTTAATTTTGGTGTTCTCCTAAGCTATATATCTTTTTTTAAATATTATCTCTAGTCTTTAGTTCTTACTTATATGTTGGCTGGAATCGTAAAATAGTACTGGTATTTAAGTTTCAATGTCATAAATGTAAACAAAAGGATTCATTAATAAAATACTTTTTTTAACATAGAGGAATATTTGACTTTATAATATGGTAATTTATTTCGAATTGACGCCATTTCATCTTTATTTTATATTTCATCTATAAATATTTATGCAGTGTATATATATTATATAGATACACATTATATTTTTAGTTATATATATGTGTTTTATATATATGATAGAATATATATGAATCTATCGAAAGTTCTATCTAATCTAAAACATTTATATATATACATATATAATATATAGTATGATATATATATATAGGTATATAGATACTATATATATAGGGTATATATATATATATATATATATATATATATATATAAATATATATAGCTTATATATATATATGTATATTCGGTATATATTATACAAAAGTAATATATATATTTTCATATCATATGAAAAAATCTATGTAAAAATTATACTAAGTACGTTAATATCTTTTTAAATTATATATATATATATATATATATATAGTCTAGAGACCAGTCTTATGATATCTAGACATATCTTAAACTACTGTTGTGTATGCTATTTTAATCTTTATAATAATTATTCGTTGTGACGGTCACAGCAAGTATAACCACCATCTGTGTTGGCGTGCAATTTGCAATTATGCATTTGCAAATGTTTTGCTACCATATTGTTCAATGTTTTTGTTTGCTTTATTGGACATTACGAATCAATAATATTTCTGTTACATTGGTGTTGATCATTTGATGACTGAAAATGAACAAAATGTTGATAATAAGTATTGTAAACCAACGTTGTTTTATTTGTAATTTCATTTTATATTATTGTACATTATTTGTTATCATATAATAAAGTTATTTTTTCTGGATGTAAGCTTCTTCAAAACTTTTTACTTCCAATGAACTAGTGCATTTTTGTTTCATTTATTTTAATGATTTTTCTTATGTTTTTCTCATCGATTATATGGAGTCATCCAAATGTGATGCCTAGATTTGTGTTTTATTAAAAAGAAACATGTATATAGGCTGGTGTATAAAGAAATGTATATAGTTTCTTTTAAATAAAACACAAATGTAGGCATCGCATTTTGATAATCTTAAATATATATATATATACCTCATGGGTTTCTTGTTTTTTATTTCTGAGTTCACATCAATAACTTCTCTCATGTATCATTGATTTTCTCTTCTTGCTCTATGACCGAACGATTTTCATTTTAAATTTCTCACTTTTGTAATAACTTAATTTTGGTGTTCTCCTAAGCTACGCTTTTCTCTTTTTTTTAAATATTATCTCTAGTCTTTAGTTCTTACTTTTTTGTTGGCTGGAATCGTAAAATAGTACTGGTATTTAAGTTTCAATGTCATAAATGTAAACAAAAAGGATTCATTAATAAAATACTTTTTTTTAACATAGAGGAATTTTTGACTTTATAATATGGTAATTTATTTCGAATTGACACCATTTCATCTTTATTTTCTTCCTTATTTCATCTATAAATATTTCTGCAGTGTTAATAAATTATCTTAGATAAACATTATATTTTTACTTATCTATAAGTGTTTTTTAAGCATGATAGAACTTTAAATTGAATCTCCTTCGAAAGTTCTATCTAATCTAAAAACATTTTGTATATATACATGTGTGTGTATTCATAATAGTATGAAAACAGATGTTTTTTAGGTGAGATAGAACTTTTGATAGGGTTTCAATTTAAAGTTCTATCACGCTTAAATAAACAGCTTATATATATATATATATATATATATATATATATATATATATATAGATCAGAATTATTCAAAAATGTACACTTTAAACATAAAATTAGTTTTCGTCAATAAATGTCTATTCGGTCTAAATTATACAAAAGTAAGTTAATACCCTATTTTCAAATTCAAATGAAAAAAATCTATGTCAAAAAATTATACTAAGTACGTTAATATCTTTTTTAAATTATATATATATATATATATATATATATATATATATATATATATATATGTATTTTTACATGTGTTAAAATTATAAAATATTTCTTAAGTAATTATTGTTTGCTTTTATATTAACGTACTTTTTAATAAAATTTAAGTAGACATTATTTACGTGGTGAATTTTTTTTATATGAGGTGTTAATACATCTGTGTAAATAAATTTAACTGTAGGCCTTCAACTACTACTGTACGTAATTTATAATTGGCAAATAAATGAAAATTTATTTTTTGTTTCACTGTATTATAAATAATATGAATTTATTATATATTTGTACGATGAGAACGTATTATTTCATATAAATATAGATATTTACACATATCATCACATATAATAGAAATAACCATTTATATATATATATATATATATATATATATATTACACACCATATAACTGAGTATTTGAAATATAACTTTGTCCCATAATTCACGTAGAGTCAAAACAACATGCCACATGGAAAATTTCTATAACTTATAGCTTATTATGCTGCCGTTGCATGTGGTTATAACCATACTGGTCAGTTCGAACTTGCATTCTACATGACATTGATTAAATATTTATTTAAAGATAGATGAAGCAAGTTTCAGTCAGTAATGTAAGTACAATACATTAAAAACACGATAATATTCATGACTGTTGAAGAAAAAAGAACAACATTGAAATTTATTAAAATATATAAATAATGGAGAAATATTTTTCATTATATATTTTTTATTAAAAAAAATATTTTTTGTTACTTTAGAGTATTTTTACTATATATAGGTATATGTGCATTATAATCTTTTAAGAAAACTGTATTTTAATGACACACACATACACACACACACACATATATATATATATATATATATATATATATATATATATATACATATTATTTTTATCAACCTCTTTTTATCTACTGCTAGATGAAGACTTTTTTCAAAACTTTCACATTTTCAGTTATCCAATATCTTTCCTTTCATTCTATTTTCATTGAATTTTCATACATCTTTTCATCCATCTATGAGACATAGAAATCTTATAGTTTTTTTATTTTATATTTCTAAGTTACCAATTAATAATTTATCTTGTTCTTCGGTGATATTTTTCTTTTACTAATTTTCTCTTATATAACAGATTCATTTTCATTTAAACTTTTCACTTTTATTATAATGATTGTAATTTTGATTTTTTTGAAATCCATTTGAATTTCATTCTGTTATTCTTGTTATTTCTAAAAGGTACATTTCTATACTTATTTGTACTGTTTAAAACCTCTGAGTCATTCTGACTTTTGTGACCCATATTTAAATATCTTAAATGAGAATGGCTAGGATGTATTAATAGAAACATCTTCTTTAAACATAGAAGAACAAGCAACAATCAAAGCAATAGTTACCAAGTGGCTCAAGTGCTCTCATAAAGATTAAAACAGAAAAATCTGCTACAAAGATAACGGTTACCATTTTCTGGAATTCTGAATGTTGCTCAGAACTTTTCGACATGTTGCTGGGTTTATTTTACGAACTGCAACTCAAATGTTATTATTAAGTCATTAATCGTTTGTGGATTTTTGGCATAAACTCGAATTTTCAAAAAATCCTACAAAAAAATCTAATGGTGTTAAATCGTATGATCTTGAGGTCAATTAAAATCTGCATTTCATGAAATTACACGTTGATGAAATTTCGATCGCAAAAACTGAATGTTTCTTCGGTTGTGTGACATGTAGCACCATCTTGCTAGAAATAGACATAAGACACATCAATATAATTTAATTCTGGCCAACAAAAGTTTATTAATATTAATTGGTATCGCTCAATATTTACTGTAACAGCATTTCCAGCATTATCTTTGAATAAAAATGGTCTAATGATTCCATTTGCCCAAAATACACACCGAGCAGTGACTTTTTGTGGATGTAGAGATTTTTCATGAATAACACGAGAATTTTCATCATCTCAGATACGACAATTTTGTTTATTAACGAATCCATTTATTATGAAATGAGCTAAACAAAATTTTGCTTGAAAGCAGATCTCTTTTTCGTTATTCAATAAACCAACTAGCGAAATTACGACGTTGTAAACGATCTCTTTCAATTTCCGGACTAATTAATTTTTGTACGCGTGTAAACGCAAATCTTTATCCAAAATCCTCCATAAAGAGCCATAAGGTATGCCCAATTCTTGTGAATGACATGAAATTGATGTTGTCCGTTCATTTTCAACACTTTCACTTACAGCAGCAATTTTTTCATTTAGGAGTATAGTTTTTAATCTTCCACTATTTAATTTATCAATAACACAACCAGTTTCTTCGATTTTTTTTACTAATATTTGAATTAAAGACTGATTTAGCCGATTGTTTACACCAAAAAAATCACGAATTTTGCAATGGATATTTTTCAAAAAACGCTCATTTTCATAATAAGTTTGAATAATATAAATGAGTTTCTGCAATGTGTACCTATCCATGGTTAAAATTATAACCTTCTACTAAAACAAAATACCTTATATCATTTGAAAATACATGACGTGTAAACATTATACAGTGCTGACTGCTAGTTGAAGTTTGATTAAATGGTATTATTCACTGGTACACTTGGTCATATCGCACTGATCAGGTATATTAGTGATATATATATATATATATATATATATATATATACATATGTAGATGTATATATATATATATATATATATATATATATATATATATATATATATATGTACACATATGTAGATGTATATATTTCTGTGGATACTTCCATAAATAGTTAATAATTTTTTAAGTGTAATAAACAAATGTTGTGTGTACATAATAGTACATCTTAATTATCTATGTAAATGTATAAAAAAATTGCAGATCGATTCGCCCTTCGTTTCTGACATTTCATAATATTTACAGTGATTCTGTCTAATAGACATAAAAGTATATTAAAAGTGTTCTGTGCAGCACAATACGACCGGCGCCGCCGACCGAGCCTTGTCTCGGCATGCTTCTAGCCGACCACGTATAAAACCCAACCACACCTGGAAATAACTTCACTTCCAACAACTGAACATTGTTTTCAAGTAACAAGATCGATCTGCAAGTTTGTTCCAAGCGTGCGTAACATTTCAGCATGCACCGGACACAAATCGAATGTCCGTCGTGTGTTGGTCCATTGGCCTCGTTTGTTCAAATATAATAACTCACGGCGATTTTTTGAACAACGTTCGCACCTCATAGGCGTCTTGAACCGACTAATCGTACCGAAAAAAAGTTAAACGTGTTAGTTTTTTGCGTGTCAATTTCAGTTTAATTGGATATTGATTATGATTGATTAATATTTACATATTTATTATTGGTTGTTTTTTCCAATATTAAATAATTTTATTGAAACACTGTATTCGAGAGACGTCTCGTTCGGATTTTTTCATATAACGGGAGGTATTTTAAGTGGGCTGAAATCGAAATATAATTATTTAAATGTCAATTTCGAATGGATTTTTGTTTATTTATTGCGACCTCTAACATTCAGCTTGAACTAGTTTTTAAATACGAGTAGATATGAAAGAATCTAATAATGAAGTAATCATTCTAATAATCTAATAGTATGGTTAGTTTTAATAAATCGATTATATATTAAAAATAGGTATATATTTATTATAATAAATAGAGCAAGGACGAATGGTTCTTTTTAAAGAAACCAATACGAGCAAATGTAAATTGTATAACGATTTACATAAATTGTAAATTTAAGAATAAATATCACAATTACAGTTTTAAGAAAAAAAATACAAATTCAATAATATGTACTTATACATTCCAATTCAAATTATTTATTGATTGATTTGAAGTAAATTACTATGTATTTACGAGTTGAAATTGTGTGAAAGTTGAAGTACAAAGAGTAGACAAGGTAATGAACACTTAAGTGGTGTTTATATTTAACTAAGTGTTTATGTATAAATGAGTTTGAAAAATACTTCACACGTATATTTTAATAATTACCCTATTATATTACTTAATAAGCAGGTATCTTATAAAATGAGTTTGAAATATGAAATCAAAGGCTTGGATTTTTTAATAAGATATGAAGAAATTTCTGTTCAGACAAAACGAACTAAAATGATTGATTTGTTTTTTTCTACACTACATTAAAACATCTCTATAAAAAATTATATAAAAATATTATTCTCAGCATTGTGGTTCGTTTTTAATTTAATTAAGCAAATAAAGTCAAAAGTTAATGAATAAATTGTTCTTAAATGCGTGGTAAATGAATGTAAAAGTATGTTAATTTTATACTGAAAAAAATTAACGATAAAAATAAATAAACAATATAAAGTATATTAAATGCATTATACAATGAATATACGAAAATAATAATTAGTGTAGTTAGTGTTTAATTGATTTGAATTATCAATTCGTAACTAGTAATTAAATTGTATATAATTGTTTTTTTTAAATGTGATAGGACTTTAATTTGAATCCCTATTGAACGTTCTATCTAACCTAAAAAACATTTTATATGTGTGTGTATGTATACGAGGGTCGTTTGATAAGTATGGTAAATTTATTTATTGTTTAATTTAATTAATTAATTCATAAATTAAATTTTTCAATTTACTTTTTTACCATATTTATCAAACGACCCTCGTATATAAAAGGTATGATAACGATGCTTTTTAGGTTAGATGGAACTTTCAATAGGGATTCAAATTAAAGTTCTATCGCGGTTAAAAAACGCCATATACATATTTTTTTAAATTATATGAGAAAAATTTTTGTTTCTGATATATAGGCTGATCTAAACGAAACTAAAGGGTTTAAGCAAACATTTACTTACTTACTATTATTTATTATTATCCTTCAGTCTTATTTAATCCATCCTATAGAAAAATATTTGTATATATACATACACGTGTGTATGTATGTATATATTGGTATACATGTATATGTATAACATTATCTTCATAGTCACAAACTAAATTACGAGTTTCACCGAGAGGTCAGTAGGTCGTTATTGAGTCACGGCGACGTCTTCATGCTGACAGTGGCGTGTACTATTGCAACGCCACAACCGCCAACATAAACTGGCATCGTGCTTTAGTCGCCTCAATTGTGTAATTTATTTGTCGGTATGCCCTGTCCGGTCCGTACATATACCATTGCCCATATCTACTCATTCAAACAGTTCATAGACTACATGAAATGTGTTGTTGCATACGTAGATACAACGAGTTGATTGCACATCGACTCCCGCTGATCAATTATAAACGGAAGTTTATGCATGTATGAAGTTCAATTATAGTTTTATTGTTTGCATGCAATCATTTTAAGTAAAATTTATATGTAATAGAATGTTATATTGCTTTACTTTCTCAAAATTATTAATAAAATAAAACTTTCATAATGATATATATACATACATACATACATATACGAGGATCGTTTGATAAGTATGGTAAGAAAGTAAAAAACTAAATTGAAAAATTTAATTTAATTAATTAATTAAATTAAACAATAAATAAATTTATCATACGTATCAAATAACCTTTATATATATATATATATATATATATATATATATATATATATATATATATATATATATAATGTGCAAATAAATTTATCTCTTACAATGAGAAATATTTTTTTATTTAATAATATTTTATGAGAGTTTTTATTTTATCTTAATGTTAGTCATAAATTTATATAAAAACAAAAATATTTTATGGTTTCTCTAAATCATTTTCTATATGTATATATATTTTTAATAACATATATATATATATATATATATATATATATATATATATATATATATATATATATATGTGCCTTTATGTATACATACATAAGCACATAATTTACAAAAATATTTTTTTATACAACTAATTTTTATTTTCACGATTAAATAAAATAATAAATTAGGGTACACTTAATAACTGACTACTTTCTTTTTCACTATTAGTCAATATTTTCCACTTATTTTTTTATAACAATGACTGGTTACAATTGGATATATATATATATATATATATATATATATATATATATATATATATATATATATATATATATAGATATTTATATATATATTTATATATATTTATATATATATATATATATAGAGAGAGAGAGAGAGAGAGAGAGAGTGTTTCAATAAGAAAGTCAGAACTTTAACAGTTGGTAGCAGCCATGTTGGTTTTTTTAACCTCATTTTGAAATTTCAACTCATTGCAGTTTGGAAAATTATGGAATCAAGCAACACTTCAACAATGCTTAGAAATCGTGAAAACATCAATAGATTTACTGAAATTAAAATTTAATGAGTCCATTATTTAACGAAATGAACCCATTATTTGATCACCAAGATTATGTGATCTAATTTCATTGAATTATTTTTTGTGGGATTATGTGAAACCATTTGGTTTTGTTGATAAATCACAGACAACAGAAACATTAAAAATAAACATTGAACGTGTAATTCATGAAATTGGACCACAATTATCCGAAAGGATGAATAAAAATGGGTTAGACGAATTCACTGTGGCAAGCAAAGTCGTGGTGGTCACATGAGTGAAATTGTGTTCCATCATTA
Source organism: Neoneuromus ignobilis (assembly GCA_029203775.1). NCBI lineage: Eukaryota > Metazoa > Arthropoda > Insecta > Megaloptera > Corydalidae > Neoneuromus > Neoneuromus ignobilis. The sequence goes on from CP092090.1 coordinate 48,897,567, forward strand.
ATGCCATAGAATATGCTTAAAAATAATAAAAAAAATAATCAATTAAATATTTTTTATTTTATTTCCATTTAAACATTTGAATTACTTATTGGAAAAACCTATATATATATACAGAGAAAGAGAGAGAGAGAGAGAAAGAGAAAGAGAGATTATAATTTAATGAGATATAAAAAATAATTTATTATTTTTTTGAAAAATTAGTATTTGCTATTTTTTCATAATGGATATTTTTATTTAGATTTTAAATTAACTGTAGTTACAGAGATTATACATCCCAAAGACATTTAAAAAGAGGAATGAAATTTAATTACAGTGTAATTAAAGTTAACAAATTAACCTAGTATTTTTAATTCAATTTACATCTAATAAACATCATGCATATACATACATACATACTTATATATATATATATATATAAAATATACGACATAAAATTGCGTTGTTCTCAAATTATACTTTTATGTACCTTAGTACATCCATCATAATATGTCATCTGAACTTGCTGCAAACTTTCATATATTATCCATGTTATTAACTTAGATAACTATTCTGTGCCTTAGAATGAATGTGTTTTATGTATGTGCGATAGAATATAATGTTTAACTTATATACAGTATAAATACTTATTATAATATAATTTATACTGTTCGTACATTATATATACATTTGTAAATATGTACGTGTGTGTGTATATGTGTGGGTGTGTATATAAGTGAATATGTCCTTTTTAGGATAGAATAACAATGACTAGATATTTGTATCTTCAGTGTCATTAGATTGAATCAGAGTTTGTTCTATAGATCAACTTTTATTAGGAATTTATATTTGTTGTTTAATTTTGCTTTTAGATTTATGTATCTACTGATTTAATAGTAAAGTTAGAAAAAAAATTAATAAAAATAAAGGTAAAATAGTATAGGTAACATTTGTATAATTTCTCTTTTTTTTTAATAAAACACAAATCTAGGCGTCACATTTGGATGACCCTATATATGTTAATTAAAAATATTATCCAAATACTGATAATTTATTTTATAATGAAATTTTGATAAAAAATACCAATTTTTTTTTATATTGTAAAAGATAAATATTATTTGTTGTTTTGGAACTTGTGGTTGATTTTAACAGAAAGACTCTGATGATGATGACGTCGCCATCGAAATGCATTAGCCGTTGTAATTATAGACTATATAATTATAAATAATAAGTCAGTATTGAACACTTTAAGCTATTGTGATGTTGGGGTTAAAATTCATTTGTGTAAAGATACATATTATTTATTTAATTTCAAATTTACAATTAAATTATAAATATATTTTATTTTAATCAATTCAACGATTAAAATAATATATAATTTAAATATTTCCAATATATACACACACGTGTGTGTATTGTATGTTTGTACGATGGAATAATATTTCAAGACACATAAAATATTCTATGAAATTATGTATGAACAATGATTTTTAACTAGTAGTTTTTTAAAAAAAAGTAAGTACATATTTTTTTGAACAACATTGGAATCTATTCTCGTCTTGAATTTTTATTTAAGACTTTTATGTAATATTGTGAATACTGAAATCGTGATTGCTTTATTAATATAATAATAAAAAGCTATAACTTGTAAGAAATATATATAATTAAACTGCTTATATATATATATATATATATATATATATATATATATATATATATATATATATACTAGTTATACGAGTAATAAAGTGAGAAAGTTTAAATAGTTATATTTGCTTTTTAATAGCTATAGACTGCGAATTTAATATGTCGTACAGTAATTTACAGTCTGGAGATAATCGATAAGTTTAAATGCTAACTACAATTACAACAAATAAAAAATAATGTGCAATTTATTAAAAGGAATAAAATGAAATATATCACTGAATTTGGTCTAGTATGTCATAACAAAAATGTTATAAATTCTGTATAAGAAGTGTAAAATGTTAAATTTATTTATTACTTAAAAATAACATTCTAAAAAAAGGTGATAGGTTATATCGGAACTAATTTGTTAATATATAGCGTTATTGAATAAATTAACTTTGCATATATATATATATATATATATATATATATACTGACATAATAAATTAAATATACTTGTGAAAATGATAATGTCCATTTTTGTATTATAGCAAATTTATTTTAACGCAAATGAAACATGAGAGGATTTTATAAAAACGTTTAATAATTATTTCCTCTTTCCTCTCCATTTATGCTGTATTATAAAATTATGATTTTATAATACAGTACTTTAATGATGATGCATGGTCATCGAAATGAACTATAGTGAATAAAGTTAATAATAAGAATTTTATAAAATCTTATTATGTTAAAGTGGCTGATTGATTTGTAAGATGTAGGTGAAGATTTGTCTTTATTGTGAAGTAATCGCCTTATTTTTATAATTACGAAATTCTTTTTCTTCTTCTCTGTTCATTTTGTCATACTTTGTTTCTTTATTAATACTGCTAAGATTTTTACTTTTCCTTTTTTCTCAAAATGATTATTTCTAAATTATTTAAAAATATGTCGTGTTTTATAGATTTTTTTTATTTTCAATAATCAAATTTTTATTATTTCTCATTTTGCTCATTAAAAAACTAATATTCACTTCTATATAACAGATTATTTTATACAAAGGTTTATGGAAAACATTTTTTTTGCTATTCTTATTCACATATCTATTAATTATGAACTGTCGTTTACTACTGAAATGTTACTTGACTAGAACGATTCTCCATTTTATTTTTGAGTTACATCTGTTGCATTTGTAACTTACAGGTAGAAAAAATCTATTCGATTCGACTCATTTTCTAGCCTAGCAGTTTGTCTTCTTAACAATTTTGATTTTGGTTAAATCATGTTCAGTTAATTTCTTCAACTATTGCTATCGTTACTTTTTCTAAAATTGAATTTTTTGAGTGAAATGTAGTTGATATTTCTTTTAGCTACAGTTTCATCTGCAATATATTAATATACAGCATCTAATTTTAGTGGTACATACATTTCAGATTTTTCTTTTACTGTATTACTTTTTATTTCTCCATCACAAAAACATCTGGTATTTATGTATCACTAAAATTAGTTGCTGTATATTACACTGAAGATGAAACTGCAACTTAAAGTAATAAAAAATAGCTGATAAAGTATGGAATAACTTTTTATATTCTGAAATGTATTTATTATTAGTAAATGAAATACAATAAATCCAGTGTTTATTTTAATTCTTTCTCTCTCTCTCTCTCTCTCTCTCTCTCTCTCTATATATATATATATATATATATATATATATATATATATATATATATATGGCCATATAAATGTAACGTCTAGATTTGTGTTTTATTAAAGAAACATGTGTATAGAGTGATATATAGGTAAACATGTGTATAATTTATTTTGTTTCTTTTTGATAAAACACAAATCTAGGTGTCACATTTGGATGATCCTATATATAATTGTTATGGTATTATTGATAAATACAATAAATAGATAAATAAATGGTTAGAGAATTTAAAAAGTTAAACATTGTATGAGTAATTATATAAATATAGAATTTTATATAATTTTGAAATAATTTATATGCAAATTTATTTAAGATTTTCTACATTTTATTGTTTTGTTAATGAATTGATATTTTCTTAAAATTAAACGTATATTAATACTGTTAAGTGATGTAAATTTATATACGAGTTTCCAGTTATTTTTTTAGATTTTACAAAAAGAAAATTATGTACTATGTTATAGAAAATAAATCTGAATTCATTACTATTACCATATTAGCTGATATCAGCTCATTGCTTGACGAAGGCCTCAGTGATTGTTACTGTTGGTCGCTCCATGCTGACTAAACGGGTTGGTGAGAATTTTTTATTGAAAGTTTACTCCTTCAGGCAGATTACATTCACCTTGGCTAAAGAATTTGAATATTTATGTATATATTGTTTAGTTTTTTTAATAGTATTCAATAATGACTTTTAAAAATGATATCAGTATGTGTGTGTATGTATAATGTATGTTTATATTGGATGTTTTTTAAGCGTGATAGAACTTTTAATTGAATCCTTATTGAATGTTCTATTACGCTTAAAACATCCTATATATTCGTATTAAATTTTAATAGAATAATCTATGAAATAAAAACTGATTTCATTTAATTAGTGATATTTTTTTAATTTTCAATGATTTTTTGTAAAATATTTTGAATAATGTTTTAAAAAACAATGAAGTACGCTTTTTCGTTTGATATTAACTTATTTAATTCTATATACAACTTTTACATTGTGGAGCAATTACATTTTTCAGTGAAAGATCAAATTGAAGTGGAGAGTAAGTGAAAGTAACAATTCGAATTCTTTAATATCTTTTGCTACCGATTGACTAATCTAAGCAGATGTACTAACAGTTTTTGTTAATATCGTTAAATTGAATTTTATACAAAAATTAGCTCTACTAGATAATAATAGTAATCTACTTTGAGTACACTTTAATAGTAATAAAAATTTGCAGATGATAATATGCAAATGTATTAAATTTTTTTTTGAATTATTCTTTAAAATATTACAGAAAGTAGAACGTAAACTTTTCTTTTGTCGTTAGTTTTATAATTCTTTTAACAGATATTTCTATTTTTTTTACTAAATCCAATCTTTCAAAATGTTTAAAAATATATTTAAAATATTATAAATAAAACAGTTTTAATTTCATATATATGCAAAAAATAAAACAATTTCGAAATTATTAATTCTAAAATTTATTGCATTGTTGACATTTTCGTTAATCTATAAATATATTTTAGTAAATATATATCACAGATAAACAATAATTTATAAATAAAACATTCTTAAACACAGTGACATTTCTTTTCTGTCGACACTGATTGCGTTGATATTTTAAGAGAAATCTCTTTTCTTTTGAATCATTTCAAGTTTTTACTTGCAGGTGTCAAGTTTATTATTTTTAACAATGGATTCGAAGTTTCTAGGAACTTTTAATCTTTTAATTCTTTGTTTGAAAACATTTTACAACTTTTGAAATATTTAAGCAGTTTAAAACTTTTTCAATTGTATGGTTCATCTTTTGTACTCGAATTAGGGATATAGTCAGAGATTTTTAAAAAAATCTCAATCTTTTTCTACCTGCTACTAAATAATATTTTAAGATTTGATATGGTTTCTCGAACACAGTAGTAATAGATTATATATATATATATAAAATTATCTCTATATAAATTTAAACAGTTTAATTAAATATTTCGTTTTTTTATTAGCTAGTAAATATAATAATTTTCTAAAATATTTCAATCTATATGATTTAAATGAATCATTCATCAGTATCGAAAATATTATAATAACATTTTAATATTTGTTAATTATAATTTTATCGTCTATACGAATTTCCTGTATAAATTATTTAAAATATCTTTCGTTCAATTCTAGTAAAAACGAGAATTAAATTTTAACAACGTTTCTTTTTTTACCAACATTATTAAATTGATTATATGCTTTTATATTTTATAACTTCCGTATTACAGCTTGTTATATTTATTTTGCTTTTCTAATCAGAAAAAACTAATTGAAAAGTTTTATTTATATCATTGTGTTTATGAGAATATGTGTGCTATTTATAAACATACATTTATATTAATAGTAATCGATATATTTGCATATGTGCATAGATAGACTATCATCTGTAAATGCAATACTTCAAGGACGTCAGCTTAACTGTAAAAAAATATTTCGATCGATTTACTTAACCAACTTCTGTATCATAATAGTAGATGTCCTCATTTAACAGTTGCATAGTAACTGATGTCACGATTTATCTTTATTAAAATTTACAAATATGGTCAGATGATTTTTTTCAGTAGAAATGTTGTATTTATTACGAGTACAACTTTGTTGTATTTTCTTAACAATCAAATTCATATTAAAAACATGTTAATTATTCATACTCGAGGGAGGCGTGAGTTTGAAACTAA
>CP092090.1:48908567-48923567 GCA_029203775.1 Neoneuromus ignobilis
CACCAATCCGTCTGGTCAGCGTGGTGAATATGATCAAATACCAGTGAATGGTAGCACTCATTGAGGTTTTCGTCCAGTAGAGGATTGATATAAACTTTGTGATATGATGTGATATATATATATATATATATATATAAAATCTGATTTTGTGACATTTTTATTTACTTTTTATTCATATGTTATTTAAAATTAATTTTTGAAATATTTGTTTTAGGCTAAATTGTGTAACTTAAAATATTAAAAGATCTATGTATCTTAATCTCCTGAATATTTTGTAGAATTTAATATATTCTATTTATTTTAAATTATAATTAGATAGTATATTTATTTTATATTCTTTTTATACACATTTCTTTATTTTATGCATCATAACTTTTTTTATCATTACTCATTATTTACATTTGTTTATTGTTCATTTTATTTTTGTATATAAACATTTTAAACATATCATTTCACTGATGTAACAATTTAAAATTATTACCATTGTAATGTATATAAACTAGATAATATGCATATGGTTATCCAATAAGTATTAATTTGATATGATATTAATATTTGATTATTATACATTAAATTTTTTTTATAAATGTCTTTCTATAAATTAGTAAATATTTTATTTGAACAAATTCTGAAATATTGAATTATAACATCTGATTTGAATTTACATAAAATTCCTAGCCCTAATAAAATAATAATGGACTGAGTTTATAATTTATGATACAGGATCATCCAAATGTGATGCCTAGATTTCTGTTTTATTAAAAAAAACTACTTGTATAGAGTGGTGTATAGGGAACAATGTGTATAATTTCTCTTGTTTCTTTTTACTTATATAATAAGTGATTAGAACATTTGTTAAAACAATATTTTTAATATTTCCAGTAATTATTCATTTGATATTAAAAACATGATTTAATATTTTTCAGTTTTTATTTGGTACAGAATTCTAGATTTCTTATTTAGTTACTATATGTTTTCATATATATATATATATATATATATATATATATATATATATATATATATATATATATACACACACACGAGGGTTGTTTGATAAGTATGGTAAAAAAGTAAGAAATACTAAATTTAAAAATGAAATGAAATAAATTAATTAATTAAATTAAACAATAAATAAATTTACCATACTTATTAAACGACCCTCGTATATTTATATATATATATATATATATATATATATATATATATATATATATATATATATACACATACACAAATAATATTATCTAATTTTAATATTTCGTTTCTTTTTTATTTGAATTTTTGTTTAAATGCAACAAATGCAATTTTTTTTTAAAAAAACGATTACGTATTTTAAGCGTTATTGTAATTTTATTAATTGTCAAATTAAATCAGTTACTATAACTCACCTATTATTTAGAAATAAAGGTATTGATTTCATTTAAGAGTGTCATTCATTATTGTTTAATTGTTATTCATTATTCTTTAAGTTGTGTTGTACTTGAAACTTTATTTTATAGTTTCCATATAGCAACTTCCTTCCGTCACGAAATATAATGCAGATGCTACATGTGTCTATATGTATGTAGTGAAATTATGTGATAAGAATATTAAATAAAAACATGTTGATATATAGTACGATAAGAGAAGATCTTGAAAGAATATTAAACAAATTTTATATAGTGACCTTTAAAGGGCCTTCATGAACAATAAACGTATTAAACTAACGATAAATTTCATGATTAGGAACTATTTGTCATTTTCTTTCATTGTAAACATATGTATGTGTATATATATATATATATATATATATATATATATATATATATATATATATATATATATATATGAGTGTATATGTGATTGTTTAAAATGTATAAACATATTTTTATCTAAACATAAATATTAAGATAGTGAAAATAGTTATGTAATTAAATAAATTTTTCTTAGATATGTCCAAAATAAATATTGTTTCGGGTGTATTTTTGAAGAAATAAATTATTTGGAAACAAAATAAAGTGGGAGTTGATGTCAAAGGTTTTTTTTAAATACTTCATAACTTTTACTCGGGCGGATAAAATAAATTATGCGCTCGTAAATATCATATACATATAAATGTAAAATAAACAAATAAATTTATAAATACACACACACACACACACACACACACACACATATATATATATATATATATATACGAAAACGACTATGCACTTATTAATATAGATGATACAATAATACTTTTAAATTATGCTTGTTTTAATTATGCACATTTCAGTTTTGAAAAATGAAATAATCCAGATGGTATTAATTTATTAACTTGGAAGGTTTTTTTCAAACAAAAGGAAGTAAGAAATATAAATTGATCTTTTTGTAAATTTTGAGTTTTAATTTAAGTTGAAGTTAAATTTATTATAATGGATATTATAAATCAAAATCAATTTAACAATGAAAGAATTTTGTAAATAGCAGTGAGATAAATTTAAATTTTATTTGCGTAATGGTTCTTATATATATATAATTATTTATTTTTTTACAAATATAAATTGATATTAATTTTAATATAATAAAAATAAATAATAGTTCATTTATTTTAATATTTCTTAATCTATTTTTTTTGTATATAATTTTTTATTAAAGCTAGGTATTTAGGTGAAAAATATTTCACATTAAAATTTATTTTACTAACAGAGATAGGATTTGTTGTCTCATTAAGAACTTGAGTATAGAATGAAAAAAATAATATTTTTTTTTGATTTATTGAAATTCATATTTTTACTCATTTTTTAAAAAATCAAATCTACTTTAATTATTTAACAGTCTTAAATTATTTTATTATTATGTAGAGTTAAATGTGTTATTTTGTAGCAATTAAATTTTGTTACATTTTTTGTTATTGATAAACTTTTAAAAAAATATTATTTATATGATATTATTTAAAATGATCTACTTGTAAAAATTTAAATAAACAAACAAATGTATTAGAATAAAAATAAACACTAAGTAAAGGCATTTTGAATATCATTTGTCATTTCTTTAATATTCATTTCTTTAATTCTTTATAGGGTTTTCCAATTTTGAAATTTTTTATATCAATAATTTTTAAATATCTCAATGTATGAATAAATGGACTTATACCACTTTCTAATATAATATTCTTACGATAAAACTATACAGAAAATTTCTTTTACTTAATTTATGAGTATATTGTACACCCTTGACTGTGTTATTATAAATATAAAAAAGAGTACATCCATGTCTACCTAGAACTGTCATTAACTCATTTTTTTCTAAAAATGGAGTTATTCTGCTTTCAAAAAAAAAAAAAAAACGATTAATGAATGCCTACGAAGTCTACTATGTATGCCTGTGAAATTGTAAAACAACTACAGGACTATTAATTGGGCTATGTATAGACAAATTTTTCAAAAAATATATGAGTCGGTTTGTAAAATTGCTAATTTCACTCATTTAAAACGTTATAAATACATTGCACAAAAATTAATGACAATTTGGTATCATATTTAAATAATAAAACGTCTGGGCTGTGGTGGCGGTTTTTCCCATGAAGCCCTGGTAGCGAATGGGTTAAAAAAAGTTCAAACATGCCATCAGCTGTAAAAATTTTTTTATTTTTATTGGAGAACCCTATAAATGTATGTAGTTAAAATTTTTGTAATAAACAATATGTGACACCAAATATTGTTACTTGTGACATTTAATAAATTTTATTTTAGAAGATTATGTAATATATGTATAGTATTTAATTATAATTGATATTTTATATTTAACGTAATTATATGTGTGTATATATATATACACATACATACACACACATACGTCCATCCATGCATAATAACATCTGTACGTCATAGATATTAGTGAGGTATATGAATATATATGCACGTACATAACTAAACTAAAAATATATCAGTTATCATATATTGGATTGAATGATGTAGGTACGAAACAAATTCGATGTGTCTTAAAAACATCTTGCATCAACTTCGTAGCAATATTAAGTCATTGAACTTTTCTTCTTTTCCTTTTGGCTGCGCGCGCCTTGAGCCACCAACGTCCTGTCGATATCTTGAAATATGATCATGAAACAATTATTAATATTTTATTCATTTTGTGCACAGATGATGAATTAACGTGTATTTAGATGTACTTACATATAGAAAAATGTATCTGAACAAATCGCGTAATTAATGCTCATACATCAATGTCCCGTAGGAAATATTTGATATACTGATTGAAATGATACGCACCGTTGAACTATTCTGCAAACTAATTCCTTATTGCCAACATTTTTTTCAACATCGGTTTATTTTCGGTGTACGGTATAAACGGTCTATACACATATTTAATATATTAAACGGCTGACAAATCGCGATATTAGATTACGGAATTATTATAATAGTTGTTTCTACTAGTTATGAGATGTATAATTGTCGTTTTAATTAAAAAAATAATCGAAGATTTTATATTCAGTGTATATTGAGGTTTTATCTTATATCATTCGTTTTTATTTCGTTTAATTAAATCAATAAGTCTTTATGATTATTAAAACTCGGAATTAATTGTCTTTATACTTGTATTTTTATATCTAGTTAATTTGACACAAGCATACAATAGTATAAATTATATATATATATATATATATATATATATATATATATATATATAAGTTTTTTTATCTACGCATATATTTTTAACAGCATTATGAAATTAGATTCGTAGTAAATCGTTTTAAGTAAATTTCTGATAGGTCATTGTACTGAAACATCAGTGAACTAGTCCTTGTGAGAAAACTGAATTTTACGTGTATGAAAAAACAGTAAATATAGTGTACAAAAGGGACGAATCGCATGAGCATGATGTAAATATTTGGCATGGATCTCGTCGCCCAAGGGTAGGCCGGTGTTATTATATAAATACTGAGACCACATTTTAATGCCAATCCTTCATTATACGCATACATACATATATTAAATATATATTTATATATATATATATATATATATATATATATATATATATAATAACGTATATATTCTATTGCGTTTTATTAAAAACTGTATTAAATAATTTTTGTAAAAATTCCAGTATAAATTTGTTGAATAACATATGATAATCAGATTAGACTATCAGTTCAAATTATCTTTTATTTAAAATGATTATATATACACACTTATTTGTGTGTAATTTTTAAAAAGTCTGATCGTTGTTTTTCTTTCAATTAAAAATACAATTATAATATTTTTTTTGTTATATGAAAATAAAATGTCTATTTAATTCAAATTTATTAATTTTCCATTTAGAAATTGTTAATTTTTGAAACTTGGTAGAGACTATTTTCAGTAAATCATTTTACAGAAATTTCAACATTTTCTTCTCATCTAACGATTTGTAATTTTTTAAATAATTGTATTATTTTATTCATTACCTTCGTAATTTTATTTAATATTTATTTTAATAGTGTGTAAAATAAATAATATTGAATATTTTATTGAAATTTGCAAGGTAAAAATTGTTTTTTAAATTCATATTTTCTATTTTGAACATAAATAGTTTTGATTTGAAATATTTCATTTTGTAAAAAAACGAACAAAAATATCCGAATAAAAAATGTTAAATTGTTGAAAATATTAAAACTGTTTAAAAATTGATTTTTTTGATCTAAGTAATTATATATATATATATATATATATATATAAATATATATATATATACTAGGGTTGTTTTATAAGTATGGTAAAAAAGTAAGAAAAAATAAATTGAATAATTAAATAAATTAATTAATAAATAAATTTACCATACTTATCAATCGACCCTTGTATATATACACGTATACTTATAATGTATTGTAAAATGATGATAATTCTTTGAAACCTTTAAATGATGTTTCTTTTTTATATAACTGGTGAATATTTTTGTCTCTTTTCAATTTTATGCTTAGCATTTTTACATTAATATTCAGCTTTTGGTTATTGCCTTTTATTTCTTTTTTATAAAAAAATATAAAAAGACAATGTGTTATGTTTAAAGTATTCTTGTTCATTTATTTTACACATATTTTTAATGAAAAAAAAGAGTTAAATACTAAATAAGAATAATTAAAGTACTTCAAATTCAAATGCAGATAGATACGAATAAAAAATAAATAATTATATGTGTGTGTGTGTTTGTGTATATATATATATATATATATATATATATATATATATATATATATATATATATATATGCAAACACGTATACATCCTGTATTATTATTTATTTGCTACTGTCAAGAAATAACAATATAATTTTATTAACAATAAATAGAAATACAAGTGATATGGCTTGATGACCAATCCTTCGTGTAAAGTAAGTACAGTATATTTTACGTAGTATTTATAATGACAGCGAACCAGTCACTGTAAATGAGCCATAATTTAGCCAAAATATACGATTTGACTATATTATAACTTTCTGATGTTAAAAAAATATTTATTTAATGTCAATGAATTCTACTATAAAATAAATATATTATTTTAAAAATCTTGCTACCCGTTTAATGTCTTCATATATTTGTATGTGCTCATTTATATATACACATACACACACAAGACACAGACACACACACACAACACACAACCACACACGTGTGTGTTTTGTGTGTGCGCATGTAATTTGTCCACAGTATTATAAAAAATATATTTTTGATCGAAATTAAGGATATCGTAAATATGTTTCTTTATTATTTACTCCAAATTTCTTATTTTAATATTATGTAGGGTCATCCAAATGTGACGCCTAGATTTGTGTTTTATTAAAAAGAAGCATGTATGTATATATAGGATGGTGTATAGGGAAACACGTGTGTAGTTTCTTTTTTTTTGAAAATAAAATATAAATCTAGGGATTACACTTGAATGGCACTATATTTATGAAAAGTACAAAAAAATGACTTTACATCAAATATATATTTGCATTAATGTAAACTGTAAAAAGTTGTATTTATATACAATGAATTTTTAGTTGTACCCATAAGTAATGTCGATTTACAAAATTCTCTTTTTGTAAAATGAAGGTGATTTTGAAGTAAAATTTCTTCAAGTGCAGTTTTGACAATGAAAAAACGACATTACCTTAGGTACATCTAATATTATAGAAAATATTTGGAAAGAAATATTATACATGTAATTTATACTAGTGAGAAAAATATTATAATAGTTTTATTGGAAAATTAAAATCACTAATTAATTACTAATTACACTCACACACACACGCACACACACACATATATATATATATATATATATATATATATATATATATATGTATATATATAAAAGTATATATAATTGTACAAATTATGCGAATTTATTATATCTCAAGTCGAAATCAAATACAAATCAAGAACAATATTTCGAATCATCAAACAAACAAAACCACGTTGACCTACACTGACACAATGTTCACCTTTGGGGCATGCCGTGGCACTACGAAATACCTTTGAAGTCTGCTGACAGGTCTCACCAGTTTAATTCTCGATTCGTCAACTTCGCATTAACTGTGAATCGATATTACTATCCTTATTTCATACATTCGAATGTCTGTATGTTAAAACGCAATAAAGACAATCGTATACAAACACACATATATAGAGATATGTATGATAATACACATAGGTACACATCTTAGTTGGATGGACTGCCAAATTATGGGGTAACGATAAGCTTCCCAAAACGTATAAATACGCTTCGTGAGTCGCGTCTAGTGCTCGTTTGGGTAGTCAGTGGGATATTGGTCATTGTGGTCTATTTAAGTAACATGAACAGATTATTTGACTCGATACACGATCCCATAATTATATAACCGACCAGTATTTCTCTAAAGTGGCACATAAGATGCTGTTAACTTATATACATTCTGCGTTTAAATTATTATTATTGTTTTTGTCGTTTTTGTTGTTATTTGTATGGCCATTGTTTTTATTATGAATCGTATATTTCTTTTTTTGAATCAATTAAGAGGAACCGCAATAAATACGTTTAAAGTTGGATATTACGTATACTGAGTCATGATTTAATGAATCTATAGTTAGTTTTGACATTTAGGACAGTTTATATTGAGTTCACTTAATGTAATTAATATAATTTTTTTATATTTTTAACATATAAAATGATATTAATAGAATATATATATATATATATATATATAGAGAGAGAGAGAGAGAGAGAGAGATACAAACATATACACATGTATATATATATATATATATATATATATATATATATATATATATATATATATATATATATATATATATATAGATGATAGAAAAATATACACATGTGATATATATATATATATATATATATATATATATATATATATATATATATATATAGGGTTTTCTAAAAGAATATCAGAACTTTGACAGCTTGTGGCAACCATGTTTGAATTTTTTTAAGTTCATTTTGACATTTCAACTCAGTATAGTTTGGCAAATTATCATAGAACGGTTTACACTTTAACAACGTTTATAAATTGTAAAAACTTTAATAGACTTATTGAAAACAATAATTAAATTAGTCCATTATTTTACAAAATGGACCTATAATTTTGCCACCGAGTTCATGTGATCGAACTCTATTGGATTATTTTCTGTGGGGTTATGTGAAATCATTGATTTATGCTGAGAAAACACAAACAACAGAAGCATAAAAAATAAACATTGAACATGTAATTCATGAAATTGGAACACAATTATGTGAAAAAGTGACTGAAAATTGGACTAAACAAATGTATTATGTCAAGCGAAGTCGTGGTGATCATACGAATGAAATTGTGTTCTATTATTAATGTCTTAAAATATGCTTAAAAATTTAAAAAAAATTAATTAAAGACTTTTTGTTTTATTTACATTTAAATTTTTAAAACGCTTATTGTAAAACTCTCTCTTTCTCTTTCTATCTCTCTCTCTCTCTCTCTCTCTCTCTCTCTCTATATATATATATATATATATATTTATATATATATATATATATAATCTTAAATGTGTTATAGTATATATAAATTGTCTAAAAATTGTTTTATATTTTCTTATTTTATTTTAAATTTATCAGAGTGCAAAAATAATTCCCTTAACGTATAATTTATAAATTTTATTTTATTTTAGTTAGAATTTTGGATAAAATATTAATAATTTAATACAAATGAATTAATTTGTGTTAAAATGAATTTGTTATAGTGTCAAAAAATAGTAATTTATGATTGCTATAAAAATAAAACAAAACATACATACATACATATATATATATATATATATATATATATATATATATATATATATATATATATTAAAAAAAATAAGTAATAAAATAAGACAAGATCTTTTGGAAGTTGAATCACTTCAATTTACTTTCTTATTATTTCAAAGAAATAATGAATATTTAAATAATTATTCTGGATTATATTTATTAGCAGTCATCACAGGAATCTCTTGAAAAAAATTCAAATTGCAAATATGTATAAAATAAAAAATAATATAATTTTGTACAACTATTTTTCTGTTGGTTTTAATACTGTAGAAAATTTTCTTTTACAAAAATCAATAACTCATTTCAAAACTAGAAGAATTTTTTTGCCATAATCATATATTGTTTATTTTTTTTGGATAATTTGTGTTTTTATATCATTTAGAAGAATTTAAAACTTTCAGGCTATAAATATGGATGAAATAGAAAATAATATAATTTTGTGTAACTATTTTACGATTAGTTTTGGTATTATAGCAAATTTTCTTTTACAAAAATCAATCAATCATTCCAAAACTACAAGAGTTTATTTTTCAATAATCATATATTGTTTTATTATATTGGCTAATTTGTATTTCTATATCATTATTACTAAAAGGCTATCGGAATCCTTTATAAGAATTTAAAAATTTCAAACTATAAATATGGATAAAAGAGAAAATAATATATTTTTGTGTAACTATTTTACGATTGGTTTTGGAATTGTAGTAAATTTATTTTTACAAAAATCAGTTATTCCAAAACTACAAGAGTTTACTTTTCAATAATCATATATTATTTATTTTATTCCCTAATTTTCATTTCGATGTCATAATTATTACAGAAGACTATTTCAAATGTTACTATTAATAAAAAATAAAAAAATGGTACAAAATTATCGTACTTAAAATAAAAATATATATTTATCAATTATTACTGATAACATGAAATATGTATTTGTTTAAATAAATTAAGTTTATGAAAATACAATATAATGGAAATTGTAATTAAAATATTTTTATCATCACTTAATAAAAATAATTTTAGATATAACAGATACTCATAAAAATATTTTTTTCTTTAAAATTAGTATTTAGCTAGTGATTATCAATTTTGTGAAGAAATGTGTTTTTTATGTAGGTAAATAACTTTTTTATTAATCTGCAAATTTCAGTTTATATTTTTAGAAATTATGATTTTTTTAAAAAGTAGGTTTCATTTTATGTATATATATATATATATAATTGTGTATGTATGGGGGGCTAAAAAGGTAAGTGACCATAGAATGAAGTAGGTTTTAGCATTTTTTCGTGTCGCCGGAAGTCATAAATTTAACTTAAAATATAGGCGTTCCAAGATCATTGCTTTTCACTTAACATAGATGGTGTGAGAAAGACATATTTTTTCTTTTGAAAGAAATGAACAGTCATACGTTCTGTTTACTATTTTATTACTTAGACATCCAAATGGCAAATAGTATTTGAATATGAACATTTGCATAACAATATGTACTCTTTGTTTATTAATAAGTACAGATAAATCAAATTTTAAAACTTTTATTCTCTTATACACATACAGTTTTATTTTATGTTGACTTTTTATTACGGTATTAAATTTTTATTTAATACAAATTTCTATGTTATAATTTTTCTCTTGAATATAAAATTAATATAATTTATAATAAAAAGTATAAATAACTTGTACTTGGAATTTTTTTATATATTACATGTATATATATATATATATATATATATATATATATATATATATATATGTATAGATGTTTAGATGTATAGAGTAAATGCAAGTCTCTTTATAAGTGTATGTATATTCCAAAGAAAAATGACTACAATTCTAGTACAGTAATCGGTAATTAATCCATTTAAATACTCATTAAAATAACGAACGAAACCAACTACTCTAATTTTTATTTTCGTTTGATGTAGTTAGGGTTTGATAAAAAGCTATACACCGGGTATCATTACATGGCAACAACTCGACTACGTTACGCATGACACTCAAAACTTGTATATGTATATCAGGAAGGTACAGCTCGCTCTAGTGAGATCAACGTGCTTATAAATAAGTAAATAAATGAGTGCAATTAATATTTTCTACTTATTAATTAGGCTATCAATTTGTAGCAGGGCACCACCGGAGTTGGTGGGTAATATGATCAGTTTAGAAAGTGATCTTTTGTCGAGTTTGCCGACAGCCATTTATGTGTCTGTTTGACAAAAGTTCTTTGTTTGTTACTTCGTTTTATTTTTCATTTGATTTGTTTAAGATTGTCTTTGATTTATAATAAACTATATTTTTAATGAATAATTTAAATAGATAAATTGTTATATATATATATATATATATATATATATATATATATATATTCATTTAATTACAATGTATTCTTATAAATATATATATTTTAAAAAAAATACTATTACACAAAACAATATTTTTAAATATTTTTGTGTTATTATTTTGAAATCTTTCAAAAATCTATATTCTGTAAATATATTATTAACGTTACTATTATTTATATAAATATATGTATGTGTTTGCAGATGAGAATATATAATTTTATATGATGCAAGAATATTTCACAAAAAGTGTCAAAAAACGTACATTATTTGTTTTAAAAATATTGTATTTAAAGTAATTTAAAATTGAAATATTTGCTAATATTTGAATGTTTTTTTGTCTAACCAGGAGGTTTTACTCATCGATTTCCGAATTTGCTTCTATAGGTGTTTTTTAAGCATGGTAGAACTTTAAATTGAATCCCTATCAAAAGTTCTATCTAACCTAAAAAAACACCTTTCTTTTTATATGTATGTATGTATGTACGTGCGTATGTGTATATGTATATATATATATATATATATATAAAGAATGTTTTTTAGGTTAGATAGAATTTTCGATAGGGATTTAATTAAAATGTTCTATTACACTTAAAAAAAACAACTATATTTACCAATATAAAAAAGTTATGAAAAAAAAACGTTTAGAAAGCTATGTTAATGCTTCTGTGTAAACGATGTATATTATAATATTATATATATATATATATATATATATATATATATATATAAAATAAAATTAAATTAAAATTTATTTTGCTCGAAAAGTTTTGCTAAAAAATTATCTTGCTCGAAAAGTTTTGCTAAAAATTTATCTTTTTCAATTTTTTTTGTTAATTTTAATATTTCATATAATGTGTATTTCCCTTATTCTCGGAAAACTTTAGAAAAATTTGGAAACAAAAGTTTCACATCAACTATGAGATGGAGTACCATTATTTTTGAAATAGAAAGATGAATAGAAGAAATTTCTAATTATTTAAAAATGATTCCAGTGAAGTGAGGTATTTTTAAACGTTCATTTAGAATATGTATATATATTTTCTGCAATAAGCTAAAAATATATTACACATTTCATTGAGATAATTTCATATTAACAAAAAAATATTTCATCTAATTTATTTTTAAAAAGAAATAATGTATAGAAATGAAAACATTTTATTAAAATATTTTCTAATTATTGAATTTTTACAATTTTTATTTTTTAATAATATTTCATGTTGTGATAATATAATAATTTCTTTATGAAGAGATATTTGGTAATTTTTTTTAAAAAAAAGTTTGGTAAAGAATATGTGGAGTTTTATTAAACATATTAGAAAAAATTGTAGATGTTATAATGAAATTCAGAAATAGGGCAACTAAATCAAATATTGACACTATCAACTTAAAATTTCTTCTTTGGTAATACATATTACCGCTTCTAATTAGAATTTATTGCTATTAAAATCTATAAATTGATAATTTCAACTGAAGTTATATTTCCATAAATTGACATCACTTTAACAACGCCACCATAAATTATTGATAACGAAAAAGTAATCAATATCACGATTAAATAATTCGATTACAGAGACGACACAAACTTTTTCTTTATATCTACTAAACTGATCGTAAATTCCACGTTACATATGTACTGACAACTTAAACGTAAATCTGTATAATTAATCGAAATGTTTAGATAGAAATCGAACCCGGAATTGCGACTTACACTTTTTCAGACAGATTTGATAGTGTAATGTAATGTTCTGCTCTGTTCTTATATAAATTTCATCTAATCAACAGCTCTTGGCGGGTACACTACAAGCGCTGATTACTGATCACTGACGTGTGAAAAGGTAGATAGAAATCTTAATTCAGCGAAATGTAAATGAATACAACGTGCAATGTATTCATTCTCGTATACAATGGATAATCTACGCATACACTGTTGTTTGTAATCAGGATGATTTTATCGATTTCCATATTGATGTTTATATATATATATATATATATATATATGTATGTATGTATATATGTATGTATGTATGTGTGTATGGTCATCATACACATTACATAAATACAAATGTAAATATGGTATATACATAATATTAAATGAAGACCAATTACGTTTTTTGAAAACTAAATTAAGTAGGTGTAATATTATACAATATTTAAAATATGTGAAATGCCAAAGTATTGTGTTTGTATAAATTATATGCCTAGATACCGTACGTGTATAGAAATGTATTGGTATTTAGTTAATTTTCATATTTGGATAATTTTAAGGTAAATTATTTAAATTTCTAGAAGAGATGACACCTTTCATTATTTTTTTGTATTAAACGTTTAATGAACTATGTTATTTATAAAAATAAGTATATTTTTTACAAAAGGTGAATGTTTAATTGACAGTAATATTTAAGAATAATAATTTGAAAAGCGAAACGTAAATGAAAAGTGTAAGTAATGTGTAAATATCAAAATGTTATCTCAATAACTAATTATATATACACACATACACACACACGCATATATATATATATATATATATATATATATATATATATATATATATATGTATATATATATGTATATATATATGTATATATATATGTATATATATATATATATATATATATATATATATAGCGTTTTTTTACTAAAAATGTTAGAATATTGAGAGTTGTTGGTAGCCATGTTTGATTTTTTTTAAACTCATTTTGACATTTTAACTCAATATAATTTAGCAAATTATCATAGAACGATTAACATTTCAATAACACTTACAAATTGTAAAAATTCAATAAACTTATTGAAACAAAAATTAATGAGTCCATTATTTCACAAAATGGACCTATAAATTGATCACCAAGATCATGTGATCTAAATTCCGTTGGATTATTTTCTGTTGGGTTATGTGAAATCATTGGTTTATGCTGATAAACCACAATCAACAGAAGAATTAAAAATAAATACAAAATGTGTAATTCATGAAATTGGAACACAATTATGTGAAAGAGTGACTAAAAATTGGTCTAAAGAATACACTATGTCAAGCAAAGTCATGGTGGCTATATGAGTCAAATTGTGTTCCATCGTTAATGCCATCGAATATGCTTAAAAAAATAATTAATTAAATACTTTTTGTTTTATTTCCATTTAAAATTCTGAAGCGTTTATTGAAAAATAATTAATAAAAATGTCATTTTGTACAAATAAATTTGAATGTTTGTACAAATCATATAAAATCACTAAATTTAGAAAATAATTTGTTGAAAATATGAATAATAATTTTCTTTTCGTAATAAAATTATTTTTATTATAAGTAACGAAAATAAATAGTTTTGAATATTAAGAAATTATTTGATTTTTTTTAAAAATATAAT
>CP092090.1:48928567-48988567 GCA_029203775.1 Neoneuromus ignobilis
GTGTTGAATATTTTTACTTTTAAAAATGTGTATCTTCAATCTCCTACATATTATAGTACAAAGTTTCATTGATTGATATAAACATACATACAATTTTGTTAATAGCAGCAAAATGGATAAAGGCTGAGGAGTTGATAGGCAGTTGTAGATCTTCCGTATAGATCCATTTAAATGCTCGGATTGCCAGTTCGAAATTTCTGAAACCATCTTTGTTTTATTCCCTGATTAACATTTTATTTGATGTTTTTCTTTGATTCGTCTGTACTATTCCCCAATTTAAATTTGTATAAAAAGAGTTCGCTCTTGTTTCACAAAAAACATATTTTCGAGGGTTAACAAAGAAACCACTCGTTAAAATACTAAGTGAATACTAACAGCATTTCGAGCGAAGTAGCCGCTTTTATAATAAACAGTCATAAAACAGGAATAAACTTGAAAAATCCTCTTGTGCTTATGCAAATATGAAGTCACAAATTGAATATTTCATATGGTACAACCTAATATGTATAATTATTAAGAAATACATATATACTTGTTTAAATTTCAAACAGTAATTTTAATAAGTTATAAATTAAAACAATACTTCAAATATTTGTAAATGCACCCAATTGCAATTATCTTACATTGATGATATCCCGAGCCGTAATTTAAATTAAAACGAAAAACTGTATGGATATTTTTTTAAATATTATATAAAACGGTTATTGTTTAATCGAATCGATTTAATGTGGAGAAAATTGTGCATTCTTACATTAATCCATTCAGTTTATTGAACCGAGATTATTTTTTCATATTTTATTAATATCCTCTCACCGAAGCTAAGTCATTGTAAACATAAAGAAAAACCAATGAGCCCAGAACAAATTCATTTATACACTGCATTAAACTTAAATGAAGTACATCTTGGTCTTGCATTTGAACAATACTTAGAAATAAATAAATATTTTTTTGTTTATATATATATATATATATATATATATATATATATATATATATATACACGTCTGTATGTACGTATGAATGATATAAGAAAACATAAATGAATAAGAAAGAAATGAAATTAAAAAAGAAAAGATTTTGTACTTGAATATTAATAAATTAGACATGATAAGGAGATTGGAAAATTTGATTGAAGAGAAGTAAAAGAGTAAGTAGAATCAACTAATTAATGATTGTAATTTAAGAAACACAAAAAGAAATCAATGAATATTCATATATCAGAGTTTCGAAAGAAAATAATGAATATGTTAAATAATAATATGAGAAAATGATATTAAAATATTTGTAAAAGAGTAGTACTATGTGCACACACACATATATGTTTATATATATATATATATATATATATATATATATATATATGTGTGTGTGTGTGTGTATGTGTGTGTGTGTGTGTGTACATACAGGTGTCCCAAAAATATATACACATTTTTATATATAATGTATTAAAATGTTTGTACATTTTTTGGGACATCTGTATATATTGTCATTATTGGAATTCCATAAATCATATACACTTTTCCAATATCTCTTTTATGTATAAATAGTATTATTTTTAATTTATTTCAATACATATGTGTTGAGTCAAATGAATATGATTCATAGTTGATATTTAATTGTGGAATTTTCATTAGAAGATTTAGTAATGAAGTTGCATAAAGAAATTATTATTCGATAAATCATCCTCTTGCATTCACTAATTGCACTACATAATGAAGCCGATGCTATTGATTCAAATATATTAAGTAAACAAGAATATTAAAACGAAACATTTTAAATCATTGCTTTATAACTTTCATATTCAATAATTAGTTTTGTAATTAATGTCATGAAGATTCCAATACACAAATAAAAATATATTTGTTTTAATAGAAAGTAGGATGGTATAAATGAAATTTTACATATGCAGGGTAAAAAGTTGTATTTCATCAACTTCTTTTTTACATTATTCTAAAATAATATAAGTTAATAATAGATTTATTAATCTAAATTCTTTTTTGAATTTTGTAAAGAACAAAATTATAACGAAGAATAAATATTATTTTTTTCTTTTAACATAAATCGAAATTTATATATTTAATGAAATATAAATATACGGGGGTCATTTGATAAGTATGGTAAAAAAGTAAGAAAAACTAAATTGTAAAATTTAAATTAATTAATTAATTAATTAAATTAAACAATAAATAAATTTACCATACTTATAAAACGACCTTCTTGTATATATATATATATATATAATGTTTTTTTAAGCGTGATAGAACTTTAAATTGAATCCCTATCGAAAGTTCTATCTTACCTAAAAAAAACCACTTATATTTTTATATATGCACATACACACATATGTATATATATATATATATATATATATATATATATATATATATATACATAAACACAAGGGTCGTTTAATAAGTATGCTAAATTTATTTATTGTTTAATTGAATTAATTAATTATATAAATTAAATTTTTCAATTTATTTTTTCTTACTTTTTTAGCATACTTATTAAAACGATATATATATATATATATATATATATATATATATATATATATATATATATATATGTGATAGTGAAAAAAAATTATTTACAAAAATAATGTTAAGAATGACTAAAAATTATAATATTGATTTGTAATTTTGCAAACGAAACATATGTTAGGTATTTTTTTTTAATTGATTTGGTATTCATTTATAAAAAATATTACCCACCGCATCGTGTCGCCTTCCAAATTATATTTATATATATATATATTGTTAGATGTAAGATATGCGGTTCGGTTGATATCGCAGCAGGATGATAGTCTCTGACCAAAATGTATAGCGTTTTCGAATATTCTTGTAGCATCTCGCATCGAAACATTATCTGCAGGCGATGTTTGACAATATCGAACAATAAATAATGTTTTGTGCATAATTTCGTCCGTATGTTTTATTGTTATCATTATCTTAATTGTTAGTTTTTTGTTCGACATTAACATATTTGTGTCCATTTTGTTTCATACTCTATACTTAACACTGATACGCATCTTTAGGTGGCTGAGCAGCCAAGGCGTGATAGTAAACTAACGGATCATATGTGTTCGTAAGTGAGACAGGTTTATGATTCAACCTGTATTACGTATATCAATTTCCTTTTCTGACATAATGTTTATTTGCGTAATAAAAGTCAGTCTGGAGATTCTTTACGAGCATCGATTCTTGTTGGGATGGGAGTAACGCTTACGGTCCACGATAATTATCACTTTTCGGAAACAAGACAAAGAGTGTTTTTAACAAGTTATGGTTATAAGATGGTCTATTTTCTGAAACGTCGTCTGCTGCACAAGAAACTGATAAAACTTTTATGTTGATCGTTCGGCGAAAGAGCAACAGGTATATTTTATAATTAGAGACGACCGTAAGAATATTCTTCTCGTGCATTAAAACGCGTATGTTTATCAAACTGTGGGACACACTAGTGTGTTTCGATTCCTTGGTCGCAACACTACAACATAAATATTCATAATAGGTCCGTGACCGTGCATATAAAAAGTTATTTTATGAAATTCGTTGTTAGCTCGTCGGTTGTTTGTTAGCTGGCAGGGATTTTTTTATAGTAATAAAATATTCCAGACTACCATACTCGATCATTCGTATCCGCAGACGAATTCTTACGAATTTCATAATCCTGTATTTTAATTTTTTTTCTAATTATTTTTTTCGAATAGTCTCATAAAATTTATTCACTTTATTATATACATACACACACAAATATATATATATATATATATATGATTTTTTTAAGAGTGATAAAACTTTAAATTGAATCTCTATCAAAAATTCTATCCAACCTAAAAATTTTTATCATTCCTTTATTATTGCATACATACACATGTATATATATATATATATATATATATATATATATATATATATATATATATATATTTTAAGTTGGATAGAACTTTTGATAGGAATTCAATTCAAAGTTCTATTACGCTTGAAAACACTTTCTATATATATAATATATGTATATATATATATATATATATATATATATATATATATATATATATATATACATACACACATTTTCTTATAGTTTTTTTCAAACATTGTAACGCAATTCTCTATAGTGAATTCTCTCTCTATCTCTCTATTTACCTATATATATATATATATATATATATATATATATATATATATATACTGTTTGATTGGTAATTTTGCTTATTTTTAAAATTATATATTATTTATCATTGAAATATACATTTAGAAACTACTAAGGTGCTTAGTATGTCAGATAAGACACGATACATCTTTAGATTCACTAATCAAGATTAAATACTCAGATTTTTTTCTGTAAAATCAATTTTTTTCTAAATTATATTTCTAATTTTATAGATCTTGTTTTTTATAACAAAAAGTTTTGTTAATTACCCATCATTTTATTAAATAATTTATCTAAATCTTTAAATTATTGTTAATATGTCAACATTTTTTATTGAAAATTTTTTTGGAACATTCAGATTCAATATTGTTTTTTTCCAATAAAATTTATTCTTAATGTAAGAGAGATAAAACTATTGATTACAACAATTCTGTTGTGACAGAATCAACATCCACTGAAAATTTCAAATTGATATAATTTCAATCAGTTGAATTCAAACATACACACACACACACACACACACACACACACACACATATATATATATATATATATATATATATATAATATAATAAAGGGGTTTCCAATAAGAATATTAGAACTTTGACAGCTGGTGGCAGCCATGTTTGATTTTTTAAGCTCATTTCGACGTTTCAACTCAGTATAGTTTGGCAAATTATCATGGAACGTTCACTTCAACAATGTCTAATTTCTAAAAAAAATTAAAAACTTCAATAGTATTATTGAAACAAAAAAAAGTTTAATGAGTCCATTATTTCACGACTCCATTTTTGGACTCATCAATTGGCCAATAAAATCATATAATTTACTCTATTGGATTATTTTCTGTGGGGTTATGTGAAATCATTGGTTTATGCTGATAAACCACAAACAACAGAAGCATTGAAAATAAACATGTGTAATTCATGAAATTGGACATAATTATGTGAAAGAGGGACTAAAAATTGGACTAAACGAATATACTATGTCAAACGAAGTCGTGATGGTCATATGAGTGAAATTGTGTTCCATCATTAATGCCATAGAATATGCTTAAAAATAAAAAACTAATTAAATACTTTTTATTTTATTTCCATTTAAATTAATGGAGCGTTTATTGGGAACCCTATATATTGTATAATATTTTTGTGTATATGTATGTATGTATATAACATTTATGAACTTTTCTAATATTCTATAAATAAATATATGGTTACTCAAATAAAACTGAAGGGTTTAGACATACATTTATTATCTTTTACTATCCTTGAGACTCATATAGGTCACCTATGTAAAATTATATTGAAGATTTTTTTTTAAGAAAATTAATATTTTTTAAAGATAAAATTAAATTTTTTAAAAGCTTATTTATACAGTTTTTTAAATATTTGATTATATTTGGTATTAGTATACATATGAATACATAGTTATGTAATAAAAATATTACCACAATAAAAAATTAAATGTAGATATGATGGCTAAAAGAAAATTGTTTTACTTTTCATAAATGCAAACATATACAGTTATATTTATTTTTATATATATATATATATATATATATATATATATAAATTAATATTTATATATGTTTATCATCGTGTAATATATTAATTATGTAAATATGTACATACGACCACACACACATACATATATATATATATATATATATATATATATATATATATATATATATATATATATATATGTTTATATTTAGACACGCTATAACAAATAAACATTTATATTTAAATATTCGCACAAATTCATTTCTTCAATTCATTGTGTCAGGTCATGACAAGTATTGTCATTGTTTGCATTGTATTCAATTAAATATATACATAGTTACGTACATATATGTAAGTATTTAAATTGTTTTTATAACCGACATTTATAATTATATAATAGTTTAAATTGTACTTCATGTTAACTGTAATGCCAAAATTATACATTAATAAAATAAAAAAAAAACACCGAATGAAAAGAATGATATGGAGTGTTCAATTGAATTATGTATATTCAATTCAGTTGTATTAAATCATAAAATATATTTTAATTAAAACCGTTGATTCAATAATTGAGTTGGTAACACAATGAGTTATTTCTATATCTATTTGAATCTGAATTAAAATTTGTCAGATCTGATTAAGCAACTAGTAACAATCAAAATAATGTCATTATTAGATATAACTATTGATATGCGTGTATGTATAGTTTTGCGTTTATGTGTACGTCCGTGTTTTGAATTTATAAATATTTTTGATGTCATTGATAAATGTCTTTATATTTTTACGTTTCATATTATGTAAAATAATGACAATAATTATATTCATATAAACACATATTCAAACATGTGTACATATAAATATGTAAGACGTTTTCAATACACTGACCTAAATAATGCAGTTGTCGAGTCATTATTTTATTTTATTAACTATCAAATACGTTTTCTATATTTGTTTTTCGACTCACATGTTACAAAATTTGACAGTATTATTTTTAATATGTTAATACAATGATGCTAATTTGTACATAGCACATAGGTAAATATTTTCGAAATGTTTTTATATATGTATTGACTTTTTATGTATATAAAATGAATCTTTAGGGTCATCCAAAGGTGATGCCTAGATTTGTGTTTTATTTTAAAAAAATATGTGTATAGGGAAATATTTGTATAGTTTCTTTTTAATAAAACACAAATCTAAGCGTAATATTTGGATGGTCCTATATATATATATATATATATATATATATATATATATATATATATATATATATATATATATATATATATATATATATATACAGTGAGTCACAAAAGTTATGAGACATGTGTAATTTGGAAAAATCAATAAAATAGGTTTAATTGATTAGTTATGTTTAAAAAAAATATATATATATATATATATATATATAAACAAACATAAATGTATCGGAAATAAAAAAATAATAATTACTTAAATTTGATTAGTATAAAAGAAATAAATAAACTTAAATAATTAAAGTAACAAATTGATCTCACAAAAAATATGGAATAATGTAGTATTAAGAACACAATTATAATCATAAATTTTATTTAAATTAATTTTAATATTCAATGGAATTTTCCTTTGATCCCAGGACTTTATTTAATTTTTTTTTGCATTCATTTTACTAAGTTAGTAATTATGTAAGTAGAAATAATGGTTGATTCATCTACTAAAATATTCTTTAATACCTTTTTTATAGTAATTGTATGTTGGAAAACAAAACTGCAAGACAAATTGCACAAATAACTAAAATAAGTCTTTCTATAGTACAAAGTGTAATAAAGAGATTTCAAGTTGAGAACTGACTAAAAAAAAGCTAATTAGGTTGACCAAAATTATTAAACGAACGTAGTGAAAGAATTATATATATATAAAAAAATAAAAATTTAACAATAAGTGCACCATAATAAAATAGTAACAAGAAAAAGGGTAAACTCAAAAATAGTAAAAAAAATTATTAGAACCTGCTGTTTTCATTGAAAAACTGTAAGGATAAATTTTTTTTGAGTGAAACAAATCAAAAATACGATTAAAATTTTGAAAAATTAATGAAAATTGCCATTTATAAAATTTGAAATACAGCATATAGGGCCATCCAAATGAGACGCCTAGATTTATGTTTTATTAAAAAGGAACAAAAGAAACTATACACATGTTTCTTTTTAATAGAAGACAAATCTAGGCGTCACATTTGGATTACCCTATATTTATAGATAAAAGCTTATTCAACATTTTTAGCAGTGATGGTCGCATAACTGTGTGATGAAGGAATAATGAAGAATTGAAAAACGAAAATTTAATATCGACTGTAAAATATGAGGGTGGCGGTGTTATAATGTGGGGGTGTATGTCGGCGGCTGGTGTTTGAGATTTGGTTTTTATTGATAAAATAATGAATCAGCACGTATATTGCAATATTCTCAAGAACAATTTAAGGCAGTATGCAGAAAGAAAGGGCCTGAGAAAATTGTTAAATATTACTAGGACAATGACACAAAACATAAATTATATATGGTATTTTTTTTTGTTATTATATAATTGACCAAAAATCGAAACGTCGTTTAAGTCTCCGTCTTTAGTCCAGTTGAACATTTTTGAAAAAAGAGTTAGAAAACATTCAATTGCTTCAAAAGGGACACTGAAAAAGATTTTAGGGGATGAATCGGTCATTATTACCACCCAAATAACCACTAATTTAGTAAAATCAATACCAAGAAGATTAAACAAAGTCCTGGAATTAAATAAAATTCACTAAATATTACAATTGTTTTTTTAAAAAAAATATGACTGTAATTGTGTTATTAGTACTACATTGTCCTATGACTTTTTTGAGATAGATTTGTTATGTTTAATGATTTAAGTTTATTTATTTTTTATTATAGTAATCAAAGTTAAGAAATTGTTTTTTTCCTTTATTTTTGAGTGGCTTATGTTTGTTTGTATTAAAAATTGAATTATAGGGTTTTTTAATAAACTCTTCAGAAGTTTTAATGGAAATAAAACAAAAAGTATTTAATTAATTAATTATTTATTTTATTTTTAAGCATATTCTAGGTCATTAATGATGAAACACAATTTTACTCATATGACCACCACGATTTAGTTTGATATAGTACATTCGTTTAGTCCAATTTTCAGTTACTCTTTCACATAATTGTGGTCCAATTTCATGATCCAGTTCCAATTTCAATTACACATTCAATGTATATTTTTAATGCTTCTATTATTTATGATTTATCAACATAGACCCATGATTTCACATAACCTAACAGAAAATAATCCAATGAAGTTAGATCACATGATATTGATAGCCAATTGATGGGTCCATTTCATGAAATAATGAACTCATTAAACTTTTATTTTAATAAGTCTATTGAAATTTTTACAATTTTTAACTATTGTTGAAGTGTTAAACGTTCCAATATAATTTCCCAAATTATACAGAGTTGAAATTTCAAAATGAGCTTAAAAATTTAAACATGGCTACCACCAGCTGTTAAAGTTCTGACATTGTTATTGGAGAACCCTACATAAAGTATCAATTAAGCCAATTTTTTTTCAACTTATACATGTGTTTCATGATTTTCGTGACTCATTTTACTAATATTTTAAAATACAATATATATATATATATATATATATACATACATACATACACACACACATATACATATACACAATGTATTGATCATTTGATGAATCTGATTGTTATATATTACAATAGTTATGAAACAAATCACATGTAGATTTCCTTTGACTTATTGAACGAATATCTATCCGTTAATGGTAGGCAGTTTGAGTAATGATGCATAGGTATCTGGTTGAGAGCATGAGCATGTTCGAATTTACTGATAAGGAGAATCCGATAGTTTTAACGATGCCCACTTAACTAAGCTGTTAAATTTGAAGTAACCAGTCATCATAGTCGCCGTGTGTGTCCTCCTGCTGTGTGATCATCGTATGTGATCTTCTTTTTGTCAACGACAAGAAAAGATCCCAACTAACAATTTTTATACAACTTTAATTCAATAATTAGTAACATGATTTATATGTCACACGGTACTGCTTACAAATTTTATATGGTAATAAAATTATTTGTTCTGTTATTATATTAATTAAACGTCGTTCTCGCTTTTGATTTGAATACATGTAATATGATAATTATAATTAATTTTTATATATTCATTTAAGTTTGTCAATCTGTTTTTTGTTAATTAATGTGTTAAAATCTGTATGAATGAATACCGTTTGTGCAATTGAAAGAAATGCGTATAGCATGTAAATATATTCGTATAATTCATATGTATATTGTTTTAATCGTTCAATCTGTAATCAACTTTGTTCATGTTTTACATTACTATCGAAAAATGATCTCTTGTAATTATTTTCATTCTCGAATAACAAAGTTTTAATATTATAACTATCAGATTAATTATTTTACTTTTTATTACATGTGACTGTATATTTAATGAGATTTTTTATTATGTAGATATTTTGAAATGAATTTATATATATTATATAAATATTTGTTGTGTGCTATATAAAAATATTTTTTTATTTATTTGTTATTACATTATTAAATATATGATTTATTATTAAAATACTTTATATTAACGTAACAGTAATATAGAAATTTTTATACGATAAATCAAATATGTGTTTCTATACAATATGATTTAATCTAATAAGCTTGTAAAGCTGGTCAAGTCAAAAATATATGTTAAGATAAAATACAATACTGATCAATAAATCATAATTTACTTGCGTAATTGTTTATAAAAATTATATATTTTTCATATAATACATAAACAAGAACACTATATATATATATATATATATATATATATATATATATATATATATATATATTTATACTTATATGAGTGCGATTTGACATTATTTAGCAATCAAGTGTAAATATGTTAACTCAAACAGATTCTTAAAAAAACTAGATTGGTTACAAGGCAAGTTTATAAAAAAAGTGGCACACTTTTTAAAAAATATTTTGTTAAAAAGTTTTCTTCCACTTTTGTACTTTTGTGTATTTGATTAAAAATGATCATTATGGTGAAATTATATTTGAAAAGTTTTTCTTTCAGTGATTTTAGAAATCGTTTTATTTTATTTTCTACTTGTACATTTTTTTTGAAAATATACTTGTTTTCGTATTATTTTTTTTATCTTAAGAAATAAATACTCATTATTTGGAGTAACAATTATGAACAAATTTTTATTTGTTACTGAAAATTGTTTATAGTTCTATATATTTCAATTTTAGTATCTAGCATAAGTTACATAGATCAATCATTAGCAAAAATCACTTTTTACCTTTAAACGAAGTAGGTTTACGTTATCATTTTTTCATTATTATTATCAACTGTCAATGTAATTACTAATTTTTAATTAATAAATATTTTAAAATTCTATCTTTTCAGACAGATAAGTAGTTAATTTTATTTTTGTTAAGTATTATATTTTCCATGTTTCTGATTTATAACAATTTATAGTAAAGAATATACATTAATGTCGATACTTGATGTATTGTCAGATTATTAATCATGTTGTATGGTTGTATCAATCGTTTTATAAATATCTGGAATTTTGTCAGTATGGATTTATATATAGTGAAATAAATTTACTACATAAATCAGCAATGAAATATTATAGAACAAATGATCAATTAAAAGTAATTGCCAATAAAAATTACAAATACGCATATATATATATATATATATATATATATATATATATATATATATATATATATATAAATCAAGTTTTTCATGTATATTTGCTAACTATTTCTTTTTTTGTTTCAGGTAAGAACAGTGTCTCCATTTTATTACATTTTCTTACACGTTACCTCGTGCTGCTAGTAAGTTAAATTATCATTTTAATTATGATTGTACATGTTTGTTTTTGACTTTAATTTGCAATAAAAAAAGACTTAAATCTCTTAAACATGCATGTTATGTTGTATTTTAGAAATGTACATGTCTATACAAGCGTTGAAGTCTTTTAATTTTTTAATTTTTGAAGTATTTTCTGTATTATTTAAAATCAATATACTAACTTGTTTGTATGTATGTTATATTATTTAATTGAAAAAATAATTTTATAGAAGTGTTGGGATATTTAATGAAAAATTAAGTAATATTTTGTGTGTAAAATAACATTTTTAAAAATTATTATTTCTTATAATAAAAAGGCTCTGACGATGATGCCATTGTTATCGAAATGCGTATTAGCCTATTGTTGTTATAAACAATGAAGTGAATAATAAGTGATTATTGATCGCTTATAACATTTTTTGATGTTGAGGATGAAAATTAATTTGTATTAAATTCAAAT
Source organism: Neoneuromus ignobilis (assembly GCA_029203775.1). Lineage (NCBI taxonomy): Eukaryota > Metazoa > Arthropoda > Insecta > Megaloptera > Corydalidae > Neoneuromus > Neoneuromus ignobilis. The sequence continues at coordinate 48,940,603 of CP092090.1, forward strand.
AGCTAGTTAATAAAAGTAAATTTGTTATAAAAATATAATTCTATGTAAGAAATATGATTTAGAAAAATGTCATATTTAATATTAATTTAGATATTTTTTTTAAGAAAATCTTCCTAAGTGATTTTAATTAAGAACTCAAAGTTCTGTAATAGAGATGTTTATTTTGAAACAATACTTACCTAATTTAACACCATTTTAATCCAATTTTTAAAAATCTTCACTAAGGAAAAACAGTGATGATTTTATATTTGTATGTTACATTGTTTTTTTTAATATTTATTAAATTTGATTTATATACCTTTTCATAATTTTGTAAAGATAATTATATTTCTATTTTATATAATTGAAGGTTATTTATATATTGTTCAATATTATAGAAGATGTAATGTCAAAAGTAAATTACAAGTAATTTCAAGATATAAAATTATATATTATTTTTATGAAATATATTATTTTTATGTATAACAGGGGGTATCGCCCCCTACTCGTTTCGCTTGTCAATCTCCAAATTTGCTTCTGTTTAATAATGAAAATAAGTTATAAAAAATAAAATGAAAAGCTGTGTTAATACTTTTGTATAGACGATATTTATTATAGATTGGCGGTCTGATGTGCATCCAAATCTAAAGCAACTACAATTAAAATTTGTTTTGTCTAAAAAAATGTCCAAAAAGTCTGCCTGAAAATCTATTTTTTCAATTTTTTCTTAATTTTAATATGTCATAAAATTCATACTGCAGCAATTCGCTGAATACTTTGGAGAATGGAATTAAATCTCTCTCTCTCTCTCTCTCTCTCTCTCTCTCTCTATATATATATATATATATATATATATATATATATATTTGTATAAATCATCATTAGTTTTTTAACCACTGTAACTTATTTGTTTTTATAAATCAAATATGTTTTTCCAACAGGAGTGAGAGCATTTAATTTATTGTCCCTTTGAAATAACTAAACTATTTGTGTAATTTAAAACATAGACTAAATCTATGTACTCTAAACATCCCATATGTAGTGTATATTTTCTATGTTAAGTAATTAATATTAAGCTTGTATCCGAAAATTGTCACCCGACGTTCTAGTGCCACGGATTTTGGTGTCTAAAAGCGGCAGGTCTCGTATAAATGATGGATCTTGACTACACAACACAACTTTGTAATTACCGACTGATAAAAAGAGCGAATATCATCATCGACATGAAAATACAAGATGTTTTCTTCACGTTTCACATCGGTATTATGCCACTAGTACACTCCTATGTTATGTTTCACGGGATTAAAGATTATACAGGGGTGTCCTTTAACATATATATATATATATATATATATATATATATATATATATATATATATATATATTTAATGTGTCCGATTGACAAAATATATATTATATAAATATATAAACATTATTGACATTTGTTAATATGAAACGAATTTTATACATTTTTTATTTTGAATACTCATTTTATTCTTATGAAAAATCTTCACTTAAATTGTGTCATTTTAATCGAACATATTAATCAATAATTTCTTTATTCCAATTGAATCATTTACTGTAAAAATCATAAAAATTCTTCATACTTTTTTTCAGTAATTATTGATTTTTCATTTTGACTAATTTATGTGTATTTCAGTTATTTTTGATGGGTAAATACACAGTCACAAATTGAATAATGAACAGTTATTAAATATTTCAATACAGAAAATGTCAATGGTTGGAGTAATAATTTGATTATGAAAATAAATGTAATCATAATAATAAATCATTTATTTATTGATAATAATATTTTAATAGAATGAAATATATGATTAAAATTTAATAAAAAAGAGATTGTACGTATTTAAATAGTTATAAAAATATTACAAAAATAACAAAAATTGTGTGTTTTTAATTTAGAAATGTTGAGATTTGTTAAATTATTCATAAAGTTAAAATTATTTTAATTTAATGATTTACTATTAACAAATACATTAAATAATTATTTGTTGTCAAAAATACAATAAATAATTTTACATAAAATATTGTAATATATATTTTTATTTTAAAAATTGTGTTAAGAAAAAGTGACATACATCTTCTATTGCACTGAAAGAATTTATTTAAATTGTTATATTTATTTTATAATAAATAGAATAAATTTGAAATATTTGATAAAGCACTTCATGAAATATTATTTTCAAAATTTTTAGAGTATTGAAGTTGCTGCAGTATCAGTACTAATTTTCAAATTTTCTTTATTGAAGAAAAGTTAAAATCCAAACTATTGTAGTTATTTGTATTATCTATGAATAGAATTCTTTTACTTTGACATTTTATTGAATTAATCTTGTAAATTCTTCTTTTTCAAAAACGAGAATTGAATTAATCTTGTAAATTATTCTTTTTCAAAAAAGAGAATTGAATTAATTTATAAATTAAGTCAATTTGTCTTTCTTATAAAGTCTTTTCTTGTAATCTTTTTTCTTGTTAAGTCTTTCTTGTAAATTATTCTTTATGTTGATTATTTTATTTATCTTCTTATTGTTAAATAAATATTGAATGGAAAATTGACATACATATAACCAGCATTAGTATCCTATCTCTATCGACTGTTGGATGAAAACCTTTCTCAAAATTTACCATTTCGATCAATCCAATATGTTTCTCTGATGTAAAGTTATTATGTATGTATGTATGTATGTATATATATATATATATATATATATATATATATATATATATATATAATTTTCATCATCAGCCTTTTTATATTCATTGCTGGATGAATGCCTTCCTAAAAACTTTCCACTTCTGCTGAAGAAATGCCTTTTTATTACATTTCATTCTTGCCTGTCTCATCTATCAATGGGTCTCTTTCTGTGCCTTTTTATGTACCTGAATTGCCAATAATAATTTGTGTTGTCAAATGGTGCTTTTCTGTTTTTACTCTATGCCCAGTGCATTTTCAATTTAAACTTTTTACTTTTGTTGTATTATTTGTAATTATTTTCGTTCTAATTTACTTGGTTCTCTTCCTGTCTTTATTTTTTATTTGCAATATGCTTCTCTGTACTATCTGGAGTCACTAAATCATTTTGGAATTTGAGATCCATGTTTAACTGTATATATATATATATATATATATATATATATTTGTATGTGTGTTTATAGATACATAGATTTTTTTTGTAACAATTTTTCTTTAAAAAACATGAGTATATTCGCAATTAAATTGTCTTTTAATATAATCTGAGTTATAATATTTCTGTACTAAAGTAAAATTTATTTTTCGATTATTAAAATAATTTACTTCATTACGTATTTACTGAGAATAGGAGATAATATATTAGATGAAAAAAATCACTTCTCACGAATAATAATCATTCTAAAATAATTATCAAATTATTCTCCTAGTTTTAATTGTTCTACATATTTAATTAATAAAAGAGATATTCAGTAATATTAACTAAATTATATTTTAATTATTAATAAATTAATTTTATTAATTATGATTGAAATTTTAATTTTATATATTCTTTAGTTAATTTTAACAGATGTATGTCCATACTATAAAAAAGTATAGAAATACAATTTTTTGTTAAATTTTTCGTTGGATAAAAGACAAACGCATATACTTATTTATCAAGGTAATTATTTTAATTAGCACTTTCTAATTAGTTTTTATTAACAATTTTATCTTATTTCAAACAAATTAATTACAAATGTCGAACTGAAACTTCGTAATGAGCATATCGAACTTGTAGTATTTGCTTAATGGTTTTTTCATTTCAAAATATATGTATATGATATGGTATTTAATTTATAAAATTGTCACTTTAATTCGAAACGCATTCGGTTTTAGAATAATTTTAACAGAATAAGAAATAAATTAGTATAATTTTCACATTCTACGAAATGTAATTTTATTTGTAGATTATATATATATATAATTATATAAAAATTCCATGAAATTATTTTATTTTATGCAGTTTTTTGGCTAAGATTTTAAATTAATATCTTCAAGTCATTTATATTGCTTATTAATTATTTGAAATTAAGAAAAAAAAATTAATAAACTCCAAATCGAAATTTGTATTCGAATGTTCATTTCTAATGATAATGTATATTTTTTTTAATCGATTTCTCGTTTGATTAATATACATAGCTGTGAAATGAATAAATGCTTAATAATCCGTAAGTATTTTAAATGTAATATACATAGTTGAGAAAAATTATGATAAAAATGTGATATTCATCTGTTATAAACCTGATACTATTGTTCAGAATGACATAGCGCAATAAATCTGTCCAACCCTGTACCATAACTTGACGATGAGAGACGGGCGGACCACGCCTAGAGTCGAGCGATGCCACACGAAGATTTTAAACTTTTGAATCATTCATCTTTTAATCTGACAACTAGAGCTGGTTTCTTCATGGACCCTCCAACTGCGCTGTTGTCTAAGCTCTCTCTACAATCTACCTACGTGTAGAGAAGTTATAGCTTCAAGAGCTAAGAGGGAATTAATCTAACGTTGGTTTTATCTATACGTTTTGTGCGTTTCAGTACAGGGTATGTTTTTATAGACTATTGTCTGTACCATAATACGAATGCTATAAATACATTTATGTCTACGTTTATTTAAAAACACACACAAGTAAACATACACCCTTTTAAACTAAATGCTTCGTGTTTTTTTATTAATTTCTTCGTTATTTATACATTAATGATTTTTATTTTAAATAAATTTGCGAATATATATATATATATATATATATATATATATATATATATATATATTAAGTTTACTGAAAGTTCTGTCAATTTTTTAAGTAAAAGAATCTAATAAATTCTTATACTGTTTATTAAATTTAATTAACAATATAATTTCAATTATTATCAATAACTTTCTATTTTAATGAAACTTTTTGAATTCCTTTCTAATAAAACAATTTGCCCTTGGAAGTTAAAAATTAATTTACTACCTTTTTCATATTTTTATTTTCATTAATTTTTTCTGTTTAAAAATTTCATATAGCCATAAATAAATGGTAGCTGAAAAGTGTTATATCTGGAGAATATTCTGAGTGATTTAGAACCTCTTAACCAAGTTCTTATATTTTTTCTGGGTTTTTAAAAAAATATTTGCCCTCTAGTTGTAATATTATAAGATAGTTTGTTTTCTGTTAGAAAGAGCTGGATACTTTTTTTAATTTCATTGTTGAAATTGACCAGTTTTTGAGAATTTTCTTTAAAATTAATCGTTTATCTTGGCTTTAGAAATTCATAATAAATTGAATTTTTGCATATATCTCTAATAGGGGTTTTTTCAAAATGTTGCAAAAATGTTATCATCGTTCACAAAAAGTCTTTGAGAGCATGATTGGTTTTTAATGTTAAAATTTCCATTTCAAAATTTTTCAAATCATCCTGTTTGTCCTTTCAGATACCACTTTTTCTCTAAAAAATTTATATTCTTTTGCAGAATTTTTTCCTTATTGATATTTGTAGAGTATACAATGTCATAAATGAACCTTATTGACAGACATCTTTCCTTCACTATTCTTTAGTAAATACTGATAACAAAACATTTGTTTCAGTGTATGTTGAAGGGCATCAATGATAAAATAAGACTGTAAAAATAATGAGTTATATATCTTTTATTAAAACATTTTTCTATATGCTTAAAATAATTATGCCCTAGGAGGAATGGTCTTTTAAGCAGACCTAATATATAGGGTCATCCAGATATGACACTTATATTTCTGTTTTATTAAAAAACAAACATGTGTATAGTTTCTTTAGTTTTTTTTTTTAATAAAATATAAATCTGGGTATCGCATTTGGATGACTATATTATGTATTAAAAATATATATTTATAATGTATTAAAAAGAATAGAGTAATCTTTCTATTTTTTCTTATTTTTTCCATGAAGATTATATTTCATAAGAAAATTGTATTTTAAAAAAAATTAATACACTATGGGCAATATTGTCTTAAAAAGTAATTTGTATCTCATATAAACTTTCAGAAATTATAATACCATAAAATTAGATTTTAAACAAAAAATAGCTCTTTTAATTACAAAGTACGTTTACTTAATAATTTTTATATGTTTTATATTTAATTTAAGCGATAAACTCCATTTTTTATTTTTATTTTCATATTATGTTCTAACCTTGATTCACTCCCAATGACATCTGTTAAATTTCAAATGAATACTCTTTCGTATATTGAAAAAAAACTTGAAATCTTATACACACGTGTCCAATATATTCAAATATAGGTAGATTAAAAACGTACTCAATGGATGTTTGTATACAAATTGATCCAGTGCCATTTTTAAAATAATTAAAGATTTTTTTGTACATATGTGAATTTCTGTTATATTTTTTTTAAGAGATTTAATTTAAGAAATTAATTAAAAGTTTACAAAATAGGTACATTTCACACTATATAATTGATTTGTTCATTGAAGCGTTCACCGTGAAAATTAATAGATGTGTAGTAGATTTGGAACGAATTAAACTTGACGAAAAATTCTAATTCGAAATTTTTATTTGCTAATTATTAAGAACTAAATGATTATGTCTTAATATTAAATAAGTATTAAATTATTAATTTAAATAATATATATATATATATATATATATATATATATATATATTTAATGCATATTCATCTCATGTCATCGTCTTGTGGATGAGTGTAGATCATGTCATTCAGTTACTTTTATTTTAGCTTGTCTGATATTGTGTGTCTGATGTACCCGTAGCTTAACACATCCGCTCAGACAAGTGGAGCACGCGCCGACAACAAACAGAACCAGTAATTGGTTTGTCAGTTCATGCGTTTAGTCCTACAAACAGAACGATGCATTTCCATTTAGTAAGGATTTTAAAAGGGTTTACATATATTCTGATCTTTTTTTGCAGACGTATGCATAGCCACTTTGTTTATTTTCAATTAGCAAGCTGTAGGTTTATTTACAAAAGTTACGGTTACATCAATATGCCATTGGGTTGTTTTCTAAATGAGAGACATATATATATATATATATATATATATATATATATATATATATATATATATATATAATTAAGCTTCGTGGTTTAAAATACATTGCATACTTTTGAAAACTAAAATAATAATAGATCTCAGTATTGAATAAAATTCAATATTTATTTACATCAACATTTACACAGTTATTTTTTTATTTTATCTTTATTAATAATTCATTGTATAGGGTTATCTAAATACGATGCCTAGATTTGTGTTTTATCAAAATGAAACAAAAGAAACTATACACATGTTTCTTTTGATTAAAACTAAAATCTAGGCGTCTCATTTGGATGACCCTATATTTTTATAAAGTAGTATTTTTTTTATAAAAAAATGTATTATTTAGAATTATAATTTAAAATTGCTATTAAATTAAATTTCCACACATATATTAAGATTTCAAACATAATAAATTTATATTTATTAAATGGTTTACTCATTATATTTATTATAATTATTTATATATACAAATATTTCAATAATAAAATCGTCTTTAGATAGAAAATATTTTCAATTTTCTTTGTGTCTGATCAATAGATGATGGCATTGCTATTGAAATGTACATGTGCAAATAAAATATGCTATAAATAACTCTTAATATATATATATATATATATATATATATATATAAAATTAATTTTCTTGGTTCAAAATAGAATGATTCTTTCGAAAATTAAAATAATAATAGATATCAGTATTAAGTAAAATTTAATATTTATTTACATCAACACTTACATAGTTATGTTTTTATTTTATTTTTGGTGATAATTCATTATATTTTTATAAAAAAGTATTTTTTTTTTGGAACAAAATATATTATTAGGAATTATAATTTAGAATTGAATTTAAATTAAATTTCCAGATATATATTAATATTTCAAATATAATAAAGTTATATTCATGGAATGGTTTACTTAGTATATTTATTACAATTACTTATATATACACATATTTTGATAATAAAATTATTTTTAGAATAGAAAATATTTTCAATTTTCTGTATCACAACAAAGAAAATTTTTGTAACTCTGATTCAAAAATCTTTTAATTATAAAATATTATTTAATATCGTACTTTAGACAAGAATATATTATTTTTTTATTTAAAGAAAAACTATATGTTGTTTAGTTAAATTATTTATTCATTGTTTATATTTGTTTGTATATATGCCATCATTATCATTATTTATATCAGCCCACTGTTGAGTGAAATCCTCATGGTATGTTTCTGTATCTTTTTAAATGTTTTCCACTTTCTCCTATAAGGTTTTCTAATATGAATGACAGAATTTTGACAGATGGTGGCAGCCATATTTAAATTTTTTTAAGCTCATTTTGACATTTCAACTCGTTATAATTTGGCAAATTATCATAGAATGTTTAACTCTTCAACAATGTTCAGAAATTGTAAAAACTTTAATAGACTTGTTTGGAACAGAAATTTAATGAGTCCATTATTTCACGAAATGGATTTATAAATTGGCCACCAAGATCATGTGATCTAACTCCATTGAATTATTTTCTGTGGAATTATGTGAAATAATTGGTTTATGCTGATAAATCACAAGGAACAGAAGTATTACACATAAATATTGAATGTGTAATTAATGAATTTGGACCATAATTATCTGAAAAACTGACTAAAAAATGGACTAAACGAATGCACTTTCATGCGAAGTCGTGGTGGTCATATGAGTGAAATTGTGTTCCATCATCAATGCCATAGAATATGCTTAAAAAAGCAACTAATTAATTAAATATTTTCTATTTTATTTCTGTTTAAACTTCTGAAACACTCATTGGAAAACCCTATATATGCCACTAATCACTTTCAGTTCTTTTCTCCACTATACTTCACAATTTTATTTTTTCATCTTTAATAAGATATTTTTCTTGTTTTTCTTTTATCTATTGTTCTTAATTCCACAATAATTTTTGTTCAGCTATTGACTACCCTTCTTGATTATCCCCTGCCCATGCCAATTTCGGTTTTATTTGTTGTATTATGTCAGTCTCATTCTTTATTTTCGTATCCATTTACAGATTTTTCGATTACATTTATAATTTCTAATATTTTTCCATGATTTATTGAGATGTCAAAAATTGTTATTTCACTTTGCGTTGTGTCCAAGTTTTTGATACTTGAGTACAAGTAAGTAGCATACATTGATTATTAGCTTTCTGTAATAAACTCAATAGTATTTTGCTTTTTATTATGTTATTTTTTCTTTCAAATACTACTTACGTTATTCTGATTCACGACATATTTTTTAGTTTCAGGTCACCATAATACTGTGTAATTCTTGGGTATTTTATTTTATCAACTTAATCCAACCACTGGGTCTCTAAATGTATATCTTGTTTATATACATATATATATATATATATATATATATATATATGTATATAAATATATATGTGTGTGTGTGTATACACAGAAGAACAATAGTATTCTATTGTATATTTTTAAAATGCTCTTTTTACCATTAATAAAATTAAAAATGTGATTATTTTTTTATATTATATATAAATATATATATTTATAATTATGATTAATTTTAATTCACGATTAAAATGAATACAAAGAAATATTTTAACTATGCTATTATTGAAGGCAGTGAAACATTTAAACATTTTTTTCTTCATGAAATATTTCACAAGAGCAAATTAGAATTCATAAATCATTAGTTACAGTGCTTATTTGCGGCGTGCATTGTTATAAATTCTTTTCTTTGGTTCATTGATTTTTGAAATGTGTTTAATATTTCATTGTAATGATATCGAAATAAATTTATGTTTAAAGGGGTTTGTTTATTATTTATGGTTAATAAATTTCTGTGAATAATGTAATAAGCTAAATAGTGTTACGTAAGCGACGAAATAATTATACTTTTTTATTATAGATAGTAAATAGTTGATTATTAAATTAAAAAATAACTAGTTCTTATCACCGGTCAACTATCTGAGTTTAATAAAACTGAATAATCATAATAAATTAAATTAAAAATGTCAAAAGAGTTTCATCGACTCTTATCGTTCGATTTATTAAATAATTTGTGTCCTAATAAAAAAGATTGACGTAAAGATTGAAAGATTTAAATGATTTCATTTCGTTTGCACGAAATATAGCTTTCTCGATTGTGTTTAGATACTTGGGTTTTATATTTATAAATAGGTTTATGTGTATGAGTATATATGTGTGATTCGATTCACTGGGGACTTTAGTTGTTGCGGCCGACTGGTATACGAGTGTAAGACCAATTAAACTGTCAAGTCAGTTGTTTATTTTATTTTCTTGTAACTGCTCATTAAATGCGGCACTGAACGTGGACAGGACCATCGGACGAAACTTATGGTGATGAAGGTAATTCATCGTCTTTGAGAAGTATAAGTCGAAGTGGAATTTGTGTACACAGTTCATTTGCGTTCTTGGTCGACGTGTCATTCATATTTTTTTTTATAAACACATTGTTTAATAGTTTCGTCATTATGCAATAAACGTGAAGAACGTCTATTTTTAGTTGAGATTTAATTACTGCCACACTCTGAAGAATATTACATTTCTTTTTTCATATAAATTTTTAGCAAATATATGGATGTTTGATGATGAATATTATTTGTCTTGACTGAATAAATACCGTACAATTTATTAAATTTGCAAAAAAATAATCGTTTATAATCACAAATTTAGAATCAAAACATAACAATGGTATGATTGTAACTATTTTATAAAATAAATAAATATGAACGTTTATATATATATATATATATATATATATATATATATATATATATAACAATAATCAGATATTGAAAAAAGTAAATGAGTTTGTTTACTTATGGAATAAAATAACCAAAGGTAGTACGAGTAGCAAATAAATTACTAGCAAGATTAATCAAGCAAAAATTATTTTAATGAGAAGAAACGTCTTTTTATATCAAACAGAATTAGTATGTAAGTAAGAAAAAGGTTGATTAAGGTTTATGTTAGAGCAGTGGTTCTTAACCTTTTCATAATCACGGAACAGTTACAATTTTACAAGATTTTTGCAGAACACAGTCGTAAAATACAATAGTATATATATTTTTTTATATTGCTAATAAATAAAAATCACATACATAACAGTTTACATATCAATCATTAGCAAATAATAATCAGTAAATGAAATTAAAAAAAAATTCTCACAATTTTTTAATGGGATATTTAGGCCTGATGACTTTTACAAATGTTTTCAATTTCTGGTCTTATGTGTGAAATAGCTACTCTCATTTCCTCTTCTATATTTGCTAGCCTTTCACGTTTCTTTGTCTTCTAACATTCGTTAATGATGAAAAATCAAGCTCGTATAAGTACGATGCTGAAAATTGTAATAAAATTTTAATCGCTTTTCAGAAATAGTTTTAAACTCGGTTTGAACAGAAATCCAAAATTCTTCCACTGTTATTTCGAAAAGTTTCATTTTGAGAGTACGATCTGTTGAAAACGTAATGAATTCTTCCTCTTTTTGTAACGAAAACTCATAACTTGATATGTTGACTGCAGAAAATTGATTGAATGAAACTAAAAACAATGACTTGCTTTTTCGTTTTTTTTCGTCTTAATAACCGTTTTAATTTTTCACTGATTTTCAAATTTTGGTGGAACATTTTCTCTAAGTTCACGGAGCACCAGTGTTCCGCGAAACACCGGTTAAGAACCACTGTGTTAGAGTATAGCGTTGTATACGTGCAAAACTTGAACAACTGAGACTGCAAATAAAAGAAGAATTAAAATCTTGGAAACCTTGTGGTATAGAGAGATGCTTAAGATTAACTGCATGGACACAATGACCAATAATGATGTTTTCATAAGATCAGAAGTAAGCTGTTTCTGGAAATAGAGAGTAAAAAGAATAAATAGACTGGTTAGATATATATTTTGGAAAGAGCGAATGTTAAGTCCTGTTATCAAAGGATATATAGAAGTAAAATTTACAAAGACAGACCAAGGCTGTAAAATATATAATAGATAATTCAGTATTCGTATTGCGAGAGTTACAAGGAATTAAAACAGAAAGCAAAAAAAAAGAATAAACTGGAGAATTTCTGCAATTTATTTTTAGGATTGCAAATATATATATATATATATATATATATAGGGTTTTTCAGTGACAATTTTAGAACTTTAACAGCTGGTAGCAGTCATGTTTAACACTTCAATAGACTTATTGAAACAAAAGTTTAATGAGTCCATTATTTCACGAAATGGACCCATCAATTGGTCACCAAGATCATGTGATCTAACTTCATTGGATTATTTTCTATGGAGTTATGTGAAATCACTGATTTATGCTGATAAACTACAAACAACAGAAGCATTAAAAATAAAAATTTGACAGTAATTCATAAAATTAGACCATAATTATGTGAAAGAATTACTAAAAATTGGACTAAACGAATGTACTATGTCAAGCGAAGTCGTGGTGGTCATATGAGTGAAATTGTGTTCCATCATTAATGCTATAGAATAAAATAAAAATATAAAAATAAGTAATTAATTAAATAATTTTTATTTTATTTTCATTTAAACGCTAATTGGAAAAAATATATAAGAACACTCTTCTTATAGTGTATTTGTTTGCAGATATTACTCTTAAAATTATGACTTATTTTTGTATACATTTTTATTCATAGATATTTAGTTGTACTTATGAATTAAATTCTGAATAAAAATTGTATAATAGATTTTAAATAATACGAAACAAAATTATAAAATAAAGAATTTTGAAGAGTCAAACATTCATGCCCTCAATTTTGATCATTTTAATAAGCTGTTATTTCAATAATTTTGTTTACAGCTTAAGGGTACACGAATTCGTTTTTCATTTTAATAGTTGCGTGCATATTTTTCATTACATTCATCGCTTTAGTACACACATACACATGTATGTATAATCATACACATATTATATATATATATATATATATATATATATATATATAAAATTTATATCGTTCGACAATATTTAATAAATATTAAATAACAGTTACTTGCGTCGCGTTTTTCTTTTAAGTCAACACTGAATGTGATGTTTTTTTATTGTACGGTCACAAACAAAGAAAACAAATTACTTAATTACGGGATCTTATAGTTTCGAGCGAGTTCGCTATTTCGCCTTTCTTCACAACAGCAATTTATCATAGACTGATATGAACATAGCGAAATACAACTGTAAAGTTATTGATACTAATCAATAATTTGGTCTATTCATGATTAATTGGCAAATTTGCTTAATATTAATAACGTTTTTTAGTATGTCATAATGAAATAATATATTACAATATGAAAGTTATTTAGTACATTTCGTTTTTGAACTTGTAATAGATTTGAAAATAGTCAATTTTCCGGTTTGATTTCTAGACATTGAATCTCTATGAGAATTAATCAAATTTTATATACATATATAATGGTCATCCAAATGTTACCTCTTGATTTGTGTTTTTTTTAAAAAAAAGAAACATGTGTATAGTTTCTTTTTAATAAAACATAAATCTAAGCGTTACATTTGGATGATCCTATATATATATATATATATATATATATATATATATATATATATATATATATATATGTTTGTATGTATGTAAATAAACAATTACATATATACAGAGAATTCCATAAATCGAACTAAAGTATTATTTAAGAAGCATTTGTACATTATTAAGTATGCAGGTGTTTTATGGATGTTTTGAGCTGAGTTTGTAAGTCGAGGTACTTTTCGACAAGCACCTCGCGCCAATTAAATACGAACTGTTTAAATTATAATTCCTACAGAGTTGCAGCCTACACGCCATATACACGTACAAATAAAATTTATGTGTATAGTGGGTCTATAAAAGTAAAATAATTTTTCTTATGCCAACGTATCAGTGCTTCATTTTTATATCGAAAAATAATCGTTATTCTTTTATTCAGTCATTTATTTATTTATACAAGTCAGTTTATATACGTTTGGAAATTTATTTGTAATTTATGAAGAGTATATATGTATTTTGTACTTTTTTCTCACATAAAATTAATAATATATATATATATATATATATATATATTTATATATAAATATGATACACTGATATTAAATACTTTTAAGTATTAAATTCAGCTAATAATTTTCTCCTATTTGAAATTATTTAAAATTGAAATTTTAATTAAAACTATTTTGTAAGAATTGACTTTAACGTTAATATATAATTATATAAACAATAACATTTAATAAAGTTAGTATTTTTTGATTTAAAATATAATTATGAATTTGATTCAAACTAAAAATTAACAATTTTTGGTAAATATTTTTCATAGATCAATTGTAGTTATAAACAAATATAATAAATTTCTTTTATTTTTGTTATTTTTTTAAAAAAAATAGTTTACACTCTATTTATTAAACTAAATAATGTTGTATTTTATGAAGTATGAATATATATTTTTTAATATTAATATATTTCTTAAAAAGAAAATATTTAAAAAATGAATATATTTGCTTTTTTATAAATATTTTATTTCCTGTTGAAGGTTATTTCATCATTTTTTAAGTAGTTTTTCATAATATAAACTTGAATTTTAAAAATCTCTTAAGTAGGATATTGAAATTCAATTCTACTTTTGTCCTATTTTCCTTGTATTTTGTGAATTTCTATTTTATTACTTTTTTCATTTGAACATTTTTTGATTTCACTTATTATAATAATTTATATATATATATATATATATATATATATATATATATAAAGAGAGAGAGAGAGAAATTCAATAAATATGGCATGTAATAATATTTTTACAATAGCAACATAATACATTTTATTTTGTTTTTAATTTTATTTATTCTTTTAAGTAAAAAAATCCCATTAATCTGTTACCATTTTAAAATCTCAATTGATGCGAATTAAAATTCAATTTTTTAAAATATGTGGATTTTTTTTAATATAATAATTAAAAAATGATAGCTATGACTTAGTCCACTTTTTCATTAATGGTCTTGTTTAAAGTTTAATATAGAGTCATCCAAATGTGATTCTTAGATTTGTGTTTTATTTAAAAAAACATGTGTATAGGATAGTGTATAGGGAAATATGTGTATAGTTTCTTTTTAATAAAACATAAATCTAGGCGTCACATTTGGATGCCCATATACATTAGTATAATTTTCACAAAAATTAGTTATTATTATTATTTATTGTTTATTTCCTTTATTTAGAAGTTATTGTACATTTAGATAGCATTTCCATCATCATTAGAATCATTTTCCATATTTCAAAAACTGTTAGTGACATTAATATAATTTATAATGCACTTTAATATTTTAATGATATGTATTTAAAAAAATCTTTACAAATTAATCTATTCTTGCAAAACCAAATTTCTTAATATCTATTTTTCATTCAGTATTTATTTCGACATAAATTAGTTATTGAAAAAATACATTGTTTTCAGATTTAAATAATTTAACGACTTTTAATAAATAAAAAAATATTGTAATAGTAACTTTTTAAAATGTTTTAATTGACATGTAATAACACAAACTTGATTTTATAATCAGCTGTATATGCACAAACAAATACCATACTATAAAAAAAAACTTATATATTGACTTAATGTCGTTGTGACAAAATCTTATTTCTACAATTCATATTAGACAATTCATTAAGTTACATTTTTACATGTTAAGCTCATTAGTATTCAAGACATGCTCCAGTGTTAGTTTCTCCTTAATCGCTGATTATTTAAATTTTGGATGTCTATGTGTGATTCGAATTATTCGGAACTCTGTCCTCATACTAAAAACAATATACAAATACGTTCGGTCACAACGTTGATTATTTGATAGACTGGTGAGAATCGTCGTGTTCCACACGACTGAATGGAAATTACAAGTGACTTACTTTTTTATTGTCCCACGAATGTGACAAGATTGAACTTTTTAATATGTGTTATGCGTTATTATGACTAGTATGTGGAGTATGCGTTTGGTATTTTAGTTGAAAACGTTGTGTTCCGTACGGTTGTGTTGGTTTTGATTATACTTTTATATTTCGATTTGGTTATTTTATTACGTGTCATTAATATCCCACATATTTTCCTCTTTTTATTACGTATTGACTTTTTTTACAATTATATTGCTTGTGAAATTGTAACATTTTGAATGGATAGATTGATAATAAATATAAAGTGTCCAAATTTGAGGTTAGGAAATAAATTTGCTATTATTTGATGAAATTTCAAATATTGAACTGTCATTATTTCAATAGTGAAAATTCACTATAAAAATGGTGAAAATTTTACGTTAACGTGTAAAATTCGTGTATTTATTCTTGGTAATCAAATGCCTTTGGAGTGTATTGTTTGTAACCTAATCGCGAAATTTCAATAATTTGGTAGTGTTGGAGACCACAGGCCAAAAATAAATATTCATAATGGTTGTTCAGCTGAAAATATCGCTGTTGTATCTGAAAGTATGACGAAGACCCTCAATCATCGATTCGTCGACGTTCACAGCAATTAAATATCACAAGAAGCATTCTGCATAACATTTTACGAAAATATTTGCATTTTCATGCATTTAAAGTCCAACTAACACAATAACTGAAACCAGTTAACCATCATTTGCGTCGTATGTTTGTTAATTGGTTCTAAGAAAAAAAGCACAAAATGTTGATTTTTTTAAAAAATCATCTTCAGTGATGAATCATATTTTCAGTTAAATGGTTATGTAAATAAATAAAATTGTTGCATATGGGGAAGTGAAAATCTAAAAGCCATTATTGAACAACAATTACATCCTCAAAAAGTTACTGTTTGGTGTGGTTTATGAGCTGGAGGCATCATTGGTACATACTTCTTTAAAAATGAGCAAGGTGTCCGTGTTACAGTTAATTCAATGCGGTACTAAAGCATGATAACAGATTTTTTGTGACCGGAACTTGAAGATATTGATATCAGTGACATGTGGTTTCAACAGGATGATACCACAAGTCATACAACTTGTGTGGCAATCGATTTATTCACAACCAAATTCAATGACTTTTAATTTCTCGTAATGATGATGTTAATTGGCTAGCTAAATCTTGTGATTTAACACAATTAGACTTATTCTTATGGGGTTGTTCGAAAGATAAGGTTTATGCCAACAAACCAGCAACGATTCAAGAACTAAAGATGAAATTCGTGCAGCTATATCTGAAATAGCCTCATTTATTGCAAAACGTGCTTCAAAATTTCGACAAAAAAGTGGATGTCTGTTAATATGGTAGAGGAAGCCATTTGGCTGATATTGTAGTTCATTCATAATTTCCATGTTTCTATTTTACATTGATATCAATAAATATGAATTTTTCTTTCAAAAATTGTATTTGTTGATAAATTACTTCCTAACCTCAAATTTTGACACCTTTTATATTTAGTATCAGAAGTAAAATATGGTTTATAATTAAAAATGTAAAAAATTTGAAATTAAGTGTAACCTTGTCATTCATTTCAGTTTTCTATAAAAATGATTGTTTTGTCTAACCAAGTTCAATTTTAATTCAGGTTATTCTTGTTCTATGGATTATATTTTATTAGAATACTAAACAATAGTTATTAGTATTGAACAAACTACTATATTAAAAGTTAATTAAAAGTCATAAAAGTACGAAAAGAATTTGCGTGAGTAAACGTTGTAGCAGCTAACAAAATCCTGTTCCAAATACTTCATTCTATTTGTTATTTACGTTACTTAACAAATAACAACTTCGTTATTTTCCTAATATGGCTATGGGTCTCTATTAAAAATTGCATACATTAGTATCACTTTTGATTTTTAATTAAAATCATGTTCCTAATTGTTTTATAATACGCCCATTTACTTTTCAGAAACTGTTTAGTATTTAACAATACCTTACATTTTATCACCCACCTTTTCACAAGGTCTTCCCTTTCTCTTTTCTTTACCATCGTTACACTACCCACTCATATCTAAGATAATGCGAATGTAAGACTTATGAGGATATTAGATTACAACATGGAGACCATGAAGAAATAAATGCAATTAATTTTGCACTTACATCTTCACAACAAGAATGTCTTGATGGACCACACTTACACTATTAAGATATCAAACTAGTAATAGATAATGAAAAAAATGTTTATACATCATACTAAACCTACATACTCTTTAATACTATATACTATTTATTATAAAGTCTGATATGTAAAACAAAGATATAAATTTCAGTGAAATATCCCGACTTGTAACTTATGCGACTCAGGTAAATATGAAAGTTGAAAGGTTTCCGATTTATGCAGTTCAACGACTTTAAGTTTTATTTAAATAAATTTGGTTTTTATATTAATACACATTTTATTAGTTAAGCATTTAAAGAAAAATACTGTTCACTGAAATATATACTTAATATAAGTTAGTCAAATCTGATTTCAATAATAAAAAACATGATTATTGTTTAATAGAATGAATTCATTTGCATTAATTGATATTTTGAAAAATAAGAATGAAATTATTTCCAATAGAAATAAAAAAATACGAGATTTGTTCAATATATTATTTTTTTAAAAAACAATAACGGCTTTTTGTAGTTATTTCGAATTCAAACTTTTAAGTATACATAATTTTTACATGAAAGAATATTTTATTATGGAATTCTTTTTTAATTATGTATTTTTTGATAATTTTTTAAAATTTAGATGAAATTATAAAATATTTCATATGTGATGCCTAGATATGTTTTATTAAAAAGAAACATGTGTATAGGATGGTGTATAAGGAAACATGTGTATAGTTTTTTTTGTTTCTTTTTAATAAAACACAAATCTAGGCATCACATTTGGATCATCATATATATATATATATATATATCATAAATGTCTTTCTATCTTCTGCTGAATAAAGATCTCTACCAAAAATTTTCACTTGAACTGATCTAATGTTTCTCTTTCAGTCCATTTCGATGTTTTTTTTTATATCTATGATCCTTTTATCTATTGGAAACTTCTTGAGCTTTCATATATATCTTGGTTTCTAATCAATAAGTTTCTTTCTCCATTGGTGTTACTATCTCTTGCTATATGACCGGTCCATTTCCATTTCAAATTTGTCATTTTTGTCATAATATCTGTAATTTTCGTTTCCTTTTTGATCCACTCGGTTTTCTTTCTATCTCTACATATTGTTCCTAATATACTCCAGGAGCTATTGAACGTTGTTCTTTGTGCCATTGAAGTTATTGAATTATTTTGAAATTTAAAACCCGTGTTTCAATGCTATTAGTAAAAACAGATATGATAAATTGATGATTGACAGAAAGAATAAATTGACCAAATTAATTTTTTTTAAACAAAAATATTTGATTTTATTATGTAAGAATTTTTTTTCGATTTACATAATTCCATTTTATTTTTAAAAGTGTTTCTTTAGTGTTAATAACTTGTTTCAAATATATATATTTTTCAACTACTATTTTTTTTCTTTCAGTTCGATTCTTCTTTGACCTGAAAATTAATTTTTTTTGAGGTTTTATATATATATATATATATATATATAAATGTGTGTGTGTGTGTGTAAATAGATAATAATATGTATAATTTATCTTTTAATTCCCACAAGTTAGATTATATAATTAATTAATTGAAACATTTTATTACAATAATCATTCGTATTTTTATCAAAAATAAAAAAAATATTTTTAAATTATTTTTAAAAATGCAAAAATAATATATATGATTTTTTTAATCACAAGTATTTTAATTCTACAAATGATAATTATTTTATGCTTTTATTACATTGTGAATTGAAAAAAATGTTTCAATGTAAATAATTTACTTTCTTATTACAGATGAGATAATTTTTAAAAATATTTAGTCTTAAAATGATAATTGATTCATTAGATTTTTTCTAGTAACTCAAGTGACAACAGAGTAGTAACATTTTTAATCACTCTACGTTTCTAAATATAACAAATTCGATACTGATCATTAATTAATTAATTAACATTCATTTTTCTAATAAATTCAAATAGTTTCTTTTAATAATTCTTTTTTGCTAGTAGTTCATCATTCATTGAAGTAAATAATATGGTTTAATTTAATAATCAAAATTACGAAAATAGAAGTTTTCGAATTTTAATATATATATATATATATATAATATATATATATATATATATATATATATAATGATGTATATATGTGATTCTAAATTCTATAAAAAAGATTCTAAGAAATATTTTTTCTGCATATTTTATAAATTTTTGAAACTACTGTACACTTATATACTTTTAAATTCGTAAAATATACTGGAATGCAAGTATATTTTTCAAAAGTCATCTTATTGTAATTTAAAAGTCAAATGAAAAGACGACGACAACATAAAAATTTTATAAAAATATTATTTAGTATACATTTCGCATGCATTTTTCAAAACCACGTATACAAATAATCTCATTGCTTATGTATGCATGCATCAATCTGATATATGTATGTAATAATTTATATGATTGTCAATAAAAAAAGCTTGTTTAAAAATATGTCGTATTTGTAATATAGTTAAGTAATTAATTTTCGAGAAAAATGTTAATAAGTTAATTAGAATCTTATAATTTTTAATTAATTTTTAAACAAAATTCTATATATTTTCCAGAATATTCCTAATAAAATAATCTAAGCAATTAATAAACTATGTGTATGTAATCGTACTTCAAATATTGTTTCTAATCATAATTCCACTCTCGACCGATAAAAAATTAATATAAAAAAAACTGTACCTATTTTTCTCTATCTTTCTTAATCTCCATTCAGTGTCCACTGTGAAAGAATTTGATTTAAGCGACGTTGAAAATATCGAAGGCCAGGCTTCCTTTTTTCGTACACATTGTATATGGTTCTTTAATTATAAGGTGAAATTGCATATCATCTTCAATATTCAGTTCATCGATAATTTAGTTTTTAATTGCAGTCTATTTCAAAAACTTTATTGCATGTGTATACATTAATTTATAATAGTATTTTAAAACAGATTGAGACTTTGAGGAATTTTTCGACTGCTACAGTTTCATAATTTCGTTTTACTCGATTGGTCTTATTTGACTTTTTTTAAATTCTTATTGAACGTTCGATGATTGTGTTTTTAATTTTAAGTGACGGTCATAGATGACTGATCTGTGTAATGGACTAGAGATTTGAGTTCGAATCTGATTTATGTGCTTCTATAAATAGATCAACTATCTTTTATTAAAAAAATCTTATTATAATTTATTAGATATTTTATGGGAAAGGAGTTTGGGTTAAATACTTTGTAATATTTTACTGTAAAAGATTGAACGTTTTCAATAGATATTGAAAAAATATATTAAGGAAACTTAATTAAAATTAAATTTTAAATGTAAAGTGTAATTAAAAGTCCAAAGTATAATTAAAATGTAATTATATCATTTAAAATAATTTCATTTTAATTATGTATTTATTGTAATTTGGAACTATGTGTTTGATAGTTTTCTTAAGATTTTCTTAAAATAATTAATTAGAATTTATAGAACTGAATGAACGAAATTTTATTGTTTGAGAATTACTTTTATTTAATATGATTATACAAGGTGGTCCAAATAAGACTGAAGGTTTAGACATACATTGACATATTATATTCTTCAGTCTCATAAAAAAATATCAACAGCAGTTCCTCTTAATATACATATATTAATATATATATATATATATATATATATATATATATATATATATATATATATATATATATATATATATATATATATGAGTAATTAAAATTTAGTATACATACTTTAATATTGGGTGATTCAAAATTTAGTGTATATACTTGTGAAAATGTTAATACTTGATAAAGTAAGTTTTAAGATCTTAATATTTTATGTTGTTTTTTTGATACAAAGTGCACACACACCATATATATATATATATATATATATATATATATATATATATATATATATATATGTATGTTTGTGTGTATGTGTGTATAAAATTGAACGGAGGATTATAATAAAATGATTATTTAATATCAGAAGTTGATCAGTGAATTTAAAATTAAATTTGACTTCCTAAAACTACTTATAAAGAAAAAAATATTTAGAATGTTCATTAAAATTTTGACTGAGATTGAATTTCTTGTATCAAAAATAAAAGTTCTAGATATAACGTAAGAAATATTAAACCAAAATAAAAAAATGATTTAAAAGTAAGATAATTTGGGTTTTATTCAACATTTCCAAACACTTCCCAAGAAAATATTTGGTCTATTTTTTAATTCAAAAGCTTACATTATTTTTAAACATTTTGTGTTAACTTTCGAAAATAAATTAAAATTTTTTGTTAAATAATAATAAAAATAATAATCATATATATTTGAGTAAATTATGCTGTTACATATATTGATTTTCGATTATAATTTTGTACAAATTTTACTTCTAAATTTTTTGTATTTAATTTTGTAATTAAAAATGTTAAACATAGGATAACATTAATTTTCTGGTAGTTTTTCTTCAGTTCTGTTAGCAAATAATTATTAACACGTTGAATGCCGCGCTGATATTACATGACTTGCCCAAAACGCGAACAAGAAATTGTTATTATGCGATATATATGACAACGTCGGTCACTGGTGACCCCCACGGCATTCAATGCGTTAATAATTATCTTATACCTTGTATAAGTTATTTTATTAGTTAAATTATGGTTCATTTATTTCTATTGTACAATTTTGTTTGAATTATAAGACAAATATTAATATATGCCTTTTTTGAAGGTTTAATTTTTTTCTGAAATTAACTCTTTAAAACTTTAATAACTTGAATTTATTTTAAGAATGTCTGTTGAATAAAAAATGAATCTAAATTTCTGAAAAACTCTAAATATATGGTGAAATATTCGGAGAGTAAGATGATTGTATAAAAATTTTATATCCAAATTTATATAAGTTTCTTTACTCTTATTTTCAAAATATGAGATCTATCGTTATTATGAAAAAAATGAGACTATATTTTTCTTCTAATGCTGGTTGGTTTTTGTTTAATTTCTTGTACATGAATGTAACTGCAATTTCGAGGAGCTGGTGGTACTTGAGTGTAGTGTAAATGACTTTTGCATCACAAATATACTGGATATCTCTGAATTGATGGAACAGTTTTCGAAGTTTTAACTCAGTTTTTGGAACTCCAAACACTCTAAAGTGAGCCTATTATTAAGCATATTTTATGTATTTCTTAGATTTATTTATAGCATTTATCTACATTGATTGTTTCTACCATTTTTAAAAATAATCAATGAATGATTTCTATGGCCTATCACTGTATGATTATTTTATAATTCTTTGGATTTAATGGTAATTATATTCGAGGAATTTTCTAAACTATTATGTTTCAAAAGTACTTAAACATCCAGTTATTATCTAGATATTTTTCGATTATTGAAAATAATCTATTTTTCATCACAAGTAACATTTTGTTGTAATAATTTTTAATTGTCATACTTAAGGGACAATGAAGATCAAATATTAATATAGGATCATTCAAATGTGACGTCTAGATTTGTGTTTTACTAAAAAAAACTTGTGTACGGAGTGAAGTATAAAGAAACATGTGAATAGTTTTTTTTAATAAAACACAAATCTAGGCGTCACATTTGGATGACCATTTAATATAATTTTTGAGTTTTGTTCAATTTGTGCGATACAAATTTATCCAGTTTTTTTAACATTATCAATAATTTACTGTTATGAGAAACACATTTAAGTCTTTCACAATGAATCTTACAGTTTTAACAGTAGCTGTTAAATTGTTATTAACAATAACTAGTATCTGGTCTTTCAGAAGACACATTCAAAAGATTTTCATCGCCTGAACATTTTTTTTTCGTATTAACGTTGAATAATGTGTTTATTTATTTATTGTTTTTTCGCCGAATTCAATGTACATGTTGCGAATTGCCTTAGACATATTATTACCCAATTTATATTCATACAAAAAAAAATATTGAAATTTCTTTCGAAGGCACCATACTGTAAGCAGCGATCAAAAATGAATTACAAGACAGTCAATTAAAATTCAATTCTGATAACAAGCACTTCAGACGAAAACGATCGAAGTTTAATTCACAAAAAACATACGGAAAAAGATGGCTTAACACGGTGACGATACGTTTATGACTATTTGATGTTTCTGATGGTATGAACCAATATTTTTATCGTTTTAATAAATTTGGATATTTTTATATGAATTTTAAAAATTAATACAGTTTATTTTATTAAACTGAAACATTCTTGGACACTGAGTGTATTTATATGGTTTTTGAATTTTTTTATAGGGTGATAAATGAGACTGAATGATAGTAAAAAATAATAAATAACAGTAAGCAAATAAACGTATGTCTAAATCTTTCAGTCTCATTTGGCTCACCTTATATTTGAAAAAATACCAACTACTATTTAAACGATTAAGTATATAATTTATTTTTATTGGTAATATTGATACAGTTAAGTAAAATTAAAAAATAATTAGTTATTTTCCTAGTAGGTAAAATATCTAATTTATTTTTTTTAAAAAAAACATTTTTTATTGAAGATGCTATATGATTTTTAATTTCTGTGCCATATTTCTAACTAATTTATGTGTTTGTATTGGACGAAAATGTTTGTAAGTAAGGAACAAATATTAATTTTTGTAAAATATGACCATGTATTAAACCTCAGGCGGACCGTTTTCAGAATATAACGAATTCTATTCTTATAAAAGTTGTTTGCTGATTTTTACACGATGCGAAATTCTATATGTATTCATAAT
This sequence comes from Neoneuromus ignobilis, assembly GCA_029203775.1. Lineage (NCBI taxonomy): Eukaryota > Metazoa > Arthropoda > Insecta > Megaloptera > Corydalidae > Neoneuromus > Neoneuromus ignobilis. Next base: position 48,965,487 of record CP092090.1, read on the forward strand.
TTCGGTTAATGTATGGGGCGTTGTAGGCATAAATATCGCATGTAAATTGCTTTACGAAGACAAGGTTATTGTTATTGAGACTAGTTGTGTTGTTCTTATAGAGTTATAGACTAGTCGTTGAGTTATTACGACTAGTTTTGTCCGTTTCATTTGTATTCTTCTCTATTGTATAGATTTTCTTTTCGTTTTCCGATTGAATTAGAAATGAAAAAAAATCAACAAGTATAAAATAGTGTCGTTCAACTTCGGTCATTTAATGTACATGTGAATTAAAACAGCCTTATATTTTCAATATATCATTTATACAACTAATTGATTCCGTAATAATAAATAAATAATTATATAGTGTTTTCCAATAAGCGCTTCAGAAGTTTAAATGAAAATAAAATAAAAAGTATTTAATTAGTAAATTATTTTTTATTTTTATTTTTAAGCATATTCAATGGCATTAATGAAGGAATACAATTTCACTCTTATAACTACTACAAATTCACTTAACATAGTGCCTTTTTTTGCATCCACTATATAGTCATTGCAAAAGTCTCTTAACCAGTTGCGCTGGAATGACGTGCTATGTACGTCAACTGCTATCTGTACTAAATGTCGATAAGACGTACATAGCACGTCCTGTGATTTTTGCTAAGTTAAAATAACATCGGAGTTCAGTTAGCAAGTGTCACACTTCTGTTTTGAAGGCATACAAGTGCTTTTTTGTAGAATTTCATTAATTTTACATATTTTCATTGAATAATAATTAAGTAACTACAAAACACAATAATTTTTTTTATTATTATAAAATATTATTTTATCAAAGAACTATTTTATTCTGATAATAGCGCATCAGAAAATATTGTACTGGATTTATGTAGACCTTTAATTGATTTTGTACACACTCTCGTTTTAGATAACTGGTATTCGTCACCAAAACTGTATCGGAAATTACATTTGCAAAAAATTAATACTATCGGAACAGTCAGATCTAATAGAAAGAATATGCTAAAAGATCTTGCAGCGACAAAATTAAAAACATTTTAAGTTCTTTTAAGATCTTACAATGGTATCTTAGCTGTAAAATGGAAGGAAAAAAGATATATATATATATATATATATATATATATATATATATATATATATACTTTCTTCAAAACATTCTGAAGCAGAAATGATTGTAACAAAAAAGAAAAAATGTAGAAATTATACAGACCAAAATGGAAACATTACAAAACCTAATATAGTTTTAGATTACAATGATGGTATGGGTGGAGTAGACCTGCAAGATAGCTACTTATCATCTTTTCCTTTAATGAGAAAATTTGCAAAAAGTTACAGAAAAATATTCTTTTATCTAATGGATATGGAATTTTTTAATACCTCTATTCTATTTGGTAAAATAACAAACGTACCAAAACCCAAGAAATACTCCTTTTCAAAAATTATTAATAAATTTGTTACTCAATTTAAGAGTTTTACTATAATGTTAATGTGTGTCTAAAACTTTATAAAAAAATGATTTCAAATACCAACTCGCTGCGAATTGCTTTGGACGGATTTGCCACGCGTGCATGTTAATTAATTGCTAGCGCAACTGGTTAATGGAGTAAATTTGATTTCAGTAGAGACCTGCAAAAATCACTTGTCTCTGTTTTTTGACTAGAAACCCCAAAAGTTCTATACCGACAGAATAATGGTTCTATCCAAAAATGGCAAAAAGTCGTAGATCAAAGGAGTACATATTTGGTTTAATAATAGATTTATAAATAATTAAAAAAATGTTTCAATTTCGTTTTAACTTGTAAAAGGTCGTTTTCTCTAAATAAATATAAATTTTAATAGGCGTATGACTTTATTTTATGTTTTTTTTTTGGTAACTTTTTAGAAAACATTTTTTTCAAAATCAAAATATATAATTCCATTCAAATGTGACTCCTAAATTTATATTTTATTTTTTTTAAAAAATAACAAAGAAACTATACACATGTTTATCTATACACCACTCTATACACATATTATGAATATATTTTAAAATGTTTTGTGAAATATCATCTTTCAAACAATATACAACACTAATATGCTATAAAATGGCGCATTGTCAAAATCAACCAAACCTCCTTCTATCAATAAATAGTAAAAATAATTTTTCCCTAATTCAATATTTACTAATACATTAATATTTATATTAAATTTAGTATTAAGTGGGGTAGTCGTGGTAGGCTTTAACTGCCTTTATTCGTTTGGGAATAGACTGTACTAATTTTTAGTAATAATTGGGCTCGATTTTCTCCCATTCCTGTAATAAAACGTTTTTTAAATCATTTCTACTAGAAATGCTATGTTTTCTTATTGCAATTTCTAAATAGCTCCTCAAATTCTGAATCACATTTAAATTTGGCAATTGTGGAGATTTGTTGTTCTAGAACTGTGGTTGATTCACTTTAACACAAATGAATTGTAACCCCAACACCATAATGATTATAAAATAAAGTGTTCAATAATCACTTATTGTTTATAAATATGTCGACTGATGTGCATTTCGATGGTGACGCCATCATCGCCAACAAAAAGGCTCTGACGATGATGGCGTTGCCATCGAAATGCACATCAGTCGACATATTTATAAAAAATTAGTGATTATTGAACATTTTATTTTATAATCATTGTGGTGTTGGTCAAAATTCATTTGTGTAAAATTGTGGAGATGTTTCAAGCATTTTTGGACAATTATATAAGAACTAATTCCGTACTTTATATAGTTTGTATTTTGTATCATTGTCCTGATTACATTTTAAATTGTTTAGTATACCTCTTTTTTGGCGCTAATCTTTAAATTTTCTTTTAAAATATCAAGGTAAACGTTCTGGTTCTTTACTCATTCAATAATATAAAGATTTCCAATACCCAAGTCATAACGCTACCGCTTTCTTATTTCACTGTCAAATATAAATTTTTTGCCTTCATTTCCGTTTCGGATTTTCTACATATATTTATCCGACAATTCGATCCAAATAGATTGAATTTACTTTCAACCGTGGATAATACATCTTTCCAGAATTCGTTGTCTTCGTGTTATGTTTTTAGACGAAAGTTAATTGTTTGTTGATTATTTCAATTATGATAAAAGCATTTTTATAAATACATAAAAGACAAAAATATTTCAATTGTGATTGAATTTTCCACAGTAAATATATAAAATATCATACCGGATGAGTTTCACTTTGATTCACCGTACATGTTATTATTACGTTATACCATCATCGACGATATGTGTGCAGAAAAATTTGACAACGAAAATCTGAACAAAAACCGCTACACACGTACCGCGAACCTAACAGATAATTTACATAAAGATAGGAGCTACCTGTATCACACTTGCGTGATAGACGAGGATCACGACTTGCCAAATATGAAATCCGATAAGGATGAAACATTATAATTGTTTAGCTTGAATTAAAGTGCCGGCATGCGGACTTTAATAAGGGGCGTTGCATTCGGTAGCCGGTCGGACTAAGACAGCATCAACATTGATTATTGTGTTCGAAAGGAGATAGTTCGATTATAACCGTTTCGGTGTTTGATTAGTTAGGTGCTGTTCGTACAGTCACCTGAAAAAGTGCTATTTCAGACTGACTTCTCGGCTTAATTTAAATTACGTACACTGTTCAAAATGATTTTTTTTCAGCGTATGTCACGCTCGTGAATGGCGAGCGAGACGGGACGATCGAAAGAACAGCATTGAGGAAAAAAACGACGACGAAAATAGAAAAAAAGTGTTTGCACGGTTAATTGTTCATTTACTGTTTGCGTATTGAATATGTCGGGGTCAGTCTAGAATATTAATTGTAAATTCGAAGACTGTAAATGAGTTAATTGATTTGCAAAAAAATTGACATCGTATTGTGGGTTAATCAAAACTTTGCGGTGTTCGCTTTAAATTGAGTTTGCTTCTTGTATCTTTTTCGTAGATGCTTGATACTCGTGAAATGGAATTTTTGACGAAAATATTTTCAACGCGCACGGATAAAAATAAATTTCATACGGATTCATTACTTGTATTTCGTAATTGTCTTTCGAATTTTAATACATTTTATAACATTGGCGATCCTTAAGTGCAATATTTCTTGTTAATTATTTTGTAAACAAAAAATATTATTTTCTACATAAATATATATACTTTTTTATACATAATAATATTAGGGAGACCGGAAAGTAATGTCGTTTCTGCGCATGCCGATATTCGTTAGTCATTTATCAGCTCATTGTGTACTTCAAAGTCGTGCCAAAAACATTTTAAGGTTAGAGTGACTTGTTTACTCGTAAATAATAAAATCTTATTTTTTTTGCAATTTATGGTGAAATGGCCAGCCAAATACCAGAAGAGGTACATATCGGCATTGTATGCTTTTTGAGTTTCACAAGGGTAGTAACGCAACGGTTGCTACCAAAAACATTTGTGATGTTTATCTAAACGCATTAGATGTTCGTAAATGCCAAAGGTGGTTTTCTAAGTTCAAATCCGGTAATTTCGATCTTTCCGACTCGTACCGATCAGGAAGACCAACAACTTTAGACAATGACATGTTAAGGGCGGAAGTGGAAGCAAATTCGTGTCAGACAATCTAGGAACTGTCAAACACTCTTAACCAACCTTGGTCGACCATCCAAGAACATTTGCAGCAGATTGGTAAAGTAAGCAGAGCAGGTGTTTGGGTCCCGCATAATCTGTCCGAAGAAAACAAAGCTAACCGATCCACCACATGCAACTTATTGCTTCAGCGGCACAATACAGAAGCGTTTTTTGATCGCTTGATCACTGGAGATGAAAAATGGGTCCTCTATGATAATCCAAAACACAAAAGGCAGTAGTTCTTTTAGAATGAATCGCCACGAAGTACAGCTAAGCCAGGTTTACACCCCAAAAAGGGCCCTTTTGTGTGTTTAGTGGAGTATTTGCGGTGTCGTTCATTTTGAAGTGCTGAAACCTGGACAAATTGTGAATGCAGACCTTTACTGTGAACAATTGAATCGAGTAAATCAATCTTTAATTGAAAAGTGCCCAGCGATTGTCAACAGAAAAGATGTTATTTTGCAACACGATAATACAAGACCGCACTGCGCAAAACGAATCCTGGAAAAAATTAAAGAATTGGGATGGGAGGTATTCCCTCACCCACCATACTCGCCCGATATTGCGCTATCGGATTTCCATTTATTCCGATCGCTACAATATTTCTTAAGTGGCAAAAAATTTGAAAATTCGGATGATGTCCAAAATACCATCTCTAGATATTTTGCTCAAAACCCAATTGATTTTTATCGATCCGGCATTGAAAATTTGCACATTAGATGGCAAAAGGTTGTTGATAACGAGGGTGATTACATTATTGATTAAAAATAAAAACTTGGTAAAAATTTATCTGTTTGAATTTAATGTAGAAAAACGACATTACTTTCCGGTCCTCCTAATAATAACAAAATATTAATTTAAAATATTATTTCAGACACATGATGTGTTTTTATACATTTATAACAACTTTATTTTCTTAAAATGTAAACTTTGTGCAAAGGAAATGTTTTTTTATTTAAAATCTTTAATATTTTTATTAAACTTTCTAATAAGAAAATTAGAACGTTAATTTTTAATTCTAATATTTTATTATTAAAGATTTGATTAGAATAAAGAACTATAAAATGTGTTTTTTTAATTTTTATAAATTCGAGGTTAGGTTTAACTTAAACAAAAATTAATTATCATCCTCACACCACATTATATCATATTAAAAAGTGTTCAGCAATTATTAAAAAGAAGAGCATTTTTTTAAAAAGAAAGTTTTGAAATCTATATTTTAGGTATTTGGTGTTTTTGTTTTATTCTTCCCATGTTCTTGGGAACTTGGTTCCTTTATCATGATGTAACTTCTCAATTTTTCTTGTTTCTTATATAAAGTTTCCCATTAAGCGTTTCAAAAGTTTAAATGGAAAAAAACAAACAAAAGTATTTAATTAATTAGTTATTTTTTTTATTTTTATGCATATTCTATGGCATTAATGATGGAACGCAATTTCATTCATATGACCACCACTATTTCACTTGACATAGTGCATTTGTTTAGTCCAATTTTTAGTCACTTTTGAACATAATCGTCCAATTTCATGAATTACACTTTCAGTATTTATTTTTAATGCTTTTGTTGTTTATGGTTTATCAGCATAAACCAATGATTTCACATAACCCCACAGAAAATAATCAAATGGAGTTAAATTATATGATCTTGATGATCAATTGATGTGCCCATTTCGTGGAATAATGGACTCATTAAACTTTTGTTTTAATAAGTCTATTAAATTTTTTACAATTTTTAAGTATTGTTGAAGTGTTAAACGTTCCATGATAATTTGCTAAACTATACCGAGTTAAAATTTCAAAATGAGTTTAATAAAAATTCAAACATGGCTATCATCAATTTTTTACTAAATTAGTGGAAATTTGCTTAAATATGAAAATTATGGCTCTTTTTTTTAACTATTTTATAATAATTTAAGGAGAATATTTTATAGCAGGTTTCAAAATACTTATATAGGGTCATCAAACGTGACGCCTAGATTTGTGTTTTATTAAAAAGAAATAAAAGAAACTATACACATATTTCCCTATACAAATGTTTCTTTTTAATAAAATATAAATCTAGGCGTCACATTTGGATGACCCTATATTATATTATAAGAGGTTATTAGTTCATATTATAAGAGGAAGAGGTTAAGATAAAGGGAATACAAATGAAAATGATGAGAGTTGATGATGATTTATCAATATTTGAAGAGAATGAAGAAAGAATACAAAAAGCCTTACAAGTAATAAAAATCATGTTGAGAGAGAGTTATATAGGGTGGCCCAAATAAAAATAGTAAAGTATAGTAAGAAAATAAATATAAATATATTTAAATCCTTCAATATCATTTGAACCACCCTATAGAATGAAAATTAATTCAAAGACAACAGAAATTATAGTTGTAGATACAAAGAAATTAAAATTATTAACAAAGTAAATGCAGCACAACTAAAACAAGTAAAAACTTGTACTTAGCTGGAAAGCAAAATTACAGCAGATGGGAGATGTTCGATGGATATAAAGAAAAGAATCGTTGAAGCAAATGCTGTCTTTAACAAGATGACCCTTGTTAAAAAATTCGTAGTATTTTTTTAATGTTATATAGAATGGTTTAACAATAAAGACTAAAAAAGTGTGTGGACTGTGGAGTGTCCTTTTAGTGATTCAGAAACTTGCAGTATTGCAAAATATGAAAAGAATAAGTTGAAAGTATTTGGAAAGTGATATTGGAGGAAAATGAAAAAGATCTCATGGATTGTAAAGATAACAAATGAAGAAGTTCTATGAAAATTTGGCTAAAAAAAAGTTTATGGAAAACTGTAATAAAAATTTGAGACTACCTTATAGAATATATATATATATATATATATATATATATATATATATATATATATATATATATATAGAGAGAGAGAGAGAGAGAGAGGGATGAACAATTTTATATATGATGAAACTCTAGAAAGGAAGATGGAGAATAAGAAAGAAAGAGAAAAACTAAGACAGAAATACATGAAATAGATTAAAGAGGATATAGGAGCACAAGTTTATGTAGTTATGAAAAGATATACGAAAAGAGAGGAAATGGAAAAGAATTACTAGTAACAAGTGTTCGGATTGTGGATAAAAAAATCATACTGTTTATCTTAATAATTATTATCTATATTGTTTTTATCCCTCCCTTGATTTTTCTTCACCTTCTCCCTCTTTTTGTAAATACATATATATATATATATATATATATATATATATATATATATATATAGAGAGAGAGAGAGAGAGAGAGAGAGATCATAAAAAGAGAAAGAAAAATTAAAATTAGGAAGTATTTTTAATAGAATTCTATAAATAGATATCTTTTGAAAATTAGCATTAGTTTCTCATAAAATCTAAATCAAGATTATTAATTCATATTTCGAAGAAATTTTATGTTAAGAGATTTTTTACATTAGGTTTTGCTAGAAATATAAGTCGAAGACATTTATGTTACTGTTAAATTTATATATATATATTGCATGTTTTTTTGATTTTTTTTTCAAGCTTAGAACTTTAAATTTAATCTATATCGAATGTTCTACCTTACCTAAAAAAACATCCTTCATCATACCTTAATCTATATATGTTCTACTACACATTCTTCATGTAATATATATATATATATATATATATATATATATATATATATATATATATATATATATGTAATAAAATAATTTTAGAAAATATTGAAGAAATTTTATTTATAATGAACATGAATACCTTCTATAAGTTGGGTATAAATTTGTGGCACTGATTTTTCTATTAACTGAAATTTAAATTACCTATTAATAATTAATATTTCATATAAACATTTGTTAATTATAAAATAAAATGTTATCTGTGTTTTGAATTTATTTCTACATAGATGAATTTACAAAAAAAAACTTAATGTCATAATGTGTGTTTTAAACTAGCATTAGTTAAAAAGTTGTGAAATCCATCAGTGACAAATAATTTTCATTTAGAGAATTCATTTGTAATATAAAATATATTATGAAAATATGTTGCATTCACACTTCATTCTTATATAATAACACGTTGTATTGTAACATTAAAAATGCCTTTAGTAGTGTAGGCGGTACATTTTATTATCTTGTTTTTACTCTTGCTTTAAGTGAGTTCAATGTTATTCACTTAGTTATTTTTAACTGTAGTATGTAATAAATAATCTTTAATTGATAATTTATTTATTTCAAAACATATTCATTCATTATAATTGTAATTATTGATTTTTTATAATTAAATTAAAAAAATAATAATGTTGATAATGAAAATTGTTGTATCTATTTTTGATTAGAAAATTGTATTGAATTTTTATTGGAAATAATTTTTAAGTTGAATTAAAAAACATGAAATAGAATTTTTTTGTGGATTTAACTCAATTAAATTTTTAATAAATATTGTTTAATATTATTCATTTTAAATAATGTACTCGTAAGTATTACGAAAATTAAGAAAAAGATTTTTATCTCATATTGTATTTTTTATAAAATTTATTTTTTTAAAAAGTGTTATGGTTGAATTTAAGCTTAGAGTATCTTGATCTTTAGTTCTTTTTTGAATATTTGATATAATATTCTTTGTAATAAAATTGGAATCATTGTTATTTATTTATTTTTATTAAAAGTGATGTATTAAAATGTTATCAAGATTTTTAAACATTATTCTAAATTCATAAATAATTTTTAGAATAAAAAATAAAATGGTCTATTAGGTAATAATTGTATTTAGCAAATTTGTAATTTTTTATATCAAAAATTATTGTTATGTTTTCCTGAAACCATTACATTTAGTAAATTAAAATAATAATATATAATTTAATTTAAAAGGGGATTTATATAGGCCAGTTTCAATATAATATTTTGAGTGTATTTCTAAAAATAACATTTAATTGTTTACATTTTTATACATATGTATGATGAGACAATAATTCGAATATAAATATTTGATACAATAATATTTGATAAAAAAATCATAAAAATAATAAAAAAATATTTGATACAATAATTTGAATATTTAATACAATATTCTTTATAATAAAATTGGTATCACATTTATTTTAAGTGAAAGTGATGTATTAAAATTTTATCGAGATTTTTAAACATTTTTCTAAATTCATAAATAATTTTAAGATAAAAACATAAAATTGCTAATTAACTAATAATTGTATTTGGCAAATTTATATTTTATTCTAAAAACTATTGTTATATTTTCCGGAACCCATTACATTTTGTAAATTAAAATAATAATATATAATTTAATTTAAAAGAGGATTTATATGGTCAAGTATCAATATAATATTTTGAGTATATTTCTAAAAATAACATTTAATTGTTTACATTTATATACATATGTATGATGAGACATTAATTCGAATACAAATAATCACTGACATTTTTGAATAAATTAAAAAGACGTATTTATTTAAAAAGTTTTCAAATAATTAATATTTGAATTCACAAAAATTTCTAAAAAGGTTAGTTTATGTATATATATATATATATATATATATATATATATATATATATATATATATATATATATATATATATTGATGTAAATATTACACTTCACCTATTAATATTTGCTAATAGTTTTTTTAATGAATTTGTAATAAACCATTTTTAGGTGTCTTAATTATAAATGTAAATATCATGTAAAGAAAATGTCATTTGATGATTTTTATAAGAAAGTGAATTTTAATTACCAGTCTAGACAATAAAAACGAATATTGAATATCTATAATTAATATTATGAAATAATATAAAGTAAGATATTTTATATCGATTCACATACTTCTTTTCAATTTCAAACATTCATTACATGTGAAAAAATCAAACCAAATACGAAGTGTTTACAGGACTTTTGTCTTCAAATAATTGAACAGATCGATAGAATTCAGTCAAGAAAAAAAAACAGCCGGTATTCTCTAAAAATAATATTTAAATTTATTTAACACATTGGTAGTTAGATTTTATAATTTCTCATACACTTTATTTTAAATGAAAATGTATGTCATCTGTTCACTGTTCAGTGTCAAGTATTTGTTTAGTTACTCACGTATTTCCATTTATTCTCGTGAAAAAGAAATATGATGTAAAGAGACAAACAGTAACATCGAATATCTTAAACAGATTCGTCACTCTATTACAAGACTGTACGATGAATATTTGAAAATCAACATCACCATTATGGATATTCCATTATATATCGCGATTATTTGATATCACGTTTTCAATTTATATATATATATATATATATATATATAAGTTCAGTAATTAACAAGTTTTATTTCGCATTTCACTAAAATCGCATTATCTTTCAAAGTATACTCATATAGTTATTCGTTATAAAATTTATATCTTGAGTTGAAAGATTAAATTGTAAACTTTAAATAAAATTAATGGATTCAAAATGTTTATCAAATTTATTACGTTAAATTATATATATATATATATAATAGTCATTATCATAAAAGCTATATCAGCCCTTAGCTGAATAAAATCCTAATTAAATATTACTTTCACTTGTACATGGTCATACTTACCACGCTGAGCATGCAAGTTTGTGAAGATTTTTTATTCAAAATTTACTTCTATAGACAGTTACCTTCATTTTGACTAACAACTCTACCTGTCCTATTTCTCCGGTCAAGAATTGAATGCATGCCAAACGATGATGACAAGTTAGGTGCCACTAATCTATCATTTAGGGTCTTCCAATAAGAATATTAGAATTTTGACAGCTGGTGGCAGCCATGTTTCAATTTTTAAGGTCATTTTGACATTTCAACTCAGTATAGTTTGGCAAATTATCTTGGAACGTTTAACATGTCAACAATGCCTAATTTCTAAAAATTGTAAAAACTCCAATAGACTTATTGAAAAATAATTTTAATGAGTCCATTATTTCACGAAATGAACCCATCAATTGGCCACCGAGATCATGTGATCTAACTCCATTGGATTATTTTTTGTGAAGTTATGTGAAATCATTGTTTTATGCTGATAAACCACAAACAACAGAGGTATTAAAGATAAACATTGAACGTGTAATTCATGAAATTGGACCATAATTATGTAAAAGAGTACCTGAAAATTGAACTAAACAAATGCACTATGTCAAATGAAGTTGCGATGATCATAAATTCTACAATTTTCTTTATTTAGTGTTGACTGTAAATTTCACGAATTCACGATAAGTTTTACGAACTTAACATTTATTTTTACAATTTTTAATCATCTTGAAGTATTAAACGTTCCATGATAATTTGCCAAACTATACTTAGTTAAAATGTCAAAATGAGCTTAAAAAATCAAATATGGCTGCTACGAGCTGTCAATGTTTTGATATTCTTATTGGAAAACTCTCTCTCTCTCTCTCTCTCTCTCTCTCTCTATATATATATATATATATATATATATCATACATACACACACATATTATTCAGACACAAAAAAACATAGGACACTAATTTTTCATTAACAATCGTTTATATAGACTGATTAAATAAGATTGAAAGATAGTAAATGATAGTAAGCAAGTAAATGTATATTTAAACCTTTCAGTCTTATTTCAAAAACCTATATTAAAAATATAATGAAATAATTTTTGAAAATTAAAACCTATAAAATAAGTTTATTAGTTGTATTATTTCACAATGTTTAATTAAACAGATTAGTATTTTTAATTATAAATATTGAAAAAAATATCCTGATAAATAATTTTTAAACGTTTTAAGGTTATACGATTGATTAATTAGTAATGAACTTATTGTTTGAAAACACTTTTTTTATTTATTAAACTAACTAATATTATCATTGTCTCAAATTTTCTCGATAATCTTTTCATAAAGGGTCATCCAAATGCGAAGCCTAGATTTATGTTTTCTTAAAAATGAAACAAAAGAAACGATACACATGTTTCTTTTTAAAAGGGTATTCTAGTCTAGAATTTAAAAAAAATCGATTTTTTGCATATTTTCAAAATTTAGACCTTTAAGAATATGTCCTGAAGAGAATTTTTCGAAATTCGAATTATTTTCGGAGTTATAGCTATTTTTGTGACGCGCCAACCAATCCGGTCTGGCCGGAACGAATCAACTTTAAACGCGTTTTTCTCGAAACTGCTTTTTTTGACACATTTGACGTGATATCTCAAATTTTAATGGACCGATTTACTTGAAATTTGGTACAGAGCTTTTCAATATAACAGTGATTGTTCCTGCTTAGGATTTTTTAAAAAAATTGTTTTTTACTATTTTTAAAAAATTCCGAAATTTGAAAAAAATAGGGCAAAAAAATGACTGTTTTTTCACACTGCTGCCATTTTGCGATTTTTTTTTAAAATTTCCCTAAGCGGGGATACTACTACAACCTTCTTTTTCAATAATTTCAAAAAAATTTTTGTTTCAAATGACCGGAAGAGTTGAAACCACGTCAACCAGGAGACACCTTTTTTTCGAGCCCTCACTTTGCCAGTCTGTACCTTTTCAATTTTGATTTTTTTATTTTTAATAATACTTTTTTATACTTTTAAAATGTCAATAAATAACTGATAAAAATGGATAGTAAAAATATTTGTTTTTTTTATAGCGCCCGAAAAAACACCTAAAATTCGTGCGTCTAGACTAGAATACCCCCTTAATAAAACACAAATCTTGGCATCACATTTGGATGACCCTTTATTCGCAAATATTTCCGTGTAATGAAAATTAAAAAGTTCACAAAAAAATCTCTTTAAATTACATTATTACAGCGTGTGTGTCTGTTCATTATAAGAGCAGTTTTATTAATACAAACATACCTGATTTCGACTGTAGATGGCGCATTGAACGCAGGTGCTGGCCAGGCGGCGAATGCTGTCGAACGAGCGGTCATCTCGCTCTTATAATTATCGCTTAATTAATTACCTAGTGTCGTCATCGGTTGCCGATGAGATATATAAAAAAAAACATAAAGGGGGCCACGATCCATAAATCGTAATTTCCCAACTGTTTCCCGCGAAAGAATAAATAATTAGTGTAGTATTATTGGTTTTATTTATTACGCTCTAATGCTTTGGAATGATTGATATTTGATTTAGATATTATTTCTATAAGTACATATTAATACATGCCTCATCTCTCATATACAGTTGGGTGTACACAAGTGTTCAGTTATGACCGATCATTAAAAACTTGTTTCTTTTTGTGTGTTTATTTATTTGTTTGTACTTATGGCCATGCTGTAACCGTAGCAGGAAATTGATTTTTGTTTATGGTTATGTTTATATTTTCTGTGATTTATATTTGATTTCGATAATATTTCTGTTTTTATGCTGCGGCTCAGGTTCGTTGCTTTAATTTTAATATATTTAATACCGATTTAGAAAAATTACTTGCTGGGTACATAAATTTGTTCTGCTCGAAACTTTTTTTTTCGTATCTTTCAACATTTTTTCTTAGAATTTTTTTCATTAATTGACGTCGAGGGAATATAAATCATTTCTAGAAATAGTATACATTATGTATAGGTGTATACATATATACATATACATATAATTATTATATTACATTTTCAAACATACTACATTTTTATTACATCATAGAATTTTTATTAATAAAATAAAACAAATAGTCGTTAATTTGTCGAAAATATTCATTAAGAATAAAATAACCATTAAGATCTTAAAATACTGCGATAAAATGGAAGAAAGGAAACTTGATGATACTAACTATGAATTTACATAAATTTATAGAAATTACTAATTAACTTCAAAATAATTATTTATAAAAAATAATCAAAATTTCAATTATTTTAATTATTTATTTATAAATACATACACAAACATATATATATATATATATATATATATATATATATATATATATATATATATGTAGATATATTGAAAAATTACTAATTAATAAATTAGATAAAAGAATTAATTTTCAATGGTTTATTACTGAATTAATATAACATTGATTTTTCAGCTGGTAATTAATTAATAATAAGTCTTATTTATGATTATACAAAACCTTAAGGTTAAATTTATTAAAAGAAATATTTGTAATGTTATGTTAATATAATTTTAGGATTCAATCATGACTTGTTTATGTAAATATTGTAAATTTAACATTTTGAAAATAATAATTTTTTAATATTCAACAATTTCTTTGTTCAAACTAGTTTTTTTTTTTTTAATATATTTAAATTTAAAAAATATTTAGAAATAATTAATTAATATTTAAAACGCCGATTTTAGAAAAAATATTTTTGTTTAATGAATTAAAAATTGTGAGTCACAGTTTTGTCATGTATTGTTTTAAGAGAAAGGATTTAAATGACATATTTTGAAAAATTGATTTTCATAAGTTGTAGAAAATTTCATAAATTTTAAATAAAACATATAAAACTTTTTTATACATACATACACACATACATATGTGTTGTGTTTTAAGCGTGATAGAAATTTAAATTGAATCCCTATCTAAAGTTTTATTATGCTTAAAAAACACTTTTTTTATATACACATATATCAATTTTATAAAAGTGAACAAATACTAAAATTGATCATAGAAAAATACTTCAACAGGGACTTAACATTTACTATTAAAATGAAACTTTATATATATATATATATATATATATATATATATATATATATATATATATATATATATATATATATATATATATATATATATATATATATACATACATACATACATACATACATACATACATACATACATACATACCTATCATAAATCGAGAAGGGTCAGCGTGGTGAATATGACCAAATACCATAGTATACTATCAGTAGTGGACTGATGTGGGCATGATGATGATGATATATATATATATATATATATATATATATATATATATATATATATATATATATATATATATATATATACATACATACATACATACATACATACATGTGGCCTAAATGAGATTGAAGGATTTAGATGTTCATTTTCTTACTTACCTTTTTTACTATTCTTTACTATCTTCAGTTTCATTTTATCCACCCTATATATATATATATATATATATATATATATATATATATATATATATAGTGATGGTAACCTATCTACATGAATAAATCCTGAATAAAAAATTCTCACCAACTTGCTTGGTTATCGGGGTGAGTATGACGAAATATCAATCAATGAAGCTTTCGCCTAGCAGTTGGTTGATAAAGGTTTACATGGTATATCTTATAGTTGTTCAAAAATTATACACACACACATAACTAACAGATGTATACAAATATCTCTATTCACAAGTAACCAAAATATTATATTTACATATAAATAACATATCTAATGAATTGTACAGATTTTTTTAAAAAATTCAATTTATAATATTTTTTTTGATATAGGATTTTTTTTATTTGTTGTTTTGGAACTGTGGCTGATTCACTTTACACAAATTAATTTTAACCCCAACACCACAATAATTTAAAGTGTTCAATAATCATTTATTGTTCATGTATTATTTATAATTATTTAATCTATAATTATATAATTATAAATAATAAGTGAACAATAAGTGATTATTGAACACTTAAAATTATTGTGGTGTTGGGGTTAAAATTCATTTGTGTAAAATAAATAGGATTTCTTGTTTTATTAAATGTCAAGAATATTTTTTTTCATTCTATTTAATCTATATAACGTTTTATTAAAAACCCTAAAAATAATAAATCCATTACAATCTATATAAAAATACTACCTCTATTAAAAAAATCTAAGATTCAGTCTGAATTTTTCCACACAAAAAAATATTCTTACTTTTTTCGTAATAACCCTCTTTGTTATTAATTAATTTCTAAAATTATACCCTCGTACATACATTATGTATACTTTATAATCCTACCTCTTGAGATTAGTAAGTAAAAATCAAAGAAATTCTTGTCTGAATATATTGTTAGAATGGGAATTCCCCAAATGCATCCTTAAATCTGTATACAAATTTATAGAACATGTTTGTGAAACATTGTACAATATATATATTTTATTAAAAAGAAACATGTGTATAGAGTGATGTGTTGGAAACATGTGTATAGTTTATTTTAAATAAAACATAAATCTATGCGTCATATTTGGATGACTCTCTCTCTCTCTCTCTCTCTCTTTATATATATATATATATATATATATATATATATATAGCTGTTTTTTAAGCATAATAGAACTTTAAATTGAATCCTTATCCAAAGTTCTATCTAACCTAAAAAACACCACATATATATATATATATATATGCATGCCTACATATATGTAGTAGTAAGCATAGTTAATACATCTCAGTATAAAATTTTAAATATTCTAATAAAAAATCTACTAAAGCAGTAATATAATATAATATAATAATATATAATTAGCTTCTATCACGTTTTTTTTCCGTTAGATGTTTAATGTTTTTAATGTGTTGATATTACTAATACAAGTACAGGTTTCTTATAAACAATATACGATAGACAATCTATTTTTTTAATATGAAATTAAGTAAATTAAAACGTAACTGGTGATTCGATCTTCAGCCTCGTTCATTAAACGGTAGCAGACGTTTGTTGTTCGACAGTTCATTTACATGTATTTTAGTTGAAGTATTCACATTTTTGACATTTCATACGCAGTTGTTGCCTATATAAAAAAATGTGTTTTTATAAAATATAATAAGGATTTACTGTACTTATTAAATAATTACGAATAATATCGTTTTAGAATCTACGATTTATCATTATTATTATCTTTAATCCATACTCAACGAGCACATCTCAAAGAACATACATAATTGTAAATTTCTATAAATGATTTCACGGACAAATGAGTGCTTTAAATCATACACTTGACAAATTTTCATACAGGATACACACACACACACACACACACACACACATATATATATATATATATATATATATATATATATATTCACATTCATAGTTTATTGTACTTCATTGACGCCATTTCTTTGATTCAAATTCATTTAATTTGTCAACATGTGTCTCTACATTCTGTATTCTTTGCTGGCTGTCCTTGCAATACTATGCCGTTATCTATTTGAAATCATTTCAAGTGTACTTAACGTCTCAGGTCCGTTTTTAATTAAAATTAAGTACATTCTTTTTGGGCACAGAAAAAAAGTATTTTACATTTAACGATCTTAAAAAAATACACTTTATTTGTAACATAAAAAATAGTGAGTGACATATTTTTGTCCCGGTCTCTAATTATTTACTTTGATCTATTATCAAAACTGTACGGTATATTTTCAAATAGTCTTGTTTCTATTTAATTTTGATTTATATTTAAATTTAAAAATTTAAAATTTAAATATATTTCTGTGTTAATTATTTCAATAGTACTAAATCATTTATACATTTTTTAATTTCAAAAAAGATAACTACAATATTTTTTTTATTATAACCACTTTATTATTCGTTACTTGTTTTATTTTTACGAAAATCATTTGTAAAGTTTTTACATTTCTAAATCGATTCTGTTGGTTTTAAAATCACGATATAATGTCTTTAATGTCGGTCATAAATTTTAAAGATAATAAAGAAAATGAATATATATGTTTGTATATGTTTTAATAGTCATTTCTTGATGTGCGTATTTTATTTCATTGCTTTCTTTATGTACCTTGAATAGTTAGTGAATGAAAATTTTAATTTTGCAATAAAATAAACGTTATATAATTATTTAAAATCTGTAAGTGATTTATGTTTAATATTCAAATTTTTAATGCTATTCAGTAATGAGTCTCATAAATCTTAAAAATCATTTTTATATTGCATGTACGATTTTATAAACGAGAAAAATTAATAGAAAAAGATAGTTATTACTATTAAATTTCTGGTTATTTTACGATTTTTTTTTGTAATAAAATAAATAATATATAAACACAAAAAACATTTTTAACTTTGGTATGTATGTTTTAATGATTATCATATTGAATGATTTTATTCGAATTTTTCATATCAAAATAACTATTTTATTTCTAAATAATAAAAATGTTTATTCAATTAATTAAATACTCTTCAATGTTTTCTATAATTTATTTCAAATTCCAAAAACTATTTTTTAGTTTCTATCAAAAAGATTAATAAGTTGAAATATAAAGACAGCTGATTTTTAAATTATTTTAATGCACAGGTATTGAATTAAAATAACAAAAATAATTAATGAAAGTTTATTTCAACACAAATTATCACCAACATTATAGGACATAAAAGTGTCCAATAAGCATCAATTGTTCATTTTGTTTGAAAAATTATTTGCATTTCAGTGACAATGGTCCATTATTGTCAGAATACTGTACTATAAAATCAGATTTTACAGGATTTGAGCGATAATGGCATGACTATCGAAATGCACATCAGCTTTTAAGTCAATAAAACGAAAAAAAAATGTTTTTGGACACTTTTGTAACTTTTTGTACTACTGGAATGATAATTCATTTGCATTAAACTAAAATTGTTCTGTTTTATTTTTTCCCTGAATTTGTAATACATTTTATCATCACTAATTCAGCCATCAGTAATTCGATTCCACTGACAATTCGGACTCATTTCTTCAAATGTAACAAAATGCTTATCTGCATGTGTTTATTTATATGCATTTAAGAGTTCTGTTATTTTTAAGTAAAGTGTAATAATTATTATTTTTTACAATATGGTTCGCATATTTATTCGTATCCCTTTAAAGAAAATTAAATTGATATTTTGCCATTGCATATTTTTTTCAATCGAAAGTGTTTGAAATTTTAACAGTTTGTGAGGTCTGTTTGAGATAGATTCAATATTTACATGTGTTATATTTTTGTGTTTATTATTTTTTTCATTTTATAGTCTGTTTTGATTTTATATGATACATCTCCTTTATACTAGTTTCATACACATATTTTATAATTGCACATTTTAAAATATTATTTTCTACAGTGCAAAAGGTTGAACAAACTTAAAATCATTAGGCCATTGTTTGAGTTTATTATACATGATTTATCTTCGAAATTTTTGAGCTAACTGTTGAGTAATCTGTATGTGCTAATCTACCATCGGTGAAAACCACTAATCCAGTACCGCATAAGTTTCAAGGATGCCAGATTTTCGATAGTAAAATGTATTTACTTTACATTTATTGTGATTGATTTAATTTAGTTTATCTACATTTGTTTATATATTATTTTATTACTTATGTAGGGTCATCCAAATGTGACGCCTAGATTTGTGTTTTATTAAAAAGAAACATGTATATAGGGTGGTGTATAGAGAAATATGTGTATAGTTTCTTTTTAATAAAACATAAATCTAAGCTTCATATTTGAATGACCCTCTTTATTGTAAAATATTATTGTGTTGGAGCTAATAATTAATTTAATTTTAGTTACGAATTGTTATCTTTAGTTATGAATAATTATCATGTTTAGTTTCATTTCATTAAAAAATAAATCGTATGAATTTTTTTTTATCAAATGGGAATTAAATTCTTTTTTACTAAAGTTGAATTTAATTTGGAGTGACATAGTTATTTTTAAATGTAATATTCGTTATAAATATTATTTCACTCTCTGATAAGATAGATTGCTTATAAATATTCAATATTTGTACATCTGCTGTATATATATATATATATATATATATATATATATATATATATATATATATATATATAGGGTTTTCTAATAAGAATGTCAGAACTTTAACAGCTGTTGGCAGCCATGTTTGAATGTTTTTTTCAAGCTCATTTTGACATTTCAACTCAGTATAGTTTGACAAATTATAATGGAACATTTAACACACCAATAACACTTAGAAATTGTAAAAACATTAATAGACTTATTGATACAAAAGTTTAATGAGTCCTATTTCACTAAATAGACCAATCGATTAGCTACCATGATTATGTGATCTAACTTCATTCGATTATTTTCTGTGGGGTTATGTGAAATTATAGTTTTATGCTGATAAACCAGAGATAACAAAAGTATTAATAATAAACATTGAACATGTAATTGAAGTGACTAAAATTGGACTAAACGAATGCACTATGTCAAGCGAAGTCGTGGTGGTCAAAAATTGTGAGTAAAAAATTGTGTTCCATCATTAATGCCATAAAATATGCTTAAAAATCAAAAAATACTTTTTGTTTTATTTCCATTTAAACTTCTGTAGCTTTTATAGGAAAATTCTCTCTCTCTCTTTCTATCTCTCTTTCTCTCTCTCTCTCTCTCTTTATATATATATATATATATATATATATATATATATGTACGTATGTATGTGTGTATGTATATAAATCTGCATGTATTTATACATACGTTTAATGAATGTACATATTGTATGAGATATGGCGATGTTTATCTCAACTAGCATCTCCTATTTGGATGCTACATGTGAGCTGATTCATACGGTTTTAAAAAAATCTGCGTCGTTCCGTGTACATTCACTGAATATATTGAAGATAAATCGATTTCAAGTGAATTTCAATCAATCAATATCATCGTACAGTTTCACTAGTTGGAAATTTTTATTTTTAAGTAGCAGCAATAATTTGCTTCTGTCTAATTTCTAACACGGCCCTGTTTTTGTACATGCAATCATATTAATATACTGTAACGTGTAAAGAACTGTACTTATATTTGTTCTTGTCGTGACCTTATAAGAACTCTGACGTTATCTTCGAAAACATCACAAAAACCTAAGCAGCGCCAACAAGCAAATTCACTGAGCTGCGATTAGCAATACAGATAAGACCGTCGCCACTTTGGAACGCTTTGTGGCCGACTTTACAAACATTAGTTAAATGTCATGGAAAATAATTAATGATTGATTAGTTCACTTTTTTGGTATTTATTACGAACTTGGATGTATGTGCGAATTTCATTAAGCTCGTTTGATGGTCAAGAACGTTTATTGAATCTGTTCGTCAAAGAAAAACCTCTGTTGTGGTTTATTGAAATGTAGTTATGACTTTTATTTCAACTGTCAATTTAGTTCGATCAACTTTAAGATATTCATATATTTATATTTATTTTAATTACTAACGGTTAGCAATTTGACATAATTTTCTGACGTCCATTACAAACAAAATTCAATCTTGTATGGAAATAAACAGACTATTATGTTTAAAATTTAATATAAAAATAGTGACGTAATTGTACAAAAAATCATTTTGAATATCTGACATAAATGACATTTCATGTAAGTTAATAGTTTAATATGATTGAGATATATGTTTGAAAAGTAATTTAAATTTGGAATTTGTGTTTTTATTTTTTTTGTGATATTTCCTTTTGACTGATTTAAATACTTGTTATTTTCAAATCAATTTAGTTTTCGATAAATTTTTATAATTCGTTATTATAAGAATGTATGTCATAATTAATTATCAAATGAAATACATGTATTATCTTAAATAATAATCAGCTATTCGGCGTAATTGAATTGTAAATATGTCAAATTATTTTTAAATGAGTTCATTGAGTTGAAATATGTCAGTTTTCAGTAAGAAAACATGACTCTGAACAATTAATTAGATTTAATTTTGAAGTGTCTGAAAAAAATTTCAATGATATTCTTTGAAATTATTAAATATGATAGAGATTCTAATTAGAAATTCGTAATAAATGGATTTATAATACCAGTTTAACAGTCATGAATTTAATATGGAATTTTATAAAGCATCAAGAGATTTACATTAAATTTTCATAAATAAAAATATTTAGTAATAGTTAACAAGAAAGAATATATTGAACTTAAAACTGGCTATATCGGTCAATAAACATAATTCAGTTTATAAAATAGCTGTACTGAAATGGTTTTCTGTTGTAATAAAATTTCAAATAACGAATATATTTATTTTAATTTAATTTCGACTCAGACGTTTTAGAGTACGTCATAAATAATATATCTCTGTTTCTCTATCTGTATATATATATATATATATATATATATATATATATATATATATATATATATAGAGAGAGAGAGAGAGAGAGAGAGAGAGTTTTCTAATAAGCGCTTCAGAAATTTAAATGGAAATAAAATAAAAATTATTTAATTAATTATTTATTTATTTTTAAGCATATTCTCTGGCATTAATGATCAAATACAATTTCACTCATATGACCATCACGATTTCGCTTGACAGTGTATTGGTTTAGTCTAATTTTAGTCACTCTTTCGCATAATTGTGGTCCAATTTCATGAATTACACGTTCAATGTTTAATTTTAAAGCTTCTGTTATTTGTGGTTTATCAGCATAAACCAAAGATTTCACATAACCTTACAGAAAAGAATTAAATGGAGTTAGAGCACATGATCTTTGTGGCCAATTGATGGGTCCATTTCGTGAAATAATGGATTTATCAAACTTTTGTTTCAATAAGTCTATTGAAATTTTTACAATTTCTAAGTATTGTTGGAGTGTTAAA
>CP092090.1:48998567-49018567 GCA_029203775.1 Neoneuromus ignobilis
TAATGATATACGAAGGATTTTACATATCTATTTTATGATGTAGAGAGCATCTCTAACAAAATGTATATAAGTGATAAAGAAAAAACAAGAAGTAATTGTTAAGTAATTTAATTAATTATATATATATATATATATATATATATATATATATATATATGTGTGTGTGTGTGTGTGTGTGTGTGTATCTGGAAAAGAAAGGCTTTAGATTGGTTGAAAAGGAAAAATTTAGGAGACCTTCATTCAGCAGTAAATTAAAAAGGACTGGTGATAATGATGATGTCGTTGATATACTCGTATATTTATTAATGTGCATGTATTTTTATAAACTTTTTATTTATTTTATAAATAGTATATTTGAAAAAATTTTGAATACCTTACTAAAATGTTATAATATTAGACTTTATTTTTAATAGCACTAAATATATCAGTATCCTAATAATTAGTTTTGTTTTTGTATAATATTATTTGAGTTTAGAAGAAAATTGATAAATAAATTTTAATTCAATTCAATTTTTTTTGTCACAGCTATTTATGAATATTCTATTAGATTGTGACAAAATATGATACAATCTATACTCAAAGAAAAATATTTTGATATTTTTTGTTAACAATTCAAATATAACATGATTATTTATTATAAAACCTTTTATATTATATACAAAATAACACAACATACGAACGTCGTTTAATAAGTGTGGTAAATTTTAAAATTTATTAAATTTTAGGGTAATTTTTTTTACCATATTTTTCAAACGACCCTCATATGTGAATACAGTATAATTTTGTGATTGTATACTCAGATTTATATTCGTGAAAATGTAATACATATTTATATGTATATATATATATATATATATATATATATATATATATATATATAGATAGAGAGAGATATATAGGCTTAAATGAAAGGTAGATAGATATAGAGGGAAAGAGGCTTAAATGAAATTAAAAGATAGTAAAGAACAATAAATGTATTTCTAAACCCATCAGTTTTATTTGAGCTACCATATATATATTTTATTTGAGCCGATATTGTGTATATATATATATATATATATATATATATATTATATATATATATATATATATATATAAATGTGTATTATAGTCTTTATTGTGAATAAAGTCAGATTTTAGTTCTTGTTTTATATTTAAATTGAAATAATTTTATTTTATGTTAGACATTTTCTTTATTACTGAATAATATTTTAATAAATGCAGATTTAACAAGAATATATATATATATATATATATATATATATATATATATATATATATATATAAATTAGAAGTAAAATTTCCATCAGTAACAACAAACCCTATTTCGTCATGGTTTGTTTAAATATTATTAATTTTTAGTATAGCAAAAGTTTAATTTCTGAAAAAATGAAATGCTAGACAAAATAATATAACATTTTTTTCAATAAGTAAAGTAATTATTCATATTTTATATGGTATCATTTATTATTTAATATAATATTTCTGATATAATATTTATTATTCTAATATAATATCTTTTGATTTAATTTTGATAATTTTATTTATACAGTACAATTTTTTTATAAGTAATTTTATTTATTACCAAAAAAAAATCTTTATAAATAATCGTTGAGATACTAAAAATGTTTATTTGATGATTATTTTGTTTCAAATTTCTATAGTATTTTTTTTAAAAATGTAAATGTTAACACAGTAACTAATTTAGTTGTATTTAAATAAAAAGTTATATTTTCAACATATCCTACAAAACTTAATATGGATTAATAAACATTTATACTATTTAAAACCATTTATGTTGAGTTTTCTCAACAATCTTATTAATTCATATATATATATATATATATATATATATATATATAAACTTTTCTCTCTCTCTCTATATATATATATATATATATATATATATATATATATATATATATATATATATATATATGCTTATTAATTCATATTTACATAAAAAGGTCAAACGAAAAAAAAGTAATTCATTAAAATCGATACGATATTATATAAGAATATGATTCCCAATTAATGTAAATTAACAAACGACCACAAAGGATATATATGTTAAATAATTGACCCCAGAAGCCATAAAATGTGTATAACGTGGTCTGTTTGAAAAGCCAATCAAATTTCGTTAACGAAATAAATTAAAGAATGTATCGGATGTCAACCAACATTGAATTAGAAAAAAAATCTCGAATAACAGCTTTTGAAATTATAAACCTTCGATAGATTCAGCACAACAGAAAAAAATGGATGTAATTAAAGTTATTTCGAACTTCGTTTCGAATTTATGTAAGTTCATTAAAATAACAATTATCATAAATTCTTTGTTTGTTCAGAATTCAAAGAAATTTTAATTATTGTATCGATTACGTTTTGGTTGAAAATATTTGAATACAAATATTGCTATATATATATATATATATATATATATATATATATATATATATATATATATATATGTGCATGTGTGTGTTAGCAGAATGTTACGATGCTATTTTCAGTTCCATTTTTAATTTGTTATACAATTTTACAACGAGATCACTTGCATCAATAATTTGTAATGAAGTATTAAAAAAAGTCTAGAAAAAACAAACGTACCTACCTGCATTTACCTATAATTTGTCGATGAGATGAAATTAATGGTTTCGAGGTGAATCGGAATGTTTGTTTTGTGTACAATTTTTCGTGTAACAAAATAACATCTTTGGCCAAGGAAACAGACAAGTTAATATGCAAATTCGAGTCATTCTTGCTATGAAAATGTTTATGAATGCAGTCGCTTTAACAGTGATATGTTTCACTTTTATTCGTTTATTTATTCATATTGTGCATTTATAAAAATTTTAATAATGGTTATTTATGAGCTACATGCAGTTTTAGTATGTATATTTTATATGTATAATGTAATTGAGATATTTTCCGCTATATAAATCATATTTTCGATTAGTTTGAAAATAGGATAATAAATATAAGAAACGATAAAATAGAATAAGAGGTTTTTTTTTTAGTAAACACTGTATAGTGAATATTTTTTTAAAAATATATTTAATTATATGTAATTATTTTTCGAACAGATCGTTTAATAGTTTAATAGCGGTATATATTTAAAATATTATTATAATATTTATAACTATAAAATAAAAACACAATATAAAAACTATTCATGATACAACTCAATAAATTTCAATTTCATTTCCAACGAAAATAAATTTATATTTTGGTAATTTTTTTAATCAAAAATATATTCATTTAAGTATATCTGCTTTTTAAATTAACACCTTCGATATTATTTTCTGTTTCTTTTTTCAATTCATTATATAAGATGGTTGAAATGAAACTGAAAAGTTTAGATAAATATTTACTTACTTACGATCATTTACTATTCTTTATTCATTAATATAATTCCTTAAAAGTTACCTTAAATTAAGATAAACTTTTTCTGTAGGCCTATGTCATGTTTTCCATATATTCAAAAAAATGTATTTAAAAATTTATGCAGACATACTTGTATGCTTTTTTAAAAATTAAAAAAGTCTACATGACTTAAATATTTGATACATATTTGTATATACAAAACATAAAAGAAAATATTCTGTAAGCAACATTTTTGGAAAATAACGTTAATTATATGAGAGGTTAGATCCAAAAATTTTTTAAAAAAATGTTTCTGAGATAGACGAAATTTTCAATCGAATTATTTTAGTATAGTTCAAATGAGAATCAACTGTTTGTTTTTTTATTAAACATATTTTACTAATTTTACCATTTATATTTTCTATTAATTATTCACTCACTTTTAATTTACAAGTTATTTGTATAAAATATATTCAGTAATTTTTTTTCAAAAAAATATAACATGCTTATAAATTTTTTATTCAAAAATAATTCAGTTAAAAAGTGTAACTATTTTTTTAAACATTTTTTTGGTCTTAACCTCTTATATAATTAACGTTGTTTTCCAAAAATTTTGCCTACAGAATATTTTCTTTCATGTTTTATATATACAGATATGTATCAAATATTTAAGTCATGTAGACTTCTTTTCGTTTTTGAAAAAAGCATATAAATGTACCTACACAAATATTTAAATTTATTTTTTTGGATATATGAAAAACATGATATGGGCCTACAAAAACAGCTTTTTATCTTAATTTAAGTTTACTTTTAAGGCATTATATTACTT
The DNA here is from genome assembly GCA_029203775.1 of Neoneuromus ignobilis. Lineage (NCBI taxonomy): Eukaryota > Metazoa > Arthropoda > Insecta > Megaloptera > Corydalidae > Neoneuromus > Neoneuromus ignobilis. The sequence continues at coordinate 49,002,763 of CP092090.1, forward strand.
TAATGTTCAAATAAAACTTATTATCTGAGTGTATATATATATATATATATATATATATACACACATATCTTTGTGTGTATATTTTTAAGTATTTTGATAAAAAACTGAATGAAATCCAATCTTCTCCATTTAATTATATCTCACATTTTAAATTCACTACTCGACATCTCTTATAACAAACAGCGTCATTTCATAAACGCAGTTTTATTATGACATTTTGATTTAATTTCGGTAAATGTAAAAATTATGTTAATAGCACCTTGAATATGGTGAAGTTATGAGATCATTTCGAGTTAATTGAAAATATATTTGTTACGGACAATCTGCGTAGGTATTTACCCAACATACTCATAACTTTTAAGAAATAAGTGCATCCACATTTATTATTTTATTTATGATGTTTGTAGAGTTAAAGCACCTAAAATATGATACGTATTATGACCTGGTTATATTAACATGTGTATAAAATGTTTTATTTAATTTTATTTTCATATTAAAACATACATACGAATTTATGTACTACTTATATATATATATATATATATATATATATATATATATATATATATATAAACATGTGTATACGTAATTTTGAATTTATGATCATAATTTCACAATTTATCTTAAAAACAGATCCATGTCTATTATTTTATTCAGTTACATGTGTGAAAACATTAAGTTTTTTTTATATTTAATTTAATTTCTTCATTTCTTGATACAAAAACACATTATTGTACAAATTTTTAAAAGTTGCAATAAATTTCAAAACTACCAATGACCATTCAAGATGTTTATAGTGAAATTATAGCAGATATTTGTAAATTATAGCATTGAATAAGTATTAATGTCTTTATTTGTTTAAATTTGTTGAAGATTTAAACTATAAATAAATAAATTCTTTCCAATCTTTTTTAATTTATAATAAAATGTAATTTTAAAAACAATTTCAAAATGTAAATAATGTTAGAGTTGTCTTTAAAAATTGATTTATATACTACAGTATGAGGTAATTTTTGTATTAATCTCGTATTAGTTTTTTAATGAAATTTTTGAAAAGTTGAAACAAATTTTGTTAAAATTTAAATTGTGTTTTATATATATATATATATATATATATATACAGAGTACACTCATGTAATAAATATTAAAAAATATCTTTCGAGAATACAAATAAATAAATCAAATTTTTCTCAAACTCGTCATCAGTATTAAAAGGATGAACTTAAATTCTTAAGATGTTCAGACACTGCGATAAGAAATGAAACTGATTGAATTCAATGGAATTCTGACCTGTATTCGGCTTATTAAATGATTCTTCAGTATGGTTAAACAGCATACATCAATTCTTTGTCTTTAATTTCTTATAGATTATTTATGGACTGAAAACTGTATTGTATGATTTTTAGTTTTATTTTTTTATACTTTTTCTTAATTTTTACGTTTGGATATTTATTTACTTATTTTTGATTTTACTCATTTGAAAAGAGTATTATTCTATTAATTTCATTTATTAAATTTTTGTCATTTTTTTATTTCATTTTATTAATTTTTTGTCATTTTATTATTTCATTTTATTAAATTTTATTAGTTTCAAAGTATCAGTTAATAGTAAGTTTTCTAAAAAACGAATTGCTACTAAAGTTCCATAATAATGTAATAGAAGTTAAAGAAAAAGATTTATTAAAAATTCACTAATAAACATAATTTTTGTTTGATAAAATTGTTTAGTAATTTTTTTAACAAATATGTATTTTATTAGCCATATAATTATTTTCACAAAATAGTATTAAAAATCTCATATAATGAAATAATTTATTAAAAGCAATAAATATATATGATAATATTGAATTTAAAAATCTAAATAGTATTATATATAATTATAGACAAGGTAATGTTTTTACAACTATTTGGATGCATGGATGTGGTACACATTTTTAGATACAAAGCTTGTAAATCATTGATAATCAACTAATAATAATGACAGATAAGATACGAAAGAAAAAAATAGATCTAAAATGTCTAGAATTATTGTCTATGGTTACTTTTAATAACGAAAAACAATCATAGATTAAAATCTGTTTTAATAATTGTGCTCGGTACTTCGAAAACTTAGTAATATAAATTGTAAAAACCTAGTACTTTCATACAATGAATAAACTGAATATGTCAATTGGCAGATTTAATATCATATATTATAAAAATTGAAATTTGCATAAGCTGTATATAAGATATTATGATATTTTTTAATAAGTAATTATAAACATCATAGGTATATTATTAAACAAAGACTCAAGCAATAAAACTTTAAAAATATTCACAATATTTGAAATATAATTATACAAGAATTTTTTCTTAACTTTAATTAAAAAAATAATTTAATCTATAAATAAATTAAGGAAATATTTTAAATTCAAATAGTTTCTATTGTGAATTAGTTATGAAAGTTATTTTATAAAAATATATTAACAATTTGTTCAAACTAAAAAAACATTTTTTTAAAAAAAAATATTTAAATTGAAATATTTTGTACTGAAAAATAAAACGTGTTGTTTTGAATTTTAAAATAATAAAGAAATAAAATAATAATAATAAAAAATATTTATTTTAAATGACAAAAATTGTTCTTAATATTATTAATTGAATTTCAGAAATATTTGTATTGGGTTGTTAAAAAATGAGTTTCGTTTATTATCAATTAAGGGAATTATTTAAATAAATAGTGTAGAATATTTCAAACTTCCTGAGGTAATATACATTAATTCAAAAAAATGTTTCAAATTAATAATTATTCTAACTGTAAAGAAATTAAATTTCCATATATTTTTTTATAAAAAAAATAATCAGTCAAATAAATAGGTTCAATCAACATTAAATTAATTTTTGAAAAGAATATTAAATAATAAGTTATATATTTCTGAACATTCATTAATTTCACTGTGAAGAACGTTCTATTAAATGATTTATAATAAGTTTAGTTCTGTATAATTTTCAGTAGACATCCAAATAAAAAGAGAACACGCACTACAAATTATACCGAAGTGCATAGATGATTCTTATAACAAATTAACAGAACGTTTAATTTTAATATTTTGTAAATTTTGAAATATGGTTTTAGATATGTGTCATAATATTAATGTAAGTAACCTTAGATTACACGTAGGTCAAAGTAAATATATTTTTAATAACTGTTCAGTAAAATCAGTAGTTTGACATAACACGGAATTTTACACGCCACGCTATAACATGACTCAGCATCGAACGTGTTGAGTATATGACCAAGAAGTTCATCGTGGTATCGACTTTTTAATCGAATGTACTCGAACGAACGAACGAGGTACAGTTTTTACGACCAACAACAATTTGCATAAGATCAACGGAACCCTCGCCACGAAAACGTTCTAACCGGAGTGCCTCTGGGATGTAACGTCAGGCGAATATTTCAATGTTTATAAAAATCGCTAGTTTTAATCTTGTTTGAACTATTTCATCGTGTTATTTTTTATTTTTATTACAATACACACTTTCGAATATAAAAACGTAAATGTAATGAAATTGATTTTACAATCCACTATGATTATTTTAAATTTACTTTCTATTAATTTCATGTATGTATTTATACAGAGAGAGAATTATTATACAAATATATAATTTAATATATGTGTAAGTATTTTTATATAAACTAATTCAATTAAAAGATACCAACTTTGAAATTATTTTTATTTTCACTTTATATCTTTTTGACACTTTCACTACTCAAATTTAAATTTAAAACTATTATTTTTCGTTTAGAAAAATTTTAAATGTTATAAAAATCAGTAAAAATTTAAAATATATAGGGTTATTCAAATATGATGCCTAGATTTGTATTTCACCAAAAAAAAAAACATGTTTGTAGGATGGTGTATAAGAAAACATGTGTATAGTTTCTTTTTAATAAAACACAAATCTAGACGTCACATTTGAATTACCATATATTATTCATTTTTATGCAAATAAATTACTCTTTAGCAGAATAAAATGCATTATTCCACATTTCTTTTAATAAAAATGTTCAATAATGACCAACTATACTTTTTTTTACAAATATGCATTTAAATATCCCTGCCATCATTTGCAAAGTACAGAATTGGAAAATATTTTTTATTTTTCGATTTTTTAAAAGCGACAGCAATATTTATTTGTTAATAATTATTTACAATAAAATTTATTTTTTTTAAAATTAAATATCATATATTTTTATTACTTTTAACAAAATACAGAGCCAATGGAATAGAATTTCACAAATGTATAGGGTTATCCAAATGTGATGCCTAGATTTGTGTTTTACTAAAAAAAACATGTTTATAGGGTGGTGTATAAGGAAATATGTGTATAGTTTCTTTTTAATAAAACACAAATATAGACGTCACATTTGGATTACCATATATTATTAATTTTTATATAAATAAATTACTCTCTAACAGAATAAAAGGCATTATTCCACATTTCTTTTAATAAAATTGTTCAATAATGACCAACTCTTCTTTTTTTTACAAATATGCATTTAAATATTCCTGTCATCATTTACAAAGTACAGAATTGTAAAATATTCTTTATTTTTCGATTTTTTAAAAAAGACAGCAATATTTATTTGTTATTAATTACTTATAATAAAATTTAGATTTTTTTAAAATAAAATATTATCATATATTTTTATTGCTTTTAACAAAATACAAAGCTAATCGAACAGAATTTCACAAATGTAGGGTCATTCAAATGTGATGCCTAGATTTGTGTTTTACTAAAAAAAAAACATGTTTATAGGGTGGTGTACAGTTTCTAACATGTGTATAGTTTCTTTTTAATAAAACACTTATCTAGGCTTTATATTTGGATGACATATTATTCATTTTTATGCAAATAAATTATTTCATAACAGAATAAAAGTCATTATTTGTTCATTTATTTTTATAAAACTGTTCAATAATGACCAACTCTTCTTTTTTTACTAATATGCATTTAAATATCCCTGACATCAATTACAAAGTACAGAATTGGAAAATATTCTTTATTTTTAGATTTTTTAAAAATGACAAAAATATTTGCTTGTCTATAATTACTTATCATGAAATTTAGATTTTTTCAAATTAAATAATATATTTTTTTATTGCTCTTAACAAAATACAGAACAGAATTTCACCAATGTGTAGGGTCATCCAAATGTGATGCCTAGATTTATATTTGATTCAAAAGAAACTATACACATGTTTCTCTATACACCACCCTATTCGCATGTTTCTTTTTAATAAAACACAAATATTAACGTCACTTTTGGATGGCCTTTTAATTGAAATAAATGATTTTTTTTTTATTTGTGTATTTTTATTAAATTTCATTTTAATCCTGTAAATAATTTCAAATTAATATGTGATTACAAACGAAATAATATCAGTATTTTTATAAGAATATATTGTGAATAATATTTATTTTATTATTATTTGATTACTTCTTACAGTTATGTACTAAATTAAAATTGTATACAAATTGGCAAATATTGCAACAAATTTACACAGGAACTTTTACTCGAAATAAAAACACGTAAAGTAGCAATTATACTTAGTATAAGCAATTTTGTATCAAACTGGATTTGTATGTTATTTACGAACATCTTTAATTTAAGACATAAATGACAATATATATAAAGTAACAAAAAATAGTATATATACATCTCGTTATCACCCATAAATTAATTTCGGGGCAATCAAATTTACAGCATGTAGAATTTTTTCAAGACGATCGTATAAAATTTATGTATCCATATAAACTCGTTTAAATATGTTATATACAATATATTTATTACAGCACGCCATTTCTACTTTTTCAACTAATTGTCTGATTAAATATTTATGTGGGTAGACCGGCGATGAAGAACCTACAAAAAAATATTTATATATATATAATCAACGTCTGTGTTTCGTACATGTGCAAAATATAAATAATGAACACGACGTTGATTTCACTACGATATTGATTGTGTTTGTTTTCTAACTGTAATTAACTCGAATTTTTCATTAAAAGTGAAAATGGCACGAATGTATACGAAATTTTAATTGGATAGAAAACTGGTCATATGATAATAATAATTATTTTTAATTAGAACTTGTTGTTTTAACCTTTTGTAATAATGACGATTCTTCCATATTTATGATTTAAATTTCTTTTAGAAATATCAAATAGTTACTATAAGGTCATATGATATGAAAATGTCAATTTTTATAAATGGAAATTAACATCACAATTTTTGCAGAATAAATTCATTCTATGAAATTTCAGATACTTATGTTCCTTTTATGCAAAATTATAAATAGTAATTTATAGAACTTATAAATTACTCAAAAGGTTGCTTAAAGACATTTCATTTCAAAACAGTTTATTTCAAAGAATTGATAAGAAAAAGAACAGTTAATTTTTTTGTTAATTGTAAAATAATTTTTAAAATATTTCATTTTAAAGAATTAACAAAAAAATCATCGTTTGACCAAAAAATTCAATGAATAAAATAATACAATAAAATATTATAGTCTACTTTTGTTAATTTTGCAAATAATCGTTTATAACTTGATTGTAATACAAGAAAATCGATTTGAATTTACAAATATTCATTGCTTGATTGATACATAAATAGATTTAATATATGATTTTAATTTATAAATAATATGATTTTGTTGTATTTTTTTTAGAAAAAATAAATATCTTTTTTTACAGAGCATCATACAACTAACTTTATTGTATTTTTTAGAAAAGACTATAAAAATTACTTATTATTCATTTTCTTTGTTTATTAGCTGATATGCATTTCAATACCAATGCTGTTATCATGAGATGATAGTTCATTTGCATGAAAGTATATTTGCCAGTACTAAAACAAAGAATGACACATAAATAATTATTAAATATTTTTTCAATATTTTATGGTGTTGAGATGGTAGTTAATTTGTGTGAAAGTAAATTTGTTATAGTTCTAAAACAAATAGAAGATGATATTAAAATATGTTTTGGAAATTTGCTAAATATAATCATTTTTTTGATTATTTCTAGTTATTACAAAAAAGTCATTTTTGATTGCAGATATCGATATCAATTTTATTGTTATCTTATTTCTTGATTTTAATAAAATTAATTTAAACTATTTTATGAGAAAATTATCTACAATTACCTAATCTATCAGCATTAATCAGATTTTTTAATTTTTATTTTTTAAGTTTCGTTTATTTGAGTTACTAAAAGTTTACACACAGGCAGACACACACATTTACTTATATGTATATGTGTGTGTTTTATTTAATATTTCATTTAAACTACAATTTGTAAATTAAAAAAAATATTATAACAATAATTATTTTAATTTAAAACCAGAACTATACAACTTACTATTTCAAAAAATAGAACCACTTAACTATAAAATCATCGAACACAATTTTTAAAATACATCACAGATTTTATAGGCCACTAATTAAACGTTATTGAGTGAATCGACATTGGAATGAAATAAAATCAATTGGAAATGTACGTAACGTTTGTCGATCGTCTCGAAAAGAAAATAAACATCGAAAATCAATTTGCAAATGCGATTTCTAACGCTAAGATTAATGTACTAGACTCGTGGTAGTAAATTTATGCAAAATTTTTATGTTTAATCAGTAACATAATCAGTCAGTTTCGGGTGGGCTTAGATCAAGTAGGCGTGGTTCTGTTAAAACAGTCTTAGGTTTTTCGTACCATTTTTACCTAATTAAGAAACATACATAACCATTACTTGTTCCTTACGTATATATTAACGATGGAATTTTATCTAAATACTTCTAATCGCTTTTTTCGTCGTATTTTATCGAGACATGTGCGTAAAAATAACGATCGAAAGAGACATCAGGACGATATTGTTTTTATAAGTTTGAAAAATAATTTAAAAGACATTATTACAAGAATATCAAGGTTTTCCAGTAAGCACTTCAGAAGATTAAATAGAAATAAAACAAAAAATAATTAATTAATTAGATATATATTTTTTTATTTTTAAGCATATTGTAAGGCATTAATGATGGAACACAGTTTCACTCATATGACCACCATGATTTCAATAGTGACCAATTTTTAGTCACTCTTATACATAATTGTGGTCAAATTTCATGAATTACACGTTTAATATTTATTTTTAATGCTTCTGTTAGTTGTGGTTTATCAACATAAACCAATGATTTCACATAACCCCACAGAAAAGAATCCAATAGAGTTAAATTACATGATTTTGGTGGGAAATTGATGGGCCTATTTCATGAAATAATGGACTTATTAAACTTTTGTTTCAATAAGTTTATTGAAGTTTTTACAATTTCTAAACGTTGTTGAAATGTTAAACGTTCCATGTAATTTTCCAAACTATACTGAATTAAAATGTTAAAATGAGCTTAAAACAATTCAAACTTGGCTGCTACTAGCTGTTAAAGTTCTGAATTTATTATTGGGAAACTTGATATATATATATATATATATATATATATATATATATATATATATATATATATATATATATATATATACAACATTAGTTAAAATGAGCATTTTAACTAAATTTGATTTATAAATTTCAACTATTTTCAAGTATATGCCAATTATATTTAAAAATATGTTGTAACTAGCTGATTATCTTATAAATGGGTAAGGACAATGGTTTTTAACTTGTTATTTACAAACTACCAAATGTATAAAATTAGATTTAAAATATATAAAATTGGATTTTTTTTAATTTCAAAAATCTATTCAGTATTCAATTTACTAATAGAAAAAAATATTTTTCACACAAATGAATTATCAGATCTAACACCACAAGATAACATCTTATGGTGTTTGGGGTGACAATTCATTTGTATGAAAGTTAATTCGTTACAGTTTCAAAATAAATTTTATCTAATTATTTTCTTTTGTTAACGAAGTAGAAATGATACCATCTGAATCATATAAATATCTAGAAGTTACATTATAGTAATCTTTATCATAGAAAAGACATTTTTGTAAAATATTGTGAGAAAAATTTATAAAAATTTAAATTTTGTAAAATGAGCAGTTAAGAGATATAGTGAAATCATTAAAAAGGAGGCATATTTGATTTTAGTGAGATTTTTTTTGGAGTTCTGCGGAAATATATAGGATCTATATTCAATAATAAAAACGAGAAATAAAAGAATTAAAAAAAAACTACTTGTTTCGTATTAAGTAGATACTTTATGGTGGATAGTCCTAGAAATGATTGAGTAGTTCAAATAGGAAAGTTTGGGTATATAGACGGAGACCCTCAATTTCGATTTTCATATTTAAAGCTTCTATAGGGTATTCGACTTAGGAAAAATTCTACTGAATATTATATTTTTCTTTTTTATATACCAGGAATTATCACATTCTAAAAATTAAATTGAGAAATTACGAAAAAACAAGTTTGGGAATATTTGATCTTCATAGAGGTGATAGAACATATAATGTGCTCTCTATTCCACTACTTTCAAAACATCACCTTCCTAAATTAAAGCTTTTAAAAATCAGTTTAAAAAAATAAAATGTATTAATAAAAATTGTTTGATAAGTGAAATATCTGCCACATGATTTTCTATTCCAAACAGACACATTATTATTATTTAATGAGCTTATTTACAACCCTCTATTGTTTTGTTTGCTTTTAAAAAAAATCTTTTATAATTTTTGTAATTGAATTTTTTAATACTAAGGAGTTTCTTTCCCTACTCGTTGTGCTCGTCGACTCTCGAAATTGCTTCTGTTTAACTATGTACAAAGCACCATTAATTTATTTCATAAAATTTATACTTGGATAATTTTCAGAAAACTTCAAGAAAGTTCAGAAACGAAACTATCACATCACGCTAGAGTTTTTTGAAATAAAAAGTTATAGAAAAATTAATTTTTTCTTTGATTATTTTAAAATTGAAATTCGCTACTTTAAAACATTTTATTGATAAATATTGATCAAATGTTTAGAATGAAAATTATAAACGATGCTTAATATTGTATTTATATCATCTAGGAATTTGAGTTTTAAATTAAACATTTACTAGAAAGTAATTAATAAATTATGAATTTTAAATGTTATTTATTATAAATTTTGTTACTAAACATCAAAGTAAGTGAAAGACTGAAAAATGTTTATATTTTTTATTGTAAAAACAATAATTATTTCACTATTGTACAAAATTAAAGAAAATAATATAATTTAACAAATTTAAATGTGTTTATAATTATTTTTATAGATATAAACAGAAATAAATTTCGTTAAACATTCTTTGTAATATTCTAAAATAAATCAAACTTAACTTCCATCAATGATTGACTTCTTAATTAAACAAATTTTGAAAGGTTTATTTTTTAAATAAATACATTCTATTCTTTTTGTGAATAAAAAAAATATCGACTAATCGATCGAATAAATTAATAAAGATTAATATCTGAAAAATTAGAAAATTATACGCAGCTGTTTTTAATAAGATCGCTTTTATTGTGTTTAACTTATATTTTTTAAAAAAAATTAATCGCAATCGATCTTATCTGATCTTTTTCAAGTTACTAGTAAAATGAATATTAAGCGTGTAGTATAATTTCATATTCTTTCCATGGTCGAAGTAACTGAATTTTTTTTTAATTCGAAATAATTTGCAAGTCGTAGTGTCGAATTAAATATGTATAAAATAACGATTATGTTGTAGATTCGTATGAAAACGATCGTAATTAGATATGCATACAAACGCGACAAGAAAATTAGTCAATAAATTAAACGCAAAGAGTTAAAATTAATCGTAGTGATAATTGGCATATGTATTGATGAAATATTGTCAAGATCGATTATATTGTAATGGGACCATTACACGTGTTGCTGAAAATATGAACGCGAGTTCAGTAAAAATTCAGATAACCTCTACAATCGGCCGTAAAACTTTCCAGCAAAAACAAACTATATAATCAATCAAAAAGACTATTGTCAAAAACTGTTATTATTATCGATAAACTATAGTAAAAAGTCGTATGAAAAGAATGCTGTTATAATATCCCACACATAAATTTTCTAAGAGTATTGAGAAACTATTAATAAGTGAGCGTATATAGCCTGAAAGCACGATAGTTGTTTGATCAAGTAGAGGTATACCATGAAAAATAATCTCCTTCAAGTTTATAACCGAATCAGAAATGATGTGCGGTGATGAGAATTATGGTATTCGTGTTCGACTCCCATCAATAGATCTACTTTTAAAAGCTCCGCTACGATCAATCTGAAACAGAAACGTAACGTCGATAATTTAAGAGCGGTCGTATTCATCGTCTCACTTGTACGAGGGTTTTATAAGCCACCCGAGTCAGGTTCATGAATCTTATAACAGATGATTTGTGTTCGATATTGCCACGCAACAATGCACTATTGGATTCGTATAGCGAAGGAATTAAAAAAAAAGAACACAAAACTTATTTTGATATTCAAATTAAAGAGACGAAAAGTATGCGTGCTGTTAAACACTAGTCGAGTAATAAAAATCTTCGCCGCCATATTGCATATGAAGAGAACCGGAAACTAGTGAGTAATATTTAAACCTTCAGAATACTGCTTCTGGCACATCAACTATAAATCGCAATTAACTTCAAAACACTCAGCAACAGTTCTCTGCACGTTAGATATATTATATAAGTTTAAAAAAATCCTATGCGTTGATTCGAACGCACTGTGTGTACGATTCGCTGATGAATATATATATAAATGTTTTTAATATCGTTTCGAGGGCTTTGATTGCGACGACGTAGTGCACGTCGCAGCTGTTAATTTCGTGATATTCGATGGAAATAATAATAAATTATAAACGGTCATAACCATGAAACTGTTCAAATTGAAATACTACGAGCGCAACACTAAATACCTAGTCAAATACATAAAAATGTCCGTTGTCATATAATGGCCGTTGAACGCAAGCATCTACCGACTCTGTATTAATTAATGACTAGTGAAATTATTCATCGTATTGTGCGTTTTATCGTAATATATTCACATTTATGGAATTAACGTTTCGTATACAAACAACAATCATTTCAAATGTGAAATCTTTATTGAACGTTGAAATTTTTTTCTAAAAAAATCTTTTAAAAATAAATTCATTCCGATGTAAAAATAAAAATAATTTAATATTTTTTTTAAGTACGTTGTTGTCGAAGTCGCTTACTTGTATTATGTTAATAGGTATTCATTTGCATTTCAAAGGGTTAGTTTTTAAGATTAGATTAGATGATAATTTTGACAGTTTTGGTTATTTAAAACGAAATTTTAACATATATTTTTGTATATTATAAATATAAAGTTTTCCAATAAGCGAGTCAGTAGTTTAAATGGAAATAAAACAAAAAGCATTTAATTAGTAAACTATTTTTTTAACCACATTCTATGGGATGTAAGATGGTACACAATTTCACTCATATGAACACCACGACTTCGATTAAGGGGAGGTTGCTGTGTAGAACAGTAAAAAGAAAGTCATTTTTGAAGTGAAACTTCTTTAACGGCGTTGGGGTAAAATTTTTACATGCAACTGAAATTACGTACCGAATCTACAGCCATGAAATTCAGCAGAAAATAGTGGGGAGAACATTAATATATATAGAGCATAGGGAGAGGGGTAGTGAGGCCCATCACTCATGCGTGCCGTGTTAAGATATGATTAGTATTGCAAAACAAATAAGCAGCACGTTGTATTTATTATTTAATTGTTGCAACGACAAATATGGTACTACAATTGATGCCGTATTCACGAAATATTTAGAAAATATGACGGCAAAGGCATTCATATCTTACTTTACTTATCATAAATTAATTGTATCGTTTATACCTACTCAATCACCACTGGAGGAAGCAATGAAAAAGGAAGAAATTCAAATCGAATGAATTTTCATAATTTTTTATTATTTCATGGCAAAGAAGTTTCACTTCTGGCGTACGTACTTAAGTACACACACCTGTTTTAGGATTTATTTTATAAAAAAATAATCATGATAATAATCTGGGTTTTTTGTATTTTATAATTAATATTTTTTAAAAAAAGTAAAATAATAATGTAATATATGAATATATTAAGAGTTAATGATGCGCTTTGTAGTAGCTCTTGAAAATTTTTTTGTTGACCTTGAAACGACTACCTCCTCAGTTATTAATTTAAAATCAAAAAACCAAAAATATTTTAAAAATGCATGACATTTTTAAGGCAGTGAACCTACGAAAGTTTTAAAAAATTGTTTTTTTTTCGACATTTCAAAATCAAACATTTTTTAATGATTTTTTTACAATTCTACAATCTTTAAAAATTCCTCCTTAAAGAAACATGTGTATAGTGTGGTATATAGGGAGACATTTTTATAGTTTTTTTTTTGTTTTTTCTTAATAAAACACAAATCTAGGCGTCGAATTTGGATGACCCTATAGTACTTACGTTAAGCATTTTGTTATTCTATTATAAAATACTTTGATTCGCAAAATTATTACTATTCATAAGTATATGGCATTCAAATACAATTAATTTCTGATTACTCTTTTACTTATTTAATTAATATGTCACTTTGTGCATTACATAATTCAAATTAAAATTAAAAATGAATAATAAATATTTTTGTTACAAAAGATTGTCATTTCATAGATTTAATATATTTAAGGTTTTTCAAAAAAATTGAAACATTTTCTATATTCTCTATATTAAATATTTATTCATAATGAGTTTTATTAAAATAATATAAAACATTAATTATTTCAACATAAATATAGAACATTTTATAAATTTAAATAATAATTATTTCTCCTCAAGGCAATTAAATATTTCATTTTTTATTTCATTAATTTTTATTGAATTTTCCATTTTCTATTTGTTTATTACAAATAAATATTATTATTATTAACAACAGCAACCTCTTTGTGTTCACTGTTGAATCAAGGCCTTTCAAAATTTTCCACTTCAACTGATTCAATGTCTCTTTCTTCCAGTTTATTCAAAGGAATTTTCTTGTATCACATAAATTTATATATATATATATATATATATATATATATATATATATATATATATATACATATATAATATAGACACATAAAAATGAAATATTTGTATATCTACGATATTTTTTAAAAAAATTCATTATTTTTATTTTAGAAATACGTACATATCCTTTTATAATGAAATAAAATTTTAGACTTTCATACAAATAAACTATCGTTACAATGCCACAAGGTATTAAAAAGTGTTTAATAATTATTTATTGTTGACTTTGTTTGTTTATATTATATAAGCTGATGGGCAAAAACCAAGTGAACAATAAATAATTATTCAACACTTTTTAATATCTTGTGGTACTGGAGTGATACTCATTTGTGTTAAATTCAATTCCTCACAGATCCAAAATGAAGAGTAACAATTTTGGACTATTAATGCATTAGCTATTTTATAATTTTTTAGTTTTTATGTATCAACAAGTTAAATATTTACTAATATAAATAATAGAATTATGATCTCATATTTTCGTTAATTATCATATTATATATATATATATATATATATATATATATATATATATATATATATATATATATATAATGGATAGAGAGAATGCAGTAATAAAATAATAAAAAGAGAAATTAATTGTGAAAAATAACAAAAATTTGAATAAGTGAATATATAAATTAAAGTAAAATAACATCCTTAGACATCTTTTCTTAAAATATTCAGGAAATATATATCACTAATTATTGATCTAATTGATTTATTTGAATCATTTAACTGTTTTGATATATAAATATATTTAAGTTGTCAGTTAAATATTGTGCTATTTATTTTAAATAATCAAATAATTTTAAAACTAAAATATTAGAAGAGAATAGATTTTGATTAATATTCCATTTTTTAGTTATGTTTTAATATAAAATTGTTACTTAAAATTAAATTGTTACCTTTACAATTTCCAATTAATTCGATGAAATAAAATTAAAATTAAAGTAAAGCCAAAAACAAATCTCCAATTAAGAAACAGTTTGAATCATTTCATCTTTCGGACAATATGGCGTCTGTAAATGTGAACTAATTAATTACTGTATACAATTTATTATTGCTACTGTATACTACAATATGAATCTGCATATTTTCAAAACTAAACTTTAAAAAAATGTATATTTTGAATTGAATGAATAGCTTATTATCATATAAGGTAAATTAGACAACAATAATAACAAATTAATTAAAATAACTAAAACATCTACGTGCGAAAAGTGCAGTTCGGAAATGAAATTTAAATAATAATAATAGAGACGAATAATTTTCACTGGCTGGGAAAAATATGAATAGAATGCCCACTTTTCCAATGAGTGCTCATCGTGCCACCAGTGAGATCGTCCGAACTTATCATGTTTCCTATCTACTTTATATGTATGCAATTACTCTTCAGTAGCCCGTAGCTACATGAAGATAGAATATATTCGTCGACACGATATCGGACAGAGATGTCATTATAACATTACTCAGTACTTCTTCATGGTCTATAAAACATATGGGAGGAGTCATCGTTCTTAAAATGTTCGCTAAAATTTTTGATTCCACCAATAAGATGCGATTCGTTGTATCAAAATATGCATTGGATTGTGCTCTTTGTCCATCGAGTCAACATCGACATTACATGATTTATGACATGAAGAATAAAAAGAAGACAACAGCGTCCAGATTTGTTCACAAACTCATCGTGCTGGTTACTGATCATT
>CP092090.1:49023567-49031067 GCA_029203775.1 Neoneuromus ignobilis
TATATATATATATATATATATATATATATATATATATATACAAACTTCGAATTAAAAAATAAAATAACAAAATTACGTTTCGAATTACTACAAGTATATTAACAGCTGTGTTTTCTTGAGTTAATTTATACTACAAAATCGATATTAACTTTACAGAAAATCTTCTCCTAGTAAACAATTAATAAAATGTTAATAAGCAATTAAAAATCAGTGTTTAAAAAAATACCATTTTTAACACCTTTACTATTTATAAAATATATATGATAATTTATATGATAAAAATTGCAACATTCTACTTATAAATATATTCTATAATTGCACATTGTCTATTTTAATTATTACCAAAATTTGTATAAATAAACAGAATTAGCAATAAGAAATTATTAAATATTTTTCTGAACATTTTTTTTGTTATATTTGATATAATAAATTATTTATAAATATTAATTTAGCTATAAAAATAAGATACAATTACAGTTTTTGTAACTTTGTAAAGTAAGGATTAATCCAAACAATATATACATTATAAGTTATTATTTATTTAAACTGTCTGAAAATATACTATGGAATTTTAATAAAAAAATCTTAATCAAGGACAAATTATAAGCGATCGAAATTATTTTATTCAATAACGATAATAAAAAAAATAACGTTTCATACTAAAATGTCTATAAAATAATTATTACCAAGTTAGTAAGATGTATAAATTTAATTATCAAGCAAAATTAAAAAATTCTTTTAAAATAAATTAATTAAATTTTTATATATTATGATCTTAATTAGTGTTATTCATATTAAAAAAAATATTTTTTTTTACATAATGATCAGAGTAAAGGTAACCTATATTTGGTTAGACATATTTTGATGTTATTTGAAAAATATATTTATTTCAACAAAGATAAGGTTATGTGTATTAAATTATAACATTGTTGAATATAGGTTATTTCTTTTTAATTAAGTAATGATATTAAATTATATTAACTTATCATTTCTAATAATATAGAATAATTATGGAAGTTTCAAACAAAAATTTAGGTTATTTAATAGAATATTTTAATGCAAAATTAATATCTGAACAACTGTGTCTATTAAAGTTTGATTTTTATTTTTAAAGTAATTTCCAAAAAAGTGTTTATATTAAATAAATAATTTTCAAAACACTGAACATTTGCAATTATGTTTGTTAATTTATTTTTGAGTTTTATAAAAATATCTGTTGACCAAACAAATAATTTTAAAATGTTTCTACATGCAAGTACGTTTTCAAAACTTCTTAAATTGCTTTGAGTTTAAAATTGAAATTTTTTTCACCAACTTTGAAATAAACTTAGTTTATTTTCATTTTGAGTTTATGAAATAAACATTGAAATACTAAATTAAATATGTTATTTTCTATTATTTTATAAATGCATATTAATAGATGGCGATATCAAATAACATTAATTGTATTTAGGTCGTTTTTGAAAGATCTTAGGATTATTTTTCTGTGTATTTTACAAATATATTATTTTTAGATAATATCTACTCAATTTTGATGAATTCTATACTCTCTAAAAATGTTGTAAATATCGATATCTGTTATAAAAATCAGCCTCAGAAATAAAGATTTTAATATTTTAATTAAATTAAATATAGTTACTAATATATATGAATGTAAAAAAAATATAATTTAATATTACTATTTTATTAATTATTGACAACATATTTAAAATGACATTTATTTATGAATTTTAACATTTTGTTTTTATTAATAAATATTCTTTTATATTTTTGATAAATATGATAATATTATAAATATTCAATATTTTTACTCATCCCTGTATATTTTTTTAGTATAGAATATTCTTACAATATTTCCGATAACACTATGAATAAATTCCAAGAAATAATTCATTTATCAAGCAATAATGAAATAAAAATGACGTTTATGTTTTCAAGTCTAAATTTGAACTTAAGTTTCATAGGTCATCAGACCGTTATGTTAACTATCAGACTACCAAATACATCGAAGTATTATTCAATAACAGAATAAAAAATACATTTATATAAAAACAATAAGTTAATAAATGCTTTTTTTTCTATTGTAAATATTCGTAACTGTTGAATTTTCTAAGTAGTTGAATTGTTTGATTATTCTCTATTTACTGAAGTTTGGTAGTTAGTATGTTAGATGGACAGACAACGAGTCAAGAGATCAATTCTTCTTGTTCTAACGACGCCATTTATAAAGAAGACGAGAGACCTTGAACAAGAATATCTCAATTAATGCATTCTTAAAGCAGCCATATGAATAATATAACATCGATTTACATTTATTTTTAATTAAATACTGAATTTTTTGAAGATTAAGTCGCGACGATATGCAGTTTCTTTTTCTAAAAAAATATTTATATAAATATATTAATTTTATAGTGAATATTACTTTGAAATTTTGCATTAACCTAATGTCATTATAATTTAATTAGTAATATTTTATTTAACATAGTACTTTTTCTAAGAAACGTACAACCTTAAAAAATGCAATTTAATGGTATGAGTCATCGTTTTTAATTTTAGATACGTTTTGTGGTAAAAAAATTCGTTTAATTTAAATTTTGTTCATATTTATTTTGGTAAATTGATATTTTAATATAAATTCAATATCGTTTAATTTTTAACGAAAAAACATTTAATATAAAAATTGATTACACATCCATATGAAATTTTTATTATTTTTAGAACGATTTTGATTCGAATATAATAAAATTAATTATTTTAATTTTATTTTTTAATATCTTGTATTTTTTATTATTTTATATACATAATCAGATATAGACTCAATATCGAACTTCTTCCCGTGTCTTCTTTTTCGTTGATCGTGCATAACATCCAAGTCAAATCCTGTTTCGATCGTAAACTCGCAAGAATGTCACTTTTATCGAAAAGTACTTTTTTTCTCTTTGCATCGGGTGCAAAATATAGTTTGGGTCTACTTTAGATGGTGGGCTTATCTCGTTAAGCGGGAAACTTAAATTATACCGAGTCATTTACGGTCGACAACAGATAGTTCTATTTGAATACGCTCTTAAAGTTGCATCGTACAAAATTATACATAATTTTTTTTAGATTTTATAACTACTAAATGCAAATGAATATTTTTATTATAATGCATTTTAAATGAATCGAAATCAGACAAATCTAATATTTTAATACTCGAATATGTTTTTTTTTGTAATTATAACTAATTAAACAAATAGTTGTTCTAACCGAAAATAATGTAAATTGTAAAAATTGGTTTATTTTTTATATGACTACGTATTGTACAAAAACCAAATATTATTTTTAAATAATCTGTTTTTTGTTGATATTGAGTTTTTATTGGAAAATGAATTGAAAAATGCTTACATACGAATATATAATCACAATTTAATTCTCTCTACTGCTAGACGACGATTTCTTACAAAACTTTTCATTTGTAATAATCCAATGTTTTTCTTTTCCATTCCAAACCAATGAATTTCTTAAAACTTTTTTTATATCCCTGGGTTCCCAATCAACAGTTTCTCTTTTCTACCAGTGGTCTTCTTTTCATATTATATGGCTGACTTATTTCTATTTTAAACATTTCACTCTTACTAATATATATATATATATATATATATATATATATATATATATATATATATATATATACAAATATATGAGTGGTATAATGGCTAGTATAATTCAAGAAAAGTACATTCATTTCTTGATTGAACGTATAGGTCAAGTAGAACTTTTTAACTTTAGTGAAGGCAAATTGTCTAAGGAAGTAAATCCTAAATAAAAATCCTCACTGACTCGTCTGGTCAGCGTAGTATGACAGAATTTCTGTGAATGATAATATTCATTGATGCTTTCGTTTAACAGTGGACTGATATATACTAATATAATGGTGATGATATATACATATAAATACATACCTACATACAAATATATATATATATATATATATATATATATATACATTTCTTAATTATGGATTTTAACACCAAAATAATTCAACAACTTCAAACATCATAGTGAATTGTGGAAAAAATATGCTAGAAACATCAAGAAGAGATAGAAAGAAAATAAAATGTGGAAAGAAGGATATATTTTTGTTTAAATACTTATTTCTGATTTATTATTGGTGTAATTGTATACTGCTGATGTAGTTACTGTTGAGTTACTATTGATTATATTACATATAATTCAATACTTAAAAAGCAAATTGCGATATACACAAGTACATAGAGTGTAATAGAGTCATGAATATCTTAAGAGACTATTACAAAAACAGCTGTATAATTAACAAAATATTATTTTATATATTACCATCAGCAGCAACAACTCATCTCAATTGGTGAAGGAAAACCTATCCCAAAATTTTATACTTCGATCTATCCAATGCCTTCCTTTTCCAATCCATTCTGACGAAATTTTTTTTATCTCTGCCCCATATCTTCTTAGGCCTTCGTATATGTCTAGGTTCCCAATTAAAAACTTTTATTATCCATCGGTGGTCCCACATGTATATATATATATATATATATATATATATATATATATATATATATGTGTGTGTGTGTGTGTGTGTGTGTGTGTCATTTTCAATTTTATTTTAAATTTATAATTAATATTATTTACATTTGTTATTTAATATTTCAAATTAAATTATTATCAGTATTCTCATGAATCATTTTGATTTCGGTATTTATTATAGTGAATTAAAAAATTCAGGGCACAACTAAGTACGTATTGTAATTAATTTCTTTTTGAAAATATTACTGGTTTCTTAGTTAAATCTTTATCTTTAATCTTCATTCATATTGATCATCAGTTATTTATTAACCCATCTCTCGATTCTTTATTAACATATTAATTTATATGTAATATTCAAATTCATCTAGATCTGTGACATTTATATTTTTTTGAAAATTTATTTTTTGAAAAGGGCGTTTTATTTGAATTTTTTGACATTTTTATATCGTTTAAATTTTTTCTTTTCAATATTGTCTATTAGTATTTCTTTGTTTAGTTACATCATTTCTCTGATCGTTTCACTTTAAATTCTTTCTATGTTTAATTAAGTGAATATTAAACTTAATATAAAAATAGTAAATTAATATCATTCATATATATTTTTAATATATATATATATATATATATATATATATATATATATATATATTATAATTTAAAAAATATATGTGTATTCTTCCTATGATTTATATTTGTTGTCATCGACCATTTGTTATAAATATTGAAATTTTTAAAATGATTCAAGTTTCTTATCGTAATTTTAATTTTTATATCGCAAATATTAAATCTCAGGACACAATCGAATAGAATTTCTTCTCTTTGATATGAACTACGTGCAAGATAATCTTCTAATAGCATCCACATTTTTATTTCAAAGTCAATAATAATTCACAAATTACAAAATAAACTTATTGCATAAACCAAAATACAATTATGTTTTTGTAATTTGGTTTTACACTCAAGTGTTATTTGCAATATTATTATTTTTTACTAAAATGAAATGCAACAAATATTTCCTTATTACATGTAAAGATTAACTTTCTGTATTAAAATTATGACAATACCACAATATTGCTGCATTCGTAATATAACAATAGATTTTATAATTTATTATATATTTTATGGACTTTTCCACTAACGAAAGATATGACTTTGAGCTTTTAAATTAACAAGCAATATATATATATATATATATATATTTATTGATATCTATACACATTCATTTGTAATTGTTACCAATAAATATTTTTCAAGTTTTAAATGAGCATTGTATGAAAAATATAATTACTTATATATATATATATATATATATATATATATATATATATATATATATATATATATTATAAATGAACACGCACGATATACACATATATAAAGAAGCAAATGTTAAAACGCTTAACTGATTTTAAGGTATTTATATGAAAACAACGTCATTTCCGAGTAATTAAAATGTAGCCTGTGAAAATCAAAGCCTTAGAGTATACACACATATATGTTTGTATTAGTTTATATGCTTTAATTTTAAATTTGCCTGTATTATAAACGAATACATTGTAGTTATTTCCAATATATTAATGAATAAATATTAACCATTTGTTCATTATTTTCTAAGAACACAATGTACACAAAATTTATTTTTTTTTAATTATACTGCTTTCACTTAGTTTATTTCCTTAAGATTAAAATGTTTTTTTTGTTACTTTTTTTCTTTTAATGTTGTTTTAAGTTGAAGAAATGTGTTATAAGATTTAATTTTCTACCTAACATTTCTTCTAGTATTGAATTTATTTTTTGAAACAAACACACACACACACATATATATATATTAATATAGAGTCATCTAAATGTGACGCCTAGATTTGTGTTTTTTTAAGAAGAAACATAAGAAATTATATACATGTTTCTTTTTAATAAAATTTTTAAAAATATTAAAATAGTTTTTTTAAAATAAATTGAAAAATAATAAATTTTTCAAAAATATTAAAGCCTCTCTCAATCCACTGTTAGACAAAGGTTTATTCTAAACTCTTTCATTTTAATGGATTCAATACCTTTCTCCTCTATTTCACTCCGACTAACCTCTTCATATCTCTATTCCATCTATCCATGGGTTTTTCTATCTTTTCCAATATATATATATATATATATATATATATATATATATATATATATATATATATATATATATATATATATATATATATATATATATATATATATATATATATACAAATATGTACAAAAAATAGTAGTGTTTTTTGAAAAAAAAGGTATGTGTATTCTTATACACATGCCAGAAGTGAAACTTCTTTTCAATAAAGTCATCAAAAGGTACACGGACAAGCGTATGCCTAAAACTCGTAGATGAACAAATTCTTCATAATAAAGCAAGTAACAGAATGAAGAAATGTAGTAGTAAAGAATCGGAAAATACACGTGATAAAAATTTAAGTAGAAAATGATCAATGTTTTAAATAAATTAAATTTTTACAATTATTTCTTATTAACACATCGTATGCGGACAAATGCGTCTCGATGATCTTTCGGGCTCTAGTAATAGTATGCGAAGACGTTGTCCGCATACAATGTGTTAAGTAAGATTAATATTCATTTTCAAATTAAAACTTTTATAAAATTATGAAAATTTATTCGTTTTCGTTTGGAATTTCTTTGATTCCCATTGCTTCCTCCGGTAGTGACTGAGTAGGTATAAACGATACAATTGGTTTTTGATAAGTAAAATTTTTGCGCAATAGACTTTACTATTTTAAAGCCTGTAAAAACATTTTTTTTAATTACTATTATATTACTATTGTATAATATATAACATACAATTAGATCAATGTTTTGAAAATTAAACAATCAAAGGAAATACTCACAAATAATATATAACTGCAATAAATAGCATCTATTTAGATACTATTTATAGATAATTTATAATTTTATAACACCACA
>CP092090.1:49036067-49038567 GCA_029203775.1 Neoneuromus ignobilis
ATGTTATTAGTATATTTGTAAGTGTATTTGTGTGTCGGTAATACGATTTGTTGAGTATGCAATCAATAAATAAAAATGTAATCAAAATATTTGCGATACAGCAGGTATCACTAAAAGCAGTGTGTTTAATTATGTATCGAAAGTGGTGAACATAAAAACCTACCGAAGATATGGACTAAAAAAAGTGCCATTTACGAAACGATCATCAGGGCTGACCTTGAACTGATTCGAAAGTCGCTTCTTTAACATTTGTCCTCTGCCGTTGAACGTATTATCTGGCAAATGTAAGTTTATTCCTTATCAGAATGGTCACTCCCAGTACACGATCAGTTCTAGTTGAGAACTTGTGGGCTTAATGATTATTTTATTACTTGTCTTTGAATTTCTACTCGTGCTAACATCATAAAAACTTAATCGAAGTTCAGAAAATTATTCAAAGGTTTGTTTAATGTCTATATTGATAAACTGAATTATTTAAATAATTATATATATATATATATATATATATATATATATATATATATATGATATTAACAGAACATTGATAATTATTGATTAAATGCATTAATTCGCCATTACATTTTTTTATTTCTAATTAAAAAACTGACTATCTTCGAGAAAAAAATTAAAGAAATGAAATTAGTTCAATTGCAGGTATAATATAAATAAATTAAAGGATAAGGTTTTTTAAACGTGATAGAACTTTAAATTGAATTCCTATCGAAAGTTCTATCTAACCTAAAAAACACTCTTTATATATAAGTGTGTATGTTTATAAAAAGGTATGATAAAAAGTGTTTTTTTTTTTAATTAAGTAGATCTTTCGATAGGGGCTTAATTAAAAGTTGTATCACGCTTAAAAACACCCTATATTTAATCTGATTTAATAATTTTAGTAATCATTTTTTTTTAAAAAAATATTTTTAATTTTCTGTTTTACAAAATTTATATTGAGTTTTCATATTTTTTTTCTGAAACTTTTACGAAGATGATTTAATTCCATTTGAAAATATATTTTGAATAATCCTGACACACACACACACACACACATACACATACACACATATAAATATATATATATATATATATATAAATATATATATATATATAGAGAGAGAGAGAGAGAAAGAGAGAAAGAGACGGTAATTGTGATCATTTTTGAAAGTGGTCTGTCAAAAATGAAAAAAAATCTTATTGCTAAATTCGTATGGCATTGATCTAAGATATAATAAATAAAAACATTTTTTTTTTAAATGTAATGATTTTATTGAAGTGTATTTTTTTCGTTTAATAAAATTCAGTTCATTTTTATTTTGATAGTGGTTCAAGTCACTTGTTTTATTAGAAATTTTAATTTTATAAAAAAAGTAAGTATCATTATTTTATTTTGGAGAGGTCTAGATGCAAATGAAAAAGGAAAATTACCTGTATGTTTCTAAAAATTGTAATAAGCTTATATCTCAGTGTTTTATAAAAGCTCTATTTACAGCACATAGATGATCTAAAAAGATTTTTTCAATCAAAGAGCTAGAAAAATTAGTAAAAGAATAATAAATCATAAAGGGAATTGTATTAATTGGTCATAAATACAATGGATAAGGTTTTTGAAAAAATTCTCCTATAAGATGTTTTATAAAACATTATTAGATGATAAAGTGGAATTTTATATTTTAGTTCTTACTCTCTAAAAGGGAAGATCAAAAATATATAGAAACATTAAATTATTCCTACTATATAAAGATTTCAGGACAGTAACGAAGGAAAGCTATAAAAATGTAATTGGTTCGTTACCATATATACCATCAATTTATCACAACTATTTTGAAGCTCTCAAAATATCATAAACTGCAAATTATATTAAAAATTAAGTATAATTGAGAATAATTATAATTTTTAGACAAAGAAATTTATTCTGGTATTGATTTTTTTTCAATAAAATGTGTTATTTTTTATATAAACCTTCTTTTGAAAATGGTCTAAATCATTTAAGATTTAAAAAATATATTTTGTCACACGCTATTCTGAAATTTTAAAATGATATAAAAGAATTATTTTTCAAGGAAAAATAAACTATTTTTTTTTGTTTATCATCATAGTAAAATATTTTTTTAAATAATTCAAATGCAGAAATGAAAATATCTCAAAACTAAATATATATGACTCATAATCACAGGTTCATATAATATATATGTGTATGTGTGTGAATGAAACTGTGTTGAAGATAATAATGAAATTCGATAAATAAATATATTTAATAACATTCGTAAATATTATAAAATATGACCTTCGTTTTTAAATAAATGTTATTGTAAAAGTGATTCCAGTTCTTTTATTTAAAATTTTATTTAAATATTTACAACTGACATTGAACTAGAAATCGAAAATATGACCTTCATTTCTAATTATTTATATTTGCATTTTTATGTAAATAAAAGATTGTGTTTGTATTTTTGAAAACATTTTTGGAATATTATTAGTACTTTTTTATATACATTTATTT
>CP092090.1:49043567-49058567 GCA_029203775.1 Neoneuromus ignobilis
AATTTAATGTTTTCACAAAGTTAAAATTAGAAATTTTTCAATTTTTTAAAATAAAAAATTCTGAATTTTTTGAAAATGGAATTTAGAAATTATCATCTCGTTTTGGGAAAAGGTATTTCAGTATGAAAGTAGATATTATTATTTATTTATTTTTTAACGGCTATATTTTAACAGAAAGGCTCTGACGATGATGGCGTTGCTATCGAAATGCATCAGCCGATATAATTATAGACTATATAATTATAAATAATAAGTGAGCAGTAAGTGATTATTGAACACTTTAAATTATTTTGGTTTTGGGGTTAAAATTCATTTGTGTAAAATGAAAATAGATATTTTGACAAATATATTTATTTTAAGTAAAAAAATACAAGCGTTTTTATTTTAATCTCAAAATCAACAGAATTTTCTTGATTACCTAATATAGGGTATTCCAATCAATGCTTTAGAAGTTTAAATGGAAATAAAATAAAAATTATTTAATTAATGAGTTATTTTTTTTTATTTGTAAACATATTCTATGGCATTAATGATGAAACACAATTTGATTCATATGACCACCACGACTTCCCTTGAAATAGTGCATTCGTTTAATCCAATTTTTAGTCACTCTTTCACATAATTGTGGTGCAATTTCATAAATTACACGTTCAGTGTTTATTTTTAATACTTCTGTTGTTTGTGGTTTATCAGCATAAACCAATAATTTCACATAACCCCACAGAAAAGAATCCAATGATCTTGGTGGCCAATTGATGGATCCATTACGTAAAATAATGGACTTATTAAACTTTTGTTTTAATAAATCTATTGAAATTTTTACAATTTTTAAGTGTTGTTGAAGTGTTAAACGTTTCATGATAATTTGTTAAACTATATTGAGTTGAAATGTTAAAATGAGCTCAAAAAAAAAATCAAACATGGCTGCATTTCAAAATCATCGCTACTAATATTTGTATAATCAAAATGTGGGTAATTGTGGGATAGACCGGATATATTAATTTAATAAAAACACTAAAAACTATATATATGATATATTTATTATCGAAATTAAATCAAAAATAAATAGATAAATAAAATAATTACAACTTTAATTTATTTTTAAAAAATGTTAAGATGAAAAATGTATGCAATTTGAAATATTTTTAGAATACAGTACACATATTTTTTTTATCTTTAAAGAATGAATCGTAGTATATCATTTCATTTTGGAATAATAAATTGATGAAGAATTAAAGTTTGAAATAGAAATAGAATGTCCGATAAGAATACAATATACCATTATTAAAATATGATATCATTGTGTTCGACGATATTTCATTAATATTATTCTTATTGTTTCGATGTTTCAAGACATTAATGATATATATTAAGGGGAAGAAAATGCAACATACGAGGTTATTTGCAGTACCGATGCATATTATGATGGTCGACGGTAATATAGCTCGTTGTTTGAACGGAATAACACTGTAATGACTGTGGCTACCGGAGCGGTGATAATCAGAGTTCATTTATCACCCGAACTGACAACACAACTGTGACGAAGAGGACCAACTTAGTGTTAAAACACAGTGGATGACCTCCGTGACTTTCGTTAGAGTGCGATCGCCATTGCTTTCCACCCCGCCTACTCCGATATCTATCTTGTTCGAAAAAGCGTCTCGTTTATAAATACTCCCTACTGTACGCTCGCGGGCGATTTCAATTCGTGTACAAGAATGAAACCGCTCCAATACATTTGTATGCAGAATCGATTCTGTCTCTCTGTTTTGAATATATATTCGAATTATATAGAAATGTGTCCAATTCCACCGCCAACATACAGAATGTTTTTTTGTGAAAACATGGCGTAACAACAAATTATAACAATGATGTTAGATTTCAGATTAAAATTACTTTTTATTCTACAAGTGTGAATATCAAAGTTACACCTCACCGTTTTCGGTTTTCTGTATCGTGTGTTTGTGTGAACGAGTTTTCAGATACACTGAATATATATATATATATATATATATATATATATATATATATATATATATATATATAAATGCTTGTATGGAGATATTTGTTTTTATTTTCGTTTTACATATACAACGATTTTGCTACGGACTCTCCAATTTTAAATTTCATTCGTAATCTGATATACTGTTAATTGTAGCGTGGGAAATGTTTGAGATGAATTGTTTTATTACTAATACTTTATTTTTTTTATATTCTTAGTATGTAATTTAGCTACTGGGTACACTCACATACTACGAACAATGAGTTTCTAACGAAATGATTATTTTGATAAGACTTCCGAAAGATTTGCACGTATATTTTTTTTAATGTTTGCGGAACGAAATGCTCACATTTTAATAGCGTATGATGAGTCCTTTTGATATTTTAAGTATTTTTTTAATTATCGTGATTAGCTGAAAAATACCATTTAAATTACGACGTACATTTTTTATATCTTTATTTATGATAATAATTAATATTATACACTTTCGAACTTTTGTATATTATGATTATTCTAATTTATTTTTATTTTTGTTACAGGTAAGCATTCATTCGATTCTCTCATACACAATGAAACGTTATTGATAATTTGGTGAGTTCGTAACTTATAATTAAATCATTTGAATACACTACTGGAGTTTTAAATTATATTTTTCTATTGTTAAATGAAAAGAAATTACGTATTTATAATAATTTACTTGTTAGGACATTTTGGAATATTACATAAAATAATATATTTGTAAAGGCATTTAACATTTTTAAATCTTTAAATCTGAACATATAAAAATAATAAAATTTAATGTGTTTTTATTCTAACGAGTTTAAATTTATAAAATTATTCAATTTTATTCTAATACTTGACCGTCACGAATTCGACCATTGTTAATTATGTTCCACCGCTAATTCGGACATAATTTTCTCAGTAAAAATACAATGCATGTCTATACATGTTTGTTTATATTTAAGGATTCTGTCATTTTTAATTAAATAGATGTTATTTATAATTTTTTACAACATGGTTCAAGTATTGGTTCATATTATTTCTTAAAAATAAATAAATTGATATATTGCTATTGCATATTTCTTTTCGATTAAATGTATTTGAAATGTTATCAGTTTGTAAGAGCTATTTGAGATGGATTGAATATCTCCATGTGTTACGTTTTTGTGTTTCTTACTTCTATGCTAGAGTAGTATATTTTAATTTTACACATCTTCCCCTATATAATTTATTGGTCTGTGATCTCCAACAGTACCAAATTGTCCAACTTTCACAATTAGGTTATGAACATCAGGCTTGGAAGGTACTTGATAACGAGAAAAGATGTACAAATTTTACGTATTGACGTTGTAAAATTTTCACCATTTTTTTAGTGAATTTTCACTATTGAAATGCGTTGTTCAAGCATATAGTGTTCCATCATTAAAATTTTTCAAATTTTTTATAAACAAATGTTAAAAAATTATACTTCAATATTTGACATTTCATCAAATAATAGCCAACTTACTTCCTAATCTCAAATTTGGACACTCAATACTATTATTATCCACATGTTTTATAATTATATTTTTTAAAATATTATTTTCTGTAGTGCAAAATATTGGATAAACTCGAGGTCATTGGACTATTGTCTGAGTTTATTATACAGAATTTATTTTTAAAAATTTTGGGTTTTCTGTTGAGTAAACTGTATGTATTAATCTATCACCGATGATCCGGCAAAGCCATTAATTCATCTCTCTACATATCCAACGATTGCCCGATTGTGTATATTTTTTTAAAAGTTATTTATAAAGAAAAACATTCTGCAGTAATTATAGGTTTATTATGTTTTTAATAAATGAAACATTTTTAAAAATCGTCACATAATACAAATTTGATTAAAATGAATTAAGGTTAAACTAAAATTTCATTCAATGGGCCATTGTTTGAGTTTATTATACAAAATTTATTTTTGAAAATTTTTGTTTCACTATTGGGTAAACTGTATGTGCTAATCTGTCATCGATGATCCAGAAAACCCACCAATTTAGCTCCCTGTAGATTATAAAGATTGGTGTATTTTTTTAAAATAATTACATGGAAAAAAATTCTACAATAATTATAGGCTTCTTATATTTTAAAAATATAAAACATTTTTATAAATTGTTGCATGAATACAAATTTGATTAAAATATATGAAGGTTAAACTAAAATTTCATTCAAATTTGTGACAATGATTAAAATTCAAATTTTAAATATTAATATATAATTCTCTTTATGGTATTTTTATATATCATTTCATTATTCTAGAATATGGTTGTTTTTTTATTTTTTTAATAAAACATATCAGAATAAATTAAAATGAGAATTAATTTAAAAATGAAAAATGATTCTAAAATGAAAAGTCATTCAAATGTACAGTTAATTGACAACATAAAATTTTCAACCGACTTCACTAACTTATACCTAGAAATCAAACACATACGGCTTCTCACGGTGTCGTAATAGAAAACAATTCTCTTAGGATTAATTAATTTTAGTATTTTTTTGTCTATTGTTGTCTTTAGTAGATTTATTATTATTATATCAATTTACAACGTTCTCCAATATCTTTCAATTTTCAATCTCTATTTCCATTGTTCTTCATTTATTCCACTTTTTCTCATTTTATTTGGAATTTCTTCTATCCGGTTTCTATTAGTCTTCATCATTTCTTTTCACTATCTAGTGTTCTCAATAGAACTTGCTTCGGTAAATTTTCATTTTCCATTCGTGATATAATATTTGAGTAGTTTAGGTCTGATATCATCAACTATGATATTTGTGACGTCTATCATTACTCAAATTCTTTAATTTCTGACTTTTCCATTATATAGATGACCTAAATGAGACTGAAGTATTTAGACATAAATTTACTTTCTTAGTATCATTTTATATTCTTCAGTTTTATTTAGGATACCTTATATATGCATAAACGAATCTTCTTCAAAAATTTATTTCTATGACTAAATATTTTTTTGATTTTCGTTTCAGTATGATATATTTAATAACAAATAATATTCATCAAATACGTTATAATTTTTATTAATAAATTTTCTTTTTTTTACTTATATACAATTTTTTAAAAATTGAAAATAATGTCAGATGGTATAAAATATATTTTCTCATTTGAATACTGTACTTGATTGAATATTGACAAACTTATTTATGAAAGATCGTATGGCTAATAAAGCAAGTTACACAATAAAACACTGTAAACATATCTCAACTGTATATGTCGAAATACAGGTTGTAAGTGAATAAAAAAAATATGCTCGTATTTCAGTAATGAAAAAATCATAAAATAGGAGACATAATTGTGATTGAAAATGAAATAAATATTACTTAGTGTCAGAAACACTCACGAACGGTTCGAAATTTGTAAATATTCTTTAGCGAACCCGTTCATTACATGACAATGGAATGTAAACGTACTTTAATAAACTCTCGTGTACTCATAAATAAAATACTTCTTGATACTTGTGTATGTGCCAATACACAAAGTACACTTCCTACATACAACAGTGGTGATACATTACTTTGTTAACGGCGTGCATTTTTGTAATTGTGAATCTTTAGTAACCTGAAGCTCTTCGAACAACGTTCCACGAACATAATACATATTAAAGATATCGGAAACTGAACGCACATAAATGTACATACATGACTAACTCAGTATTGAATACTTATCATATGTATAACTGAATTTATGAATAATTTATTTTATATTTGCAAAATGTTACTACCGCATTTCTATTATAACAAGATATTCATTTTTATTTCATTCATATCAATATTATGACTAATAAATAATTATATATATATATATATATATATATATATATATATATATATATATATATAGGTACCTATTGTATGTTTGTTTAAGAATTCCATTCGTTATTCGATTCTGTAATAATCATCATTCTAAATTAGAATTCAGTTAATAAGAAAATTAATAATCAACAATTTCAATATGTGCTCAATAAATATTTTCTTCCAATGGTATTCCTTCTTCCAATACAATTATAAATATTTGGTATAAATATATACTCTCTCTCTTTCTCTCTCTCTCTCTCTATATATATATATAGAGAGAGAGAGAGAGAGAGAGATTATCATCATCATTATAAATGGCTATCTCCTCACTGTAAGGTAAAAATTTCATCAAATATCATTAATTCTTTTAAATATTTTCCAAATATTATTTCCTGTCCACAAATAATTTTATCTACCTCTTGACTCTATAATACATAATAATATCCCTCCATGTTTATTAAGGTCTCTTCCTGAATCACTTTTTGTCTCTCGATCGCCACTCAATAATAATTTTTGTCTATCTATTGTTTTCTCTTTTTGCCATATGTCCTGCTTATGCTAATTTCATCAATTTTACTTGTTCTTATATATATATATATATATATATATATATATATTATATATATATATATATATATATATATATATATATATATATATATATATATATATATATATATATATATATATATATATATATATATATATATATATATATATATATATATATATATATATATATATATATATATGTATATATCTTGAATTTTTATTGAATTTAATTTTAATAAAACTTTTATGTTGAATAGGAAATAAAAATAAAAAGTTACTAACTTAAAAATAATTCGAAGTCCATTTAACATTTTAAATAATATTAAAAAAGAGAATTGTATAGTTAAAATAATTAATTCTATTAGAAAAAAGATGCAAAATTAATATAGAATGTTAAATATTTACATTATTTAATTTAAAATTCGTAACCTTGTCTATTTTAATAGGCAACAAGACATTTTTTATAATTTGTTTAAAGATATATTTTTATTTAGTGTAATTACTTTTTGTAAATCCTAATAAACAATATATATATATATATGTTGTGTGTGTGTGTGTATGCTGTGTGTGTATGTATATGTGTCGACATCGTAATTATTATAAGAGTCAATATCAGCTCACTGGTCATCAAATGTCATTAGTTCTTAAATATTTTCCCAATATTCTTCCATTGCTTCGTGTCCACAAATAATTTTGTCTACCCATCACCTCTGTAATATTTCATTATATCATTTCTCCATCCTTTTTAAGGTTTCTTCCTGTGGTTTGTTTTTTTCGACCTGTTATTTTCTCTTCTTGTTATATGTCCTGCTTATGCCCATTTCATTGATTTTATTTGTTCTGTCATATCAATCCCTCTCTCTCTCTCTCTCTATATATATATATGTATATATGTATATATATATATATATATATATATATATATATATATATATATATATATATATATATATATATATATATATATATATATATATATATATATATATATATATATATATATATATATATATATATATATATATATATATATATATATATATATATATATATATATATATATATATATATATATATATATATATATATATATATATATATATATATATATATATATATATATATATATATATATATATATATATATATATATATATATATATATATGTATATATATATATATATAGGGTCCATCCAAATATGACGCGTAGATTTGTGTTTTATTAAAAAGAAACTATACACATGTTTCTTTTTAATAAAACACAAATCTAGGCGTTACATTTGGATGAGCTTATGTATTTGAATAATCTTGACATTTTGATGAATTTAATTTTAATTAAGGACTTTTATGTTAAATAGGAAATAAATATAAACTTAATAATTTTAAATTAATTTCAGAAATGAATTTAAGATTTTAAATAATATTAAACAAATATATTATTATGATATAAACAGTTCATTCTATTAGATTAAAGATTTAAAAGTTATATAAAAGACTAAATAATTACATCAATTAATTTAAAATTCGTAAATTTTTCTATGTTAACAGGTAATAAAATATTTTGCTAAAGATATATTTTTCAAACGTGATTTTCAACAATATAAATAATTTTATAATTATTTACTGTAATTACCTTTTACAAATTCTAATAATCAAAACATATACATATATATATATATATATATATATATATATATATATATATATATGTGTGTGTGTGTGTGTGTGTGTGTGTATGTATTTTAAATTGATAAATAATATATCAATGTCAAAAATAACAATTTAAAATTAATGAACATTATGTATCATTACGGATTAATAAATTCTTCAACGAAAAAGATAATAAATACTCGTATATACGCACATGATAAATACTAAGAAGAACATTTAATAAATGCAGTACATTTAAAAATTTTGTTATAAATTGTTCAATTATTACTAATGAATCATTTTAATATTTAGTGTTCATTTTAAATATATATATATATATATATATATATATATATATATATATATATATATATATATATATATATATATATATATATATATATATATATATATATATATATATATATATATATATATATATATATATATATATATATGAATAAAATGGTTTCTTTGATAATTAATTACTACCTTTGATCGAATCATTTTATAATGAAAATGGATCTCCATTTTTTATGTAATATTTTATATTATTGGGTTGTATAAAGATGATGGAATAGATATCTAAAAATATATTGAAAGAAAAGGGTACAAGAAATTATTATTGAATGGTTTTGTGAAATTTCGTGGTCGAATGCATTCCTTTTTACATATATTCCTTTTTACATAAGTACTCTTTTATTTCATTATATGTTTTTATGAAATCAAAGACAACTAATTATATGAAGACTTATAAAAGATAGTGACTTTATGTATATATATATATATATATATATATATGTCAACTTCTTTCTATCCACTGATGGGTAAATGCCTCTCCTATAACTTTCCACTTCTACTGATCAAATACTGTTTTCTTCCAGTTCATTTATACGAATTTTCTTATATCTTTTCCCATCTATTTATGGATCTTCCTAAACTTATATATATATATATATATATATATATATATATATATATATATATATATATATATATATATATATATATATATATATATATATATTTATTTATATATAAAATATATATATATATATATATATATATATATATATATATATATATATATATATATATATATATATATATATATATATATATATATATATATATATATATATATATATATATATATATATATATATACATAATAAATATTTTAATTTTTATATATCTTTAGATTAATTACAAGTTTTTTGATTTTACTTATTATTATCGTTTATTGTTGACATTGATATATAATTTATTATTAGAAATGAAATAAAAAATATAACTTTTCTGTTAGGTGAAGGAACTCTTTTAGTATAAATATTTATTATTTTTTCATTTATTTCTTTTTTAGTAACGTAGTTGTAAAATATTCTATGTTATTATATCTTATATATTTGTGTTTGGTTGTTTACCGTTATGTTATTATCATTTGCATATATATATATATATATATATATATATATATATATATATATATGTTTGTAATTTTATAGACAATGCTTCTGTTTTGATTAAGGCATTTTCATAAATGAATAAATTAATTCACGATATTTGTATAATATGAAATTTATTAGAATATCTATGTGCCAATTCAACATATTTTTTTGAATACATTGAGGAATTCATCTATCGTCGAAATATGTTAATTTGTCGAACAGCATTATTTGGCAGCGTCGTAGTTTCCGGTAGACAATATTAATTTTATAGTGTTGTTTTTTGGTCGTTGCCGACGTTCAGTTCGTTGTAAAAAGGATTCAAATTACGAACAGATACTAAAACGTAAAGAACAATAAAATCTTTTAATTTTATGTTCAACATTAAGTCTTCGGCAGACATTTTTATCGCTAAATATTTTAGTTGCTTTTTTATTCTAATCAATTTGAATATTAAATATTTCTAGATTTAATCTAAAATCGTTTTTTTCCTACTTTCAAGTTTTAATGAATCGAACGTTTTGTATATTTTAATAACCTTCGACTTTTTCATTCCTAGAAGCTGTCTCGGTCAAATTCTTATTTATGTATTGTAAAAGTTATGTCTACTTCAAACAGTAAAAATGAAAATACGATTTATTGAACACAAACTTTTTTTTTATTAGTACCATATCTTACATAACAATCGCCATTTATCACAAAAAAATACTATATCCAATTGATGCAGGCTAATAATTTTGAAACGTGTAAGAATTAAAAACCCAGCATGAAATAACAACGAGTTTCTTTACCTGATTTTTTTGTCTATTCGTGTGAAGAATATAATTATTTATTTTTAATTAGGAAACGTTAATTAACCGCTAGAAAACTATTGAGTTATGAAATTTATTTCTGCCGATATAATACTCGGTCGATTCTCGATATCTCTGTAGTGCAAGAGATACAGCTTCTTTGTATCGTTCGTTTTATTTATTTTCCCGGAAGATTCTCTACACACAATCTAAAATACTTATATAGAACGTCTATTTGTTCAGAACTTGTAACCATTATAATAATATATGAGATTGTATGTGAAAATGTTTTATACACATTTTGTTCTGTTCTATTTAATAATTTACCGTCAAAACGCACATCTATTGCTGCTATATTTCAATTCAACAACAGTATTATAAAAACATTTGTTCTTCCGTACGTACATATTTAGAAAAAAAATTCAGATATATTTATAAATTGAATTGGAATATCAATAAAGAAAAATATCTAACGATAAATAATCACACGCTTACGAAGATTAATACTTTCTATCACGATAACATTGTGATATATTTAAATTTTCTAGATGTGAATCAATCGTAGAGCAGAATGAATTGACAGAAGAGAAATTGATCATTCTGCATTTCTGCAATGCTGATTTTCAAACTATGTATTAAATACATAATAGGCGTATTGGATTTATTACCCCTATGTTGAACTGGCAGACTGCTGATAGACTAACGTTTAAGACTATGAAGGCGAGTGTGCACGAAAGATGTTCGATTTGAATTTTAACGGAATTTACATAATGTTCGCTCTGTTCTTTATATGTTTCGTGTAAGAAATATACGTGGTGTCTTTGACCCACTCCTTTTCCATCAATACTGAGCTACAGAAGTCAGGTTAGTTTTGAGTTCAGTTTGCTTGCTTGACGACGAGTGTTTGAAACTGGATAGGATTTTGCAGGGGTGCCACACTATAATAATAATTTAAGAATAATAAGAACAATATTTTTTTCAACACTAGACTGTTTTTAAAAACTTTTTTATTTAATATTAAGTACATATATATATATATATATATATATATATATATATATATATATATATATGTAAATTTTTTTCATTTTTGTTAATGTTTTATTTAAGAACAAGATCATTTTAAAAATATATTACAAAAGCTTAAATATCAATCTTTCTTAAATATATTCAATATTTAAATTACAAAAGCATTGTTAACGATAATTCATACGTATTTTATGTAAATAATAAATTTATTTTCATTCAAAACGAATGAGAAAATAAATGATTTGTTATTTAAAATATATAATAGTATTATATTACAAATAATAAAACTAATATTCTTTCTTCATACGCTTACACACTCACATTTGTATATAATATAGTATATATGTGTTTTTTAAAACGTGATAGAACTTTAAATTGAATCCCTATCGAAAGTTCTATCAAATCTAAAAAAATACTCTTAATCATATTTTTCTATATACATACATACACACATGTATCTTTATATATATATATATATATATATATATATATATATATATATATATATATATATATGTATGTGTGTGTGTGTATGAGTGAATGGGTGTAAATATAACTGATTTTTGAAATAGGAAAAAAATTAAATAATTAAATCATATGTTCCATTATAGTATTATAATTCAGACATGTTTACTTTTCAAAAAAAATCTATTACAAAGAGAATAAATTATTTATTCGACTTATTTAAAAATTAATTTAAAAAATGAAAAGTTCTAAAAAAATATTTATTGGTAATTTATTTATGTTAGCCTCTGTGTAGTTATTAATTATATATATATATATATATATATATATATATATATATATATATATATATATAATTTTTTTACTCAAAAACAATTTTTTAAAAATTTCTGTAAAGTGTATGGTTGTTAAAAATTATATTATATAATGAAAAATGTTTATATATATATATATATATAAATTTAGCTATTTTTAAAAAATCACGAATAAATCAATTTCAACAAGTAACATTTAAGTAAACATTTTTCTCTTATTACTTTTTATGAGTCTCTATTTTAATAATTCATATATTCCACATATTTATTTTGTTTATTTTCCAATAGTTTAATTAATTATAATATGAAAGTTTATCTTGAATAAAACATTTTTTTTCTATAAATACTGCAATGATTAAGAACCCAAAATTAAAAATATTTTTTTTTTACGTTTTGAAATTGTATTTTTAATTAAAATAATTATTCACGAATATATTTTTGTAGTAATAAAACTTTGCACTTCTCATATTTTTGATGGATATTTTAATAAATTAATCTATAGTAATTTACATGTCTCTGTCTATCTATATACCTATTTGTCTGTCTATTTATCTGCTTGTCATGTATTTTTAAGAAATTTTAACACATGTTATGAATTTTAAATTTGCTGTGACGTTAGATCTTCGTTGTACAGACAAAAAATAGCCTTATTAAAATTATAATATATATATTTTTTTTTAATTTGGCAATAGATATTTTTATATAAATTTTTTTTAATATTTTTTTGTATTATGTTATTAGTTAATTTTTTAAATTTGAAAATGATAGAAAATATTTACTCGTTTATATATATTTATAATTTTAATTAGGTTCTTGGAACAACTAGCATCATGTATAATTTCATTGTTGTAATTAAATATTTAAATTGAAAACAGAAATATGGTTAATAAAATTTTATACTGCCACATTTTGAGTAAGACAATACAACTCAACAAAATACATTAGAAAAAATAAATAATTAATTATTAAACATTTTTTTGAAATCTTATATTGCCAAAGTAATTATAGTAGAAATAATTTTATTTGTAAACGAAAAAATTATTATTCTTTGAAAAAAAATTACTCAAATAGCATTTATTTTTTATTTTCTAAATTCTTTAAAAAATATTAAACACATAATTTGTTATTACTTTTACATATATATATATATATATATATATATATATATATATATAATGTATGTATGTATGTATGTATGTATGTATGTGTGTGTGTGTGTGTATTTGCTTTTGTTAAATGTTCGATTAATGTATGTTATCAAGTGTTACTTTATAACAAATCTATTATACGCGTGTAGGTATAAATATAGGTACAATATATTTATGTAACGACTTCATAGGCGTTTTCATGAATATTTATTCCGATAAGAAGTCGATTTCTACAATAATTCTCCGCAAGTGTGATTTATAAAGTAAACTACAATGTAGTCGAATATCGTTGTGCATCCCTAACTCGACTCTCTGCAAATTATGATCACTTCGTCTGGAGAACAACGATGGATGTGAATCAAACGTTACATCCAACCAACGCAACCAGATCGATCTCTGAAGACTCGTTCTGGTTTACATTGGGGTTTTCTAGTATGGCATCTAGTTCTGCTGACGATGTTGTTTACAATTGCCAATAAATGGTGACTACGTGCTTGCCCTAACGCGGACACAATGTAAAACGTACATATATACTAGTAGGTACGTATCAGATAGTAGCAGATTGTTGCTTTATAATAGTACAATTAAATGGAGGTAGCTTTGTCCAATTATGGATTATACGATTTTAATTTTTATTGTGCGGTTAAAATTATTCATTTGAATTTCTTTACTTGTTCTCGTTTCCTCCAAAATGACATGTTTAATTTAATTAATACATATTTACCAATTACAATTAATGGTCCATTTAACATTTTTATATAGGATGATCCAAATGTGACTTTTAAATTTGTGTTTTATTAAAAATAAATATGTGTATAGGGTGGTGTATAGGGAAACTTATGTATAGTTTTGTTTTTTTTTTTGTTTTAATAAAACACATATATAAGCGTTACTTTTGGATGATCCTGTATTATCATAGTTTATAGTTAAGAAATATATTATTTGAATTAGAAGTTCAATGGAATTATTACTTAAAAAGTGTTTTATAAATAAAACGAAATTTTATTGATTTAAAATATAATATGATATTAAAAAAATGATTATATTTTTATAATTTGATTTATTATAACATCAATTCATGCCAGTGAATTCAAATAAAAATTCCATTAATAATCAATGTATATCGAATTTAAATTTCAACATAGTAAAGACAGAAAACCAATAATCAAACGTTGCAAATATGGAATAAACTACAAATACTTGTACCGTGCCACTAATGTTTTTTTTTTAAATTTTAATATTTTTATATTCTGCATAAGCATCCCCGCTCTTTACTTATTAATTATTAAAAAGCTAGTTTCTCTGAACTTCGAATTTGTTCACATCTGCAGTTGATTCAAGCTGTATGTTCAAGTACACGTACACAATTGTTCATGTAATACGTGTGCCATATATTTTTTCGAGTAAATCGACTGATGCGTTCATCACTCACACTATATTAATATCGGCGCGCTCTCCCAACAGTTTCCCAAGTGTTATTATAAAGTAATTTGTAATAGCTGTACGTATAAAGATTAGACTACAATGCTTCTTTCAAATGTAAACTATAACTTAATCATATATCTGGATGAATGAAATAGAGATTATGACCGGTGTGTGTGGCGTTCAGTTGATGCGGCTGATTCTTGACCGATGAAGACTCGAACCAAACCACATTCTTCGTTTGTGCCGTTGTTAAAGTTGGATGCACTCTCTCAGTTCTGATATTATACAGTACATCGTCATAACGTCGATAGTTCTCGATGATTCGTACCAACGTGTAT
>CP092090.1:49063567-49068567 GCA_029203775.1 Neoneuromus ignobilis
TTTTATTTTTCCTATCTGTCCAACTTGTTCTTGTTAACCTTCTCTGTATCCACATTTTTGCTGTTTCTATTCTGTTTCTCTCTTACTTACCTATATTCCAACTTTCGTATCCATATGTCAGCATACTCTAAACAAAGGATTTTGTAAATGATTATCTCATATATAGATTAATGCCAAGATGATAAAATGTGTACATACTAACATTAATTTTTTATTTCTTTTAAAAAAATCAATATTTTGTTTTTTTAGAACTTTAGAATATAATAAACTTAGAATATAATATTTAATTGTATACTTATTTTCACTTTTCAAATATTTTTCCATATATAATAAATATATATATATATATATATATATATATACGATATATATATATATATATATTAAAAATGAAAATTGTTTATTAAAAAAATGAAATAAAGTTAATATTCAATACAATCTTCATTTTAAAAATGATTAATTATTGAACTAGTTCAATAATTTTCTTATCATTTATTTATTCGTTTATTTTAATTAGTGTTTAGGAATTCCTAAAAATAATCCATATCACTGTTATATATATATATATATATATATATATATATATATATATATATATATATATATATATATATATATATAATGAAATAATATTTTTGAACATATAAACATTAGTTATTTTGAAAATCCTCTACATAAAAAACTAAACACATTATTTTTTCAAAATAATTCTTGTAACGTTCATCCACATTAACAGTTTTAGTTTTACGACTTTTTTGTGACACAGCTCTATAATGGACCACCCATTATCACTCTTTCAACACTGATATGAGAACATTGTCAAATTAAAGCAAGAGACGTATATGTTTGATCCACGATCGATCGATATGTCAGCCTTGTTTTCCTATTAAATTGAAATACGAATCGAAATTTTTCTACTAAAACTTTATCATTCAACCGTTTTAGTGTGTATTACTTTTGGTCTGATTAGATTTTCTATTTTAGCTTTGTTAAATTTGTATGGTAATTTATGTAAGAATATAATATTATTATGTGAACCGTCAGGTGTAATAAAATCCCAAATAAGTTAGTATGCGTTACGTTCGTCTGAAATTATTTCAAGGATTTATTTTGTGTGTCTGTTTGTGAACGTTTTATCTTTGTTGAAAAATTGTTATCCGATCTTTATATATATAATGTTGTTTATGAGCCATGTCTTTTATAATGTTTTTTTTTCAAAATCGAACTAAACACTTTTAAATATTTTTAAAGAACAATAAAAAGTAACTATATAATAAAATTCAATTAACTAAATATTGATTTTCTGTACTGTAAAAAAGGATTTTCTGTATTGCAAAGATAAGACAGAATCATATCTTGTTTAATTTAAATTAATTTTGTATTAAATATTTTAATGTCAAGTTCGATTTTAATACTTTAAGAAGTTTTTAATTAACTTTGGTTGAAATTTGATCGCTTTACAAGATCTTTATAAAAAGAACAAATTTATTTATATTTCCTTCTACATAAGATAAAAAGCGGTGTAATTTGCATTAAATTCGATATATTAACGACTTATTAGTCATTAGTTCCAGCTACTAATCATTGCAAAAAATTATAACCAAAAGTTTAATATTCACAGATGACTAGTGTGGCATAATATCAAATCTGCTATACTATTTTATATACAAATATTTGCTAGTAAATTAATTTTGGTAAAAAAAAACTTTATAAATTTTAAATTTTACCATCTGTTTTGGAATATATATATTTTTTTAAAAAAAATGTGTAATTGAAATTAAAATGAAATAACTATTTAAAATTACAAAAGCCTTTATTTCAATTAAATATGAACAGAATTGAACTTTTTTGGTATTATTATCAGGTACGTTCTATGAAAATTTAAATAGAATATCCTATAAAGATTTTTTAAATTTATATGCTGACAAGAACATAAAATATTATTTTATACTATACTTTATTTTAGACTGATATACATATTTAAAATGGTTAAACCATTTTTATTTCGACAAGGCACAATAAAAACATTTTTTTTATCAATTTTCTTGTATTTTATTTAATTATTGTAAAAAAAAATTATATGAAAGAAATATTGTTATTTTAATACAGAACGAAAATAACTTATATTTCTTTATTATCCAGAAATTGAATATGTATATAAATCTTTTTATTCACTTTTAATTTCTAAATATATATTCAGTTTTATTAAAACATTTGTAGAACATTTTATATATAACAAGAAAATATATAAAAATGTATACTGTTTATTTTGAAACTGTGGTAAATTCACTTTCACACAAATAAATTATCATCCCTAAAACCACAAGGTATTAGAGAATGTTCAGTAATCACTTATTGTTCACTTTGTTGTTTATAACAACAATAGAACAATATAAATTTCAATAGCTATTTCATCATCGACAGAGCATTATGTTAGAAAACTTAGGACTAGGATAATTAAATCTAGGATCTAGTACACTCTTTAATATTCTGTGATATAGGGGGTGATAATTAATTTGTATAAAAGAATGTTTTATTCAAAATATAAAAACATTTTCAGAATCTTATTTTCTTATTTATTCATCTGTATTATTTAATTTTTGGTATTATTACATTTTATTACAAATAAGGATTAATATATTTTTAATCTCAACTCACGAACTAATCAGTAATTCCCATATATATATATATATATATATATATATATATATATATATATATATATATATATATATATATATATATATATATATATATATATATATATATATATATACTCGTATATATATATATATAAAATCAACGTTTATTTGTTTTTTATTATTCCAAAGAATGAAAATTTTAATTTAATGCCAAATTCTTAAATCCAACTAAGTAATTCAATCAGATATTTAATTTAAACTAACTTCTTATGTATTATAAAAAACAATTACTTTAAATAATTCAAG
This sequence comes from Neoneuromus ignobilis, assembly GCA_029203775.1. Classification (NCBI taxonomy): domain Eukaryota; kingdom Metazoa; phylum Arthropoda; class Insecta; order Megaloptera; family Corydalidae; genus Neoneuromus; species Neoneuromus ignobilis. The sequence continues at coordinate 49,066,516 of CP092090.1, forward strand.
AACATAAAATAATCTATGATAAAAATACAATTTGATAGGGAGATTGTTGTTATTTTATTTGTCTGAAATATAAAAAATATGAAAGTTGTTCTCTAGTTTTTAAAATTTAACTTTTATCAGAATAAATAATTTAGCTTAAGTGATTGAGTATAAAGATTGAATTTTAGATTAAACTTTGACAAGGTTAAAAATCTACTTTAATAAATTTGACTGCCTTATAAAATATAATATGTATTATTATATAATTATTCATTCTAGCAAATTTGGTAATATATAATTTATGGGAATTTTACTATATGGTTTTATATTTAATCATTCTTAAATTGATTTAAATTATATATATATATATATATATATATATATATATATATATATATATATATTTGATTTTATATAAATAGATATGTTACTTTAAACTACATATTTTTGATTTCTTAAATTATTCAAATAATTTTAAACTTATATTCTCGAATTTAATTAATTTTTAAATTGTTTAAATTTAATAATTATCTAATTAAAAAAGTATGTAAAGACTTTATTAAAAAATTAAATATCCAGAATAGCGTATTTTTTATTTGTGAACATTATCATTTTGGAAAAAATAATTGAAGTTGTAAAAAAATATAATAACTTCAAAATGAATGAGAAGAATCAAAAATTTGGAGTTATAATTAATGTGATAAAAAGTAATAAGAATTTATTGGCCAGATATTAAGTAATAGATAAAATTATTTATTCCATACACACACACACATACATATATATATATATATATATATATATATATATATATATATATATGTATATGATATATAAAGGAATTTATTGATTGGAAACCTAAATATGTAAGAAGACCCAGGAATAGACCCATGTATAGATGAAAGAGAAAAATATAAAAATTCGTCAGAGTAGTCTAGAACAGGAAGGTATTGGATCAATCGAAGTACAAAATTTTAGGAGAGGCTTTCATCCATTAGATTAAGACCGTTTGCTTCTGTATATATATATATATATATATATATATATATATATATATATATATATATATATATATATATATATAAGGTTTTCCAATAAGAATGTCAGAACTTTGACAGCTGGCAGCAACCATGTTTGAATTTTTTTAAACTTATTTTGATATTTCAACTCAGTATAGTTTGTCAAATTATTATAGATAGTTCAACACTTCAACAACGTTTAGAAATTGTAAAAACTTCAATAAACTTATTGAAACAAATATTTAATGAGTCCATTATTTCACAAAATAGATCCATTAATTGGTCACCAAGATCGTGTGATCTAACTTCATTGGATTTTTTTTTTTGAGATTATGTGTAATCATTGGTTTATGCTGATTATCCACAAATAACAGAAACATTAAAAATAAATATTGAATGTATTTTTTAATTGTTTTGTAATTCATGAATTTTGACCACAATTATGTGAAAGAGTGACTAGAAATTTGACTAAACGAATGCAGTATGTCAAGAGAAGTCGTGATGGTCATATGAGTGAAATTATATACCATCATTATTGCAATAGACTATGCCTCAAGATAAAAAAAATAAGTAACCAATTAATTAAATATTTTTTATTTTATTTCTGTTTAAACTTCTGAAGCGCTTATTGGAAAACCCTATATATACATTTGTATATAATATTTATAATATAAACTACTTATATATACATTACTCAGATTGAACGAATATATAATGACATTTATAATAGTGTAGAAAATTTTATTGAATGCTATAATTGAAAGGCGTTTATTTAAAATAGTGTTTTAATAATAAAAATACAAGATTAACTACATGTACTTTACAAGCATTGCCTAATTATCGATTTATAACAACATTCTTTTTAGAAAGTACAACAAATTATAGCTTCTGTTTCCTTATAAGCAAGTTTTTCAAAAAAGTAAATTATATTTATAGTATACTAGTGGTATTATTTTATATGACATTTAAATAATGATTTAATATTCAATTATCATTGTCTTATAATACAATAATCATATTGTAAACAAATGATGTTTTATTAATTTCCTGTATG
>CP092090.1:49073567-49161067 GCA_029203775.1 Neoneuromus ignobilis
TTTAAATTGAATCTCTATCGAAAATTCCAATCTAAAAAAGACACCCTATATATATATATATATATATATATATATATATGTGTGTGTGTGTGTGTGTGTGTGTGTGTGTGTGTGTATGTATATATAAAGGTACGATAAAGTGTTTTTTTAGACTAGATAGAACTTTCGATAGGTATTCAATTTAAAATTCTATCACCCTAAAAAAAATGTTCTATATAAATATAGTATAAAATTAATATAGGCCCATGTATTTTAAAATAATATTGTATTTACTGGTTCTAATTGATATTGTATTGGACCATTTATGACAATATTATTTATATACTATCAATATATTACTTACTTGTTGATATTAATTGTGATATTTACTTATAACATTGTTTGTAAAAAATACCTTATATGATATTTATTTTCATTAAACATCGCCGCATTGTCCGTTAAAAAAATAAATACAAGTGAATATTTTGATTTATATTAACAAAAAAAAAATCACTCTCGTATAATTTTTATTAAAAATAAAATCGAAGAATTTTGAACAGGCTTCACTGGCATCATATTTATGTAGGCGTTTAGTCTGAATACCAGTCTGTCCGGCGTGTGAACATGGCAGTGTATAATTCAAGAAATACTTGTTCATACCACATAATATGTGTTATACTTACTAATTACTGTTCTGATATGACACAAACAGCGTGAAATGTGACGTATTCATATTACTATACTGGTAATTAAATTATTTCTTACTTTCAAATCATTTATAACCTTATTGACAGGTGATACTGTAGAAAATACACAATTTGTTTATATATTTAATGCAATTAGTAGATTTCAATGATATTTTCAATCATGTAATAAATACAATTGATTGATTTATGGAAATTGGTTATTTATAAGTGTTTTTAGTTGTAATTTGATTTCTAAACTTATCAGTACACCTTTGTAAAAAATAAATTATTACTTATGACATGAAAATGTCCCAACTCATATATAGGGTCATCCAAATGTGATTCCAAGATTTATGTTTTATTAAAAAGAAACATGTGTATAAGTTCTTTTTAATAAAACATAAATATAGGCGTCACATTATGCACATACACCAAAAAATAATTTTGGAATACAGTTTAAAAAATATTTGACTTTTGTATGTTCCATTCTTTTATATCTTTTCAGACGTCGAGTGAACTTCTCTCAATATTTACCATTTTTTCTTATCCAATGCTATCTTTTTAATTTTTCTTTCTATTACTCATATAATTCTAAATTTCAACCAACCAAATTTTTCTTTATCTCATTTTCATTTTACTTCCTTCTAGCTTTACTTTCAAAATTTGTTTTAGATTTCAATATTCGTTCACTGGTATTCTATGCATGTACCAAATCCATTTTAGTTATCTTTTTTCTATTTATATCACTAATGATTTGCTGTCTAACTTGTTCTCTAATTATATCTCTTTTTATTTTGTACTTTCTCGCTTTTCCTAACATCTCTTTGCAGCATTTTTAATCAAATATTTTTCTTAAAGTAACCATCTTCTAGAAGCATATAATGGAATAGGAAAAATTATGGCATTATATATAATTTTCGTCATAAAACTTTTTTTATAATTTTTTTTATGATTTTCCTGGAGCATTTTTATTCTACTATTTTAATTTTGTTTAAATGTTTTTCTTAAAATACTCAGTTCTCAAACCATACAGAACTATAGGGGCAATTATGGCATTACATACACACACACAACACTCATATATATATATATATATATATATATATATATATATATATATATATATGAGTGTTGTGTATATATATATATATATACACCCTCATCTTAATGCTTTAGAAAACAGATTTTGTAATAATTCCCTGTATAGTTTCAATATGTAATAATGTATAAATTAATTTAATAATATATGTATTTCTTTACTATATATTATTTCAAATATTCAGTTACAAAATAGGTTCCAATTTTTATTCTATTCTATTTTAAAAATGATTTTAATATTTTATAAAACACTCTTTGTTATTGTTAATTTTTTTAGATTTTTGATTTCAAGCATGTAGATACTCTAATGCTTCTATTAATTAATTTTTTTATGTTTGAAGTTAAAAAAATATCTATTTTTCATTTTCTATCACATATCTATTCATAAAAAAAATTAAGTTAACTAATTTATGAAAAAATGTATTTATTTTCTCTGTATATAATTTTATGATTATAGTTTTTGTAGAATTTGAAAATTTGTTTTATTCACTATTCTTAGAATCGAATGCTGCTTACATTATTAACACTAAACCTACCAGTACCGGTCAATTTGACCGCGCGCGTAGGCATAGGGAATGGGATACAAAAATTGTCGGTAGGTTTAGTGTTAAAGAAAATTTAGATTCAAAAATAGATAATGACTAAATTACAAAAAAATATTAATTTTTATTTAATATAAATTTATTTTATAAAAATTCATAATACAAGTTGTCACTTGTGATAAAAAATTGAATGTTTATGATATTAAAAAAATATCTGAGTATTATCTGGATATCAACAAGTATCAAAATATGTCCTGAAACTGCTATTACAGCACAGTAGGTAATCATATGATCCACCAATATAATTTATTAGTTATTAATGTGGACAGAATAATGTGAAGAATATTGTTAACAAATCGAAAATGTATATGAGAAAGTAAATAGAAAACAATCGGAATTGATGAGCAGATATGGTTTCATACTTTTTCATGACAAATAACCAGACCTTGTATTTTATAAATAATAGACAAAAAAAAACCTTCACATTTAGGATATAAAATTTTATCAAACTTTACTTCTCGAATATTACATCAGATTGATTTTTGATCTCTAAGCATTTTTTAACTAAGTAAATATTATTCAAGCCTGTGAAGAGTTATTTTTTTTAAATATTTTTTAAAAAAAATATTTTTCATAGAATCCAAATAGGAGTAAGTGGATCATATTTTGAATTATAAAATAGCTTACAATTACGAGTATATACATACATATAATCAGTCTCTCTCTATCAACTAGTAAATGAAGATCTCTATCAAAATTTTCCAATTCGACCATTCAATGTCTTTCTTTTCCACACACACACACACACACACATATATATATATATATATATATATATATATATATATATATATACGAGGGTCATTTGATAAGTATGATAAATTTATTTATTGTTTAATTTAGTTAATTAATTTTTTCAATTTAGTTTTTCTTTACTTTTTACCATACTTAACAAACGACCCTCGTACATATAGTGCTTTACTTCTTAAAAAAAATACATATCATGTAGTACAAACAAATGTATATGACATAAAGAAACTATAGTTTTATATTAGCGTACTTAAGTTTACAAAGTAATGTAGGTGTGAAGCGTAAATATATGCCAAAGAAAATTCTTATATTTACAAAAAAATATTTACGATCGTCATTTATACACAAAGAATGTATGTGCGTAGATAACCATACAATTTTTATACAGAAAAGTGTTTTCTTTTTGTGTTTTGAACGTGATTACTTAAGTTTAAGTATATTTATATATTCCATTGTTTATTTATAATAATGTTTACAATATATAATTCAAAAAAGAAATACATAAAGTATGAGAAAAATAAATAAAATACGTGACGATTCAATACAAGTCAATATAATGAAATATTATTTTACCATTTTTTTTATTTTTTTAAAAAAAATATACAAATAATCACATTATATCTGAAATTGTAAGAAATGTATTTAACATTTCTTGATAATTAAATTATAAATTCAAATCACGATTAATGAAAATTATTTACTTCCTTATCCTTTTTTGATCATTAAAACCTTCAAAATCTTTTCTTAGAACAATAATAATTGTTTAACTTTGTAAGTAAACATTTTCTTAGAAAAGGGGTTAAATCTAAATTTTATATTCCAAACGTTGTCTACATAATTTTTTATACACATTTCTAATTTGAATTAATTTAAGTTTATTTTAAATGAATACATCTTTTTTTATTAACTAAAAATAATTTTTGTTATATTGAAAAATAAATATACTTATATTCTTTTCATATAATTTTATGATTGCAGTTCTTGTAGAATTTGAAAATATTTATTTTTACTATTCCTAGAATATAAAAACAAGAAATTTTTCATATTATTGAGGTAAATTTAGACTAAATAATGTAATAGATGAAGGTCAAATTACAACAAAATATTTATTTTTATTTTGATATAAATTTATTTTATATTTTTTAAAAAAACGAGTTCTTTGTTGTGAGGAAAAAATTATAATAATCAAAAAAATCTGATTCAGTTTCATTTATGTTTAGTTATATAATTATTTAATAATTTATAATATTTTGTAATTTTTATTATCATACTTTTTTTAGTTTCTAATTTATTTTTTTTCTATTAATTAAAATCAAAATATTATACAATATTTATTTCAACTAATAACTGACAATTAACACATTATTATAAAAATATTACCTTACATAATCAAATTTAACACGTATTTTTGTAATACTCTACAAGTATTTTTTTATACATTTTAAACTTACAATTAGCACTTTTAGTCTTATCGTTAATCTCGAAACTGTGAAAACTAAAACCGTTAATTTTAAACGATCATTATTTCACAACCATATGGAAGTGTTTTTATACAACTTAAAGTGCTAATTGAAAACGGCGTAGTTGGACAGATCTCACTAATTATAAAGTTCTTCTTTTTACTTTAATTATATTAGAATAATTTCGAGAATAAAAGGAATTTATAAGATGTTAGTATATAAATAAAAAGTGATATTTTTTTATTGGTTTAAAAAATGTAATATATATTTTTAATTAAGTAGTATATTGGAATATATTTTCATTAAAATGTGTTAATATATTAATTTTGGTATTTATTACTTTACGAAATTAAATTTCAAGATTCTGTATCTATCTAGTGTTTATTTTGATTTCATATACGTATTTTATTATCAGATATATGTAAATAGAAATTTTTTTTATTACTATATTTTTTATTTTTTTCACTACTATCATCATGAAATATGTAAAACAGTATATTAAACATAATAGTTTAAAAATTGAAATCATCTTATTTTACTATTTTTTCTAATAAGGTAAGGTCTAAAAAAATTTGTTACTAAGCAAAAATAAAAATAAAACGAATTAAAATCGCCCAATGTAAAAATACTTTATAAAAAATATAAAGACTTAACGAGTTGTATTTTATTATTGAAGTGTTTTTTTATAAAATTAAATATATTTTTTCATATATTTTGAGGATCATATATATGTATATTAAAAATATGTATAAATAAGTATAATAAGGGATGTTATTAGTCGATCTAATGAGTATGAAACCTCACTCTGTCTTGAATTTATTGGTAATAAAAAATTCTTCAATTTAATCAATACCTCACCGATAATAAATGCATTGAAAAATCTAGAAATTAAGAAGCATATATTAAACTCTTAGGAAATATTTATAGAAATGCTACATATTTTGTTCAAACATACAAAAAGAAAAATGAAAAATGATGAGAGAGGTGAGACAAAGAGATGGAATATCACCAAAATTATTTTCATCAGCATTAAAAGAAATGTTTAAGAGACTAAACTGGGAATCTGAAGGAATAAAAAAAATAGAGAGACGCTTAATTATTTTATGATTTATTGATGACATTTTTTTTAATATACCTGTATAAATTCGAAACAATAGAAGAATTAGATAAAGGAATTCAAAAATTAAGTTTTATGATAAACCTCGATAAGACAAAAGTAACGTTGAATGAATTTTCAAACCTGAGAATAATTAAACTAAAATAAAGAAAAATAGTAGAATTTGTAAACTATGTATATCTAGGACAACTTATTAATATTAAGAAACATTTATGAATGAAGTGAATAGGAGAATAAAAAAATGGTACAGTGTTAGTTTGAAATAAATTTGCATATTGAAAGTTTTATATTCCTCTATATTTATGAAGTAAAATTGTTAATCAATGCATTCTTCCTGTTTTCATTTATGCCAATGAAGATAAACTTTGAATACCAAAATAATTCAGCAGCTCCGAACAACAAAGAAGTATGAAAATATGTATAAAATCTTTCAAATGTGATGCCTAGATTTGTGTTTTATTAAAAAAAAAACATGTGTATAGGGAAATATGTGTATAGAGTCTTTTGTTCCTTTTTAATAAAACAAAAATCTAGTCGTCACATTTGGATGATTCTATATGCTGGAAATAACAAGAAAAGATAAGAAGAGAAATGAATGGATCGGAAAAAATAAACGTTACAGATGTTATAGCTAGATTAATGGGCCAAACATGTAACCAGAAGAGAGGATCACTGATGAATAAAGGAAGTTATTAATTGGGAATTTTAATTTATAAAACCCAGGAAGGAATCTATAGATAGATGAAACAGAGAAATGAGAAAATTCGTTGGAATGAACTGGAAGAGGAAGGTATTGGATCGATCGAAGTGAAAAATTTTGTCTGGGACCTTCATTGAGCAGTAAATTGAAAGAGGCTGCTGTTGCTACTGATAATATATAAAGTTTTCTATAAGAATGTCAGAATTTTAATAGCTGGTGGCAGCTATGTTTGAATTTTTTTATGTTTGGATTTTTTACATATATATATATATATATATATATATATATATATATATATATATATATATATATATGTAAAAAATCAAATTGGTAAATTATGGGACAATAAAACATTGTTAAATAATATTTGTTAGAATATTCGTCGAATTAACCATTATTACTAAATTTACTTTTGTAAAAAACATATTATTTTAAATTGTGTATTTTTAATGATTTGATTTCGAAAATTTTGATAAAATGCATCTTAATGACTCTGATTCTCTCGAGTAATTTTATATAAAAACCTTGACATATAAGATTTATATTTATTATTTAATGGCACCACTGCATTTTTTCATTGATTTAAATTTCACGCGTATCTTCTTTATATAGTTTTTTATGACTATCCAACAATACTTATAAGTAAAACAGTACCACCTCTACATAATACAATCTCGATTCATGAGCTACATTTTGGATATATTTATGAAATTATTATTGATGCCATGGTCAATATTTTGAAATATTGAATTTAAACAATAGTACTTGTATGTGAAACAAGTATCACAATAAAATTAATATTTATCAAATATACTCTATAATTTATTTAATTTTTAATGTAAATGCTTGTAATTATCTATAACTACATTTCAAAATTAAATAATAATCCTTCAATCCATTTATAAATATTTTTAATATACTTGTATTTATAAAAACATTCATACATAAACAGAAATAATATTATACTATGAATACTAAATGAAAATTAAAAATAAATTTATTAAACAATTAATAAAAATTCTATGTGTTGAGATTCTTAATATTTTATTCAAAAGCAATTAACGTTAGTATTTGAAAAATATATTTCAAATTCGTTTTATTTTCAAATATTTATATAGTACAATTTAATAAATATTTTACTGCCTATAAATGTTAAAGTGAGTTCTCAGTTACACAGTTTATATAATTTCCAAATGAAATGTTTCAGTATTATGTTAACGTTATATAAGTTAAATATCTCTCAAGTTTACATTATTCAAATATATAGTTCGATACAAACGAAATATAGCTTGAGAGAGGGATACAGGCATCAATTGATATGATGTAATGAATGTCGGTTAAATTGTGTTTTCGTTTTTCTACAGTATTCTGTAGTCTGTGTGAATAGTTAGTGTAGTTAAATTTGTGTTTAATATTTTTCCTTGCCAATATGTGATAACTAAATAATATGTAGTTTTTTGTGTGAATATTATATTAAAAACGATCTGCAAATGAAATATGTAAGTTATATTTCTTATTTATTATTTCATGTTCGATTAAATAGTGTTGCAATATGAAATGTAATTTTTCAAAGTATGTACTAAATAGTATTTTATTTGAAGATTTCACTCGAAATAAATGAAAGAATCTTTTTCTGTCATACACACACACACACACACACACACACACACACACACACACACATATATATATATATATATGTATGTATATGTATATATATAAATGTATGTGTGTATGTATGTATATAGTGAAAAATTCATTTAATATTAATATTCTGTTATTAAATTATCTTTATTGATATAAAAATCAGTTTGAGAAATAATTACAATGAAATAAAAATTAAAACACAGATTAAATTATTTATAATTTAAAATTTCTGCTATTATGTTTTTATACTAGAATTTTTGATCAAGTTTAAATTTAGAATAATTGATAAGTTAATATGAATTGTGTTTGTCTACTACAAACAGTTTTTATAAATTATTTAAAATAATTATATTAGTGGCCTTTATAAATATTATACATACATACATATATATATATATATATAAATTATAATATATATATATTGATAAGTATAATATATATATATATATGTATATATATATATATATATACTTATATATATATATAAAATAATATATATATAGTATATATATATATATATATATATATATATATATATATATATATATATATATATATATATATATATATATATATATATATATATATATATATATATATATATATATATATATATATATATATATAGTAATCATTATCAGCCTAATTCTGTCCACTGTTGGATAAAAATCTTATCTAAAATTTTCCACTTTAACCAATCCAGTATCTTTCTTTGCCAGTTCATTCCAACGAATTTTCTTATATCGCTGTTCCACCTATCTATAGATCTCTTTTCGTATTTCTTATGTATCTATGTTTCCAATCAATAATTTTCATTGTCTATTGGTAACCCATCTTCTTTTTATATGACTATTTAAACTTACCTTTTTCACCATAATATCTCTAACTTTTATTTTCTTTCTAATCAACTCTGTTCTCTTTCTATCTTTTGTGTTATTACTAACATGCATCTTGTTACGCTTCTTTGTGTTATCTGGAACCGATGAATTATATATGTAATAGCTTTATGAATAAATGTATGTAAATATATCTGCCAGTAATAATTACCGTTAAAATATTTGAAACATAAATATTATAAAATAAAATGTGTTATGCAGTTATTTGAAGTTAAATGTAAAATTGTAGTCTTTTTCTGTATAGAATTGTAGTCGAACAAAAACTTGTACAAAATCAACATCAAACAAAAATAATTCAATATAATTGATAGAGTTTAATGCGAAAACAATTATAAATAATATACACATATTTGTATTTTCATATATATTATATATATATATATATATATATATATATATATATATATATATATATATATATAGTGATTTTTTTATTGTGATAGAACTTAAAATTGAATCTCTATCGAAAGTTCTATTTAACCTAAAAATACCTTTGTCATACCTTTATATACACACATACACAAACACATACATACACAGAATATAAATTTATATAGATGTTTTTTTAGGTTGGATAGAACTTTTAATAGGAATTAAATTTAAAGTTCTACTATGCTTAAGAAAATAGCCTATATATATATATATATATATATATATATATATATATTTATATATATACACACATATACATATATATACACACATATACATATACACACATACACACACTCACACTTATGTATGTAATAAACATATATTTTATAATTCAGTGTTTTATACAAAAGACATATTTCTCTTAATAAAATTGTTTCACATGTATTTGTGTAGGGATTTTTTATGAATTTAAAATGTTCAGTTTCTATTTCTCATTACATTCCTACTAAACTATTTTTTTAATACATATGTAAAACAAATGCATTTTTCTTTATTATCATATTTTGATATCAAATTGAATTTTCAGTTTGAATTTAAAACATTTAATATAGTTTAAAAATGAATGTTTTTTTTAAAAATTTTTATGTATTAGTATTTTTTAACCATGTAATAATTATAAATGTTTAAACGAGTTCATATGAGATTTTTCTATAGCCATTTATTTACTTTTTATTTTATTATATAAGGTCATCTAAATGTGACGTCTAGATTTGTGTTTTATTAAAAAGAAACATGTGTATAGTTTATTTTTAATAAAACACAAATCTAGGCGTTACATTTGGATGACACTCTTTCTCTCTCTCTCTCTCTCTCTCTCTCTCTCTCTATATATATATATATATATATATATATATATATATATATATATATATGTATTATTTTATGATGAAAGTAATATCATGTACATATATATCTGAAATAAAAAAGTATATGTTTAATGAAATATTTGATAAAAAAATTCTATAAAAGGATTGAGTATGAGTGCACTACAGAGGCAAGAATGGCTCGTGTACAAGGCCCCTGGTGGTGTTCGTGGGACCAAAGAAGCCCACATATTCAATCACGATCCAGCAATGAGCATTATTTATTACGTTGCAACATGCGAACCCTTCGCAATTTGTCTTAAGGCTTTGATATATCGATATGCATTCCTTAAACGTTGGTTAATTATTATGCTTGCAATGAAAATGATGAAAGTACGGGTTAAACTGGCACTAATATCTATTCAATTTTTATTTTTTGTATAATATTATTTAACGTACTTGTAGTGGCTATCAGTTATTATAAATCATGAAATTGTTTAATGTTTTATTAGTTTCAATGTTTGATTAATATAAATGTATAAATATTTACACACTTACAACGTGTACATATGTGTGTGTATATGTTAATATATGCATATTAATAAATGTGTTATTTTCAAATATTAATTTCACAATTATCTACGTTTAAGTTATGTACAGACTTTTGAAAATTTATCATTAATTCCTTTTTTAATTAAAAATATATTTCGAAAGTTTTGGTTTCTATTCTAATTTGTATTTATTTAATTGAAATAGTTTAGTCTTTAGAATAACTTTGTAACTATTAAATTAAATTTTGAATTAATGTCATTACAAATACACTTTTGTATAGTTGGATTTCGTTCCTATTATCTAATCGGAAATCTAAATTTTATCCATAAACTACAGAGTTAAAAAAACGGTAATATCCCAATTAAAAAAATACATAGACACAAAATTTAATAGATAACTATAAATATATTTGTGTTTCTATATAAAAGAATTATATATGTTTTGTATTGAAATTTTACGACGACCACAACTTACGAATCAATTATAGAATATTTGGAATTAGTTTTATGAAGAACGTTAATCTTCTTTACGATGAAGAGAGATCAACGACCGTCTTATTAATATATGAAAGAAACTGGCGATATAAAAGTTTTATATATATATATATATATATATATATATATATATATATATATATATTTATACATCAAACGATCAGATTTAATACTGTGCGTTTATAAAACGATCGTTCTTGTACTTAAAAACACCCACGCAAATATATATATATATATACGCACACATTTATGTGTGTGACTTGAATGTCTTTTATATCAGATGATGGATCTAATAAAAATTGAAAATAAATAAATTCGATAGATAATTTGTGGACATGATTTATATATATCGTATAAATTTCGCAAACGTCTACAAAATAAATATGACACAATCGTATCTTAACGATCATTTTCATTTTTCGTGAGAACAATTCATTAATGGTTCATTTTATTACACACATTTTTTGTAATTAGATTTAGAATATCCAAAGATTTAGTTTTATTACAAGTTTTATAGTTATATATATATATATATATAATATAAAAAATCTATGATACTCAAGAAATATTTTTTCTTAGCACGTGGTATTGAATTTATAATAAATGATTACAGCAAACAAAGCATAGATACTTTTATCGTGATAATCGTACAGCAAATAATTATTTAAAAAAGTACACACATACACTATTGACATATAACTAATTGACACAGTTAAAATATAAATATTTGCAATGTATACATAAAGAAAATATTGATATTATACGATCGTGCGTCTAACTATCTTAAACTAGAACTAACAATGAATTTCGATAAATAGAAAATAATTTATTCATGCAGTCAGAAATATTAGCAAACATTTATACATTAAATGCAGCTAGTTTATCATATACTTATTTTACATCATTTGTCATGTGGGATTTAAATTATTTTCCATTTTCAATTATTTAGATTCCGTGTAAATGTCTTTAGAGAATGCAGAAGAGTTATTATTTTGTATTATCTCCTCATTTGTCTTGAAATTCTTATTAAACACTCAGTATTACTCATCTGATTCTATATAGATACTATTTATTAATTTCGTAACACGAATGTATTATTCATTTTTAATATATGTAATTACTTACATAACACACATATGTATATATATATATATATATATATATATATATATATATATATATATATATAATAAGAGGATTAATATTAAGAAATACACCTTTAATATTATAATAATGAATATTAATCTTATTTCAATTTTTATAAAATTCTGTAGTGATTTATAAATTACTGAAATTATAATGAATTATATATATATATATATATATATATATATATATATATATATATATATATATATACACATATTAATGTACACACAAACATACACATATATAAAGAATGTTTTTTTAGGTTGGATAGAAATTTTGATAGGAATTCACTTTATAGTTGTATGATGTTTAAAAAAATCACCTATATATATGTATGTAAAAATATTTTTAGGGTTGAGTAAGTTCCTAGAAACCCTGTATATGACCGGAACATATAAATAAAAGAATTACCTAGAAATAAAAGATTGGTATCATCCATTTACACAAAAGCATACACCTGTACAAGAATAAATGTTTGACTATTGGTTAGAATAATTTAAGGAAACCAATGGAAAATTTATTTGTAGAATTCGAATTTATTTTCGATGTACTACAATAAGTGGTTGGCATTGAAATGACATCATTCGTCATAAATAATCTTTAAAGAATACTTTTTTATGTTGCCTTCTTTAAAAAAATATTTGCAGATTTAGAAAAAATTAATGGTTGTTTAATATACATATATATATATATATATATATATATATACATATATATATATATATATATATATATATATATTTTACTAGTAAGTATTAGATTTTATACAAATATGTATAAATAATATAAATATATAATAAATAAAAATTACGACATGCGCTCATGTATATATTGTGTATGTGTGTGTCTAAAACATAAGTGAATATAAATAAATTGTTTTAAAAATAATTCAATTATGAAATATAATTGTAAATTCGTTTTCTAGATCTAATTTTATAATTAATATTCAAATTATACATAAAGTAATTAAAAGTTCTGCAAAAAAGTCGTGTAACTATCTTTTTTTCTAAAATGAAATAATAGAAGTGTCAAGGAGAATAATTAAGTTAGCAAATAATTTTTCACTTATCACAAAAACCTCGAAATCCCATTAAGTAAATGATGGCTTAATTTAACTACTTAATATTATAAAATAATTTTCAACTATACATGTTTCAATCAACACATCAAATTGCATATCTTTTCTTTTTTTTGTGCACTCGTATTAAAGAAGCGTTTCACATGGCAGTATAATGTTTTTGTGTAGGACGGTCAAATCAATGGCAATAAGCAGACTTTAGTTCGATTCCTCCGTACACCGATCCGATCATCAATTTAATGTCGTGAGTACATAATACCCATACAAATATTTGAATATACGGGACCACTTAATTTGATCATTTTTATATCTGACACATTAATGATGAAAAAAATGCAATTATGGAATTTATTTTTATTATGCTTATTAATCAGTTGGGGTCTCTTGTTCGACGTATTTCTCTCACTCTGTTGTACACATTTTGTTTGTATTCGAATAGATTTAACATTGTAAACAACACGACGTTTATGAAACGAGAAAAAAAACACTTACCCGGATCGAATTTTATTAGAAAACATTTCATAGAACAAAATCCTCACATGTCAATTAATTTTAAACTTTTTTTTCGAATTTATGAAGTCAAATTAAATAACGAATCATAAATCATTTACGAAATAAGTTTAATTTTCTCTGTAAAAAAAACATATTTATGTATTAAATGTTTATTTGTTTAGTATAAAATATGATTTCGCTTTATATATATATATATATATATATATATATATATATATATATATATATATATATATGTATGTATTTTTATTTATCCACATTTATATTTATTGCGAAATAAAAAATGATGTCATTTTTAAAGTAAATGTTTTTTTTTATTTTTACCACTGGCCATAATTTGTAATTAAATTATTTAAATGAATTGTCAATATTTTATGTACCAATTAATTTTATTGTGTGTGTGTATGTATATATATATATATATATATATATATATATATATATAATTTAACCTGATTTATAATAATATTTAAAAAAATATTATGGAAAATCTATTTATCAAGAAAATGTTAAACATTACTGAAATAAATGTAATGCCTTTACAGAAAAAATATGATTAAAACAAATAGAAACTTTGTTTAATCAAAAGAATTATAATAATATATTTATGTTTCCAAATGTATGTAACTATTAAAAAGTTGCAAATTTTTAATATATTTTTTTTTTTATTTCAGGTAAGAATGCTGTTCTTTTTAACTGTAAGTTTAATTATTAAATAATTTTATGTTTATATTTTATCATCATTTCAAGTATGTGTTTTTTTTAATAGTAAGTGGGTTTTTTAATTTTATTAAAGCCAAATAGGTCAATTATTAATATTTTTTTATAATATAATTTTCCTAAAATGGTTAAATAACATATTGTTAAATTTATCAACTTGATATTTTTTAATACTATTGCTCTCTCCCCTTATTACATATATATATATATATATATATATATATATATATATATATATATATAAAATATGTAGATAGGGTTTAACATATAAATTTGTTATGTAATTTCTAGTACTATTTATTACCTTTTAAACAAAAAACGTAATTAATAGATCTCCTTAATTTTTATTATGAATTTTTTTTTTTGGGAATAGTTAGTATTTTTTCAAAATATATAAATTAAGAAATAAATTTTTGTAATTTTTCTAACACTTTATATGTAGATGATATTTTTTATGAACATTTTATTAATATGAGATTAAAATATAAGTAACCATTTTTTTATAAGTTAAACGACAAATGCATGATAATTAATTCAGAAAATAGTATATATGAATATTTTATATAGTTTATTAAAACAATCACAATTTTTTCAAAATATTTATTGACTCTACATTTTCTTAAAAATTACTAATTTTGAATATACAAATATTGTCATCATTAACTTTTTTCTATTACTTAAAGATTTGTCTCCGTCAAAACTTTTAATTTTTAACATTCTAATTCTTTTCTCTTTAATAGCAAATCGATAAATTTTCTTGTATATCTATCCTATATATTCACCAGTATTTTCTTTATATATATATATATATATATATATATATATATATATATATATATATATATAATTTATAGAGATTATTTATAAAAAAATAATTCAAAATTATTTGATTTATTTTCGTTATTCACTTAAGACAATAATATAACAGTATGTATCAATTCTCAATCAATTTATTATTGTTTTAAAGCTTATATTTTTTATTATTGAAAAATATGAGTGTTACGTTGTCTGATATTGTAAAAAAAGTATTATATTATTTTTTTAAAGAATAATTTATTTTAATTTTCAATGTATCTTTGATATTATGTTTAAAATAGAAATTAATCACGTACATAAGACAGAATGAAATAAATAATTTAATCTCGTATCTGATTTTATAATTCATCTGTGTTACGAATGACGGAAATATAATGAAACTGTTATAATTTTTATATTGAAGCTCATTAAAATGAAATCAAATATTGTCACAAATTTCGACAAACAGAAAACAAGTAGCAGATATATATTTTATATAATTACATCAAAAAATATCATAAGAACGTTTAATTCACTTCTTGATTGCCGCGAATGAAATAAACACGAATTCGTGTACGTTTTTTCTATTGATACAAACAAAAAAGCTCATTGCTAAGAAATTGATAATTTAAGTAAACTTGTGTTACTTCCAATGATCATAATTCCAGAGAGTTTAAAATCATTTCAGTTACAACAACAAAAATAAATAGTCTTTGATTAAGATTAATGATTTTGTGCAAATGATACCAATTATATTTATATTATACATTACATTTATAAATAATTTTAGCACGTGATTTGAAAGACAAATCTTTATATATTGTTGTATAAAGAAAAAATCTATAGTCGATGTACTTAAAATTAATGGTAGAACAGTGTATTTTATTTTCAGAACTGACGTATTTCTGTAATGATAACAAAAAATTTAAGATGTAAAAAGATACAAGCCAAATCGTTATTCTATTGTAATTAATTATAGTATCATTAAATTTCATGCACAATGCATATAAAATGGTCCACTATACGTCGAAACACACACACGTGTGTGTGTATATTTAAACTTACATACACATACTTTATCATTTATATATTGTAAAAAACGTGTATTTAAGCTTTTTAAAAAAGTTGCTGTAGCTGTAGAAAATTATTTAAAAATAAGCCTTTTTTTAAATAAACGTATGTTATTTCAAAATATTATTTAGAATGTTCTAATAAGCGCTTCAGACGTTTAAATGGCAATAAAACAAAAAGTATTTAATTAATATTTTTTTTTTATTTTTAAGCAAATTCTACGCCATTAATGATAGAACACAATTTCACTCGTATGACCACCACAAGTTCTCTTGTCAAAATGCATTCGTTTAGTCAAATTTTTAGTCAGTCTTTCACATAATTGTGGTCCAATTTCACGAATTGCACGTTCAATGTTGATTTTTAATGCTTCTGTTGTTTTTGGTTTATCAACATCGATTTCATATAACCATATAGAAAATAATCCAATGGAGTTAGAATACATGATCTTGGTGGCCAATTGATAGGTCCATTTCGTAAAATAATGGACTGATTAAACTTTTGTTTCAGTAAGTATATTTTTTCTGTAAATGTATGGCATGTATATTCGTCCTGTTGAAACCACATGTCGTGCAAACCATTTTCAAACATTTTTGGAAAAGAAATTCATTAATCACAATTTGGTAACCCACTTCATTTACTATAACGTGATCTCCAACTTCATTTTGAAATTTTCAGTAACAGAAGCAATATTGGCCTCACTTCTTGCATTTCTTAGTCTTACAGCCACTGCTGTATTACGTAGAGTAAAATTGTTTTCAAATTTTTCAACAATTTGATAAATGGCACATTCACTTGGACGATTGTTTTAAGTTTCACGAAATGTACGATAAGTTTTACGAACCGAATATTGATATTTATAATAAGTTTTTACAATTTCTAAACGTTGTTGAGGTATTAAACGTTCTATGATAATTTGCTAAACTATAAAATTTCAAATGTCAAAATGAGCTCAAAAAAATTCAAACATGTTTGCCACCAGTTGTCAAGTTCTAACATTCTTATTCGAAAACCCATATATATATATATATATATATATACATATATATATATATATATATATATATATATATATATATAACCACCTTATAGAAATCTAATAGTAAATTTTTATTGCATTCTATATATAATTCTTTCTTATTTTCTTAAACAACTGATCATAGAGAAAATTAAATTTATTGTCGATTTCAAATAAAAAACAAATAATTTATTTCTTTATCCAATTAGTTATTTATTTTACGACACACGCTATAGATAAACTACGTTGTTAGTATAAGAATATAATAAGAAGAAAACTTAATAATATAGGCAAACAATTTTTACTGATGTGAAACGACCAAACAATACAATAGATTAACAGAACATGTAATATAATACAACATACAATTAAATTTATACTATTGAGAATTTACGCACGAATATGACAAATATAAAAACAAGTATTTAATATATGAGTCATATATGCTCCCAGTCTCGTACAGATACTGCAGAAAAATCGTAAGAGAAAATTCAAGAGCGTTACGTACGATTAAAATCGAACGAGAGCCAAGTTTCACTTTTAAACTTCGCCTGTTTACAGATTTAAAGATATGTAGAAGAAATGTGAACTAGATATTTACGAACGAGAAGTCGTATTCAAGTGTCATTTGTATAAGCAATCATTTGTGTTCGCCCCTGCAAACATTCTACTGGTCTGGTATTCTTGCACAGTACATATACCGGTTTGTGCGTTGAACTAGATTTCAGTTTAATCAATTAGTTTTACTTATGATTGCTCATTGTGACAGCTATTGTATTTGTTATTCTAATGATTAAAGTCATAATAATTTGCAGTCTGTGACAGTAGAAATCTTAAGATGTCGTTGTATGTGTTTTGATTATTGCGAAAGAAAGTTTTCTATAAATAGTAACGACCGCGTTCGATCATTTGCGGTTCCATGCTAGTCATTTCTATATAAATACATTATTATACACTTTTTTATATACATACATATGTATATGAAATTATGACACATTTCTATAATTATAACAAAATATCAATACACATTTCGATTTTATGTTATAAAAAAAAACATTAAAATCAATTGACTAAAAGTTAATTTTAAACTATAATAATATATTTACAGTAAATATGAAATATAATTTAAAATTAAAATATACTGCAAATGTTCATTACAATTTATTTTCGTATAAAATATTTTAAACGAATTAATCACTAACATCAAAATGAAAACCATTCAAAAAAAATTAGATTTTTAGTCAATCAAAATATACATATCTGATATATCATGTCAAAATATACCTTTCATATTTTGTAAATATGTTATGCGAATTTAATTCTGAAATAAAAAGTTCGTAACATTTTCACAATACTAGTAATATCAAAAGATATTTTTTTTTAGTTAATAGCATTTATAATAAACGTTTTTAATAAATACGATTAATATTTTTGGTTATTCATATAAAATGATAGAAATATATATCAAAACAATATTATAAGACAGCCATCTATACCGATAAAAAAAATAAGGTAATAATTAATATATATATATATATATATATATATATATATATATATATATATATATATATATATATATATATATAGTGATCCAATCAGAGGCCTACAGCTTAATTTCAAAATCAAACACATTTTTTTTTTAGTAAACTATGTTTTTTTTTTGCACGGTACTAATTATATACATTTAATGGGACTCTCATATATATATATAAATATATATATATATATATATATATATATATATATATATATATATAACCTTAACAAATCAAAATAATGTATAGATCATAGAAAAATCCAAATAAAAAGAGTATAAATTGAAAAAAGTTGATAATTATATTTATTTAGCATAACTCATTAATATTAAAGGAATAATAGAATGAATGGTAAAAAAAACGAAATGTTAATTCGGAAGAAATTTTCATATAATAAACTGGAATATTACTTTATGTTTAAAGAAAAATACTTTTCACACTTAAGGCAGTGAAGCATTAATCTTAAATACTCAGAATAATACGAATCCAGTAGCATAAAAAATAAGGAAGAAGAATATTAGGTACATCACACACACACACACATATGTATATATATATATATATATATATAGAGAGAGAGAGAGAGAGAGAGAGAGAGACTGAGACTGATTGAGAGTGGGTGAGGGAGTGAGGAGAGAGGGAAAGAAAGAAATTGTTTTTAAGCATGATAGAACTTTAAATGAAATTCCTATCGAAAGTTCTATCTAATCTAAAAAAACCCTATTAATATATATATATATATATATATATATATATATATATATATATATATATATATATATATATATACGTGTGTGTAGGTATATATAAAGGTATGATAAAAAATGTTTTTAAGTTGGATAGAATTTTCGATAGAGATTTAATTTAAAATTTTATCACGTTTAAGACACCTCTCTCTCTCTCTCTCTCTCTTTATATATATATATATATATATATATATATATATATATATATATATATATATATATAATGTTATGGAAGAGAATATATTGAATTGGTCGAAATGGAAAATATAATATCATCAGCTTCTTTATATATCATATATACATATATATATATATATATATATATATATATATATATATAATCATCAGCTTCTTTCTATCTACAGCTGAATGAAGGTCTTTTTTAAAATTATCCACTTCGACCATTCCTATGTATTCTGTTTCAGTTTCATAACTAATCATAATTTTGAAAGGTTTAAAATCTTGACTTACCACAGTGATTCGACTTTTGTATAATATTAATGAATACGTCCTCAATTTGGTTGGAAATATTTTCTAAGCTTAATCTGCTTGGTTAGATCTACCAATATTCAAAGAATATTGCAATACCTTTTTTTTAAATTTCATTTACACCATTTCGTCATTTTGAGTTAACTAAGATAGGAATTTAGAAAAGGATATATATATTTAAATATGTATATATATATATATATATATATATATATATATATATATATATATATATATATGTAAAACTAATAAGGAAACGAATGTTTAAAAACTATGCAATAATACAATGTACATTAATACATTGTAAAGAGTAAAAGTTTACAACATACAAGTAGAACCAATATTTAAAAAAAAGTGTTTAATTAACAATCCTAACAACGCCTACAAAACAGATATATGATTACACTTATCTTTTTATCTCGTGTATGTGCTTCTGGTTGAACTGCAGCTATTACAGTTATCAACTATCTGTTGTTATTAATTTATATTTTCGTTTAAGAAAAACAACCATTTGATAAAGGTGTGTTTATAATAAACATACATAACATATATATATATATATATATATACACGTATATGTATATATTAAAATATTTTTTATACTATTTCAACACCTTTAATTATTTAGTATATTGTACAACTAGTTTTTGACACGTTTTTTTTTAATATCTGTTTAAAATTAACCTATATTTCGATTAAAACCCACGCATTCAAGAGATTTAACAATTTTTAAGCCATTTCATAATTGTTTGACATAATTAATATGTTTAGATTAGCATTTAGAAAAAAATATATTGATTAATGTTCGTCGACAACCTTTTTTACTGACATTTTATTAAACTTAATAGTGATTTTCTACACTCATTAGCGAGTTTCTATGTTTAACTGTTTTCGAATCTATTTTTCATTTATAATATATATATATATATATATATATATATATATATATATATATATATATATATATATATATATATATATGTTGGAATAGAAAGACGTTGGATCAGCCGATGTTGAAAATTTTTAAAAAGTCCTTCAACCAGCTCTGGATAGAAAGGATACTGATTATATATATATATATATATATATATATATATATATATATATATATATATATATATATATATATATATATATATACACGAATTTAAGACATGATATTTGCATATCATTTTATGAATTTTATATGCTAAGAATATTTAAAATTTTACTGCAAGTATGATTTACACAATAATATATACCAACAAATTTATTTCATTGTAAAAAATCATTTTTCTATTAATAATTTTAAAACGTTTCATTAATTAAATATATTATTTTATTTTGGTCTCTCAGAGAAAATAAGTGTGAAGTATTATTTTTTAAGTTAAATAATCATCATATCAATCTTTTCATAGTTTTTCGTATTTTAAATAAACTTTAGTTTTAATATTAGTTTAAATATAATTTAATAATATTTCTTGAATCTTAACGTCATTTTTATTTTTGTTTGTTTTATATCTGAGCTATATTTGTATTAATTTCAGTTAACAATATGTACTAAACTTAAACTTATTTTTAACACATATTTTATCTTATATAATTTATTCAAATTAAATAAAATATTGTGTTGTTTAAAAAAAACATACAAATATGTCTATTTAAAAATTTGAACATATATATATATATATATATATATATATATATATATATATATATATATATATATATATATATATATAATTAAAGATTGAATTTAATTTTATTAATATAAATAAATTATATATTGTGAATACTATATATATATATATATATATAATTTGATTTAGATTCTTTTCTTAAATAATCTAACATTTATATAAAATCAATTGTTAGTCTAATACAATAATTATAACTGTGATATTTTTATTTAATTGTCCTTCTGAGGAAAAAAAATCCAAAAACCTGTATGCATACATAGACACTCACACACACACACACACATATATATATATATATATATATATAAAGAGAAAGATATAGTGCTGAGAGAGAGAGAGAGAGAGAGGGGAAAATATGTGTTTGTGTATGATAATGAAATAGTCGAATGGGTCAAACAAATTTATTTATGGAAGTACTGGTTGTAAAAATTTAAGGATTTGTTCCTTTTTTCAGGTAAGATTAACAGAGGTACTCACTAGGGGGTAAACAAACTAACAGGTATGGGTAGAAAAAAATAATACGTTTCTTTAGCGTTTGTTTTCAGTATATATATATATATATTTTTGTGTATGCATACTTATTTTTGTGTGTATATATATATATATATATATATATATATATATATATATATATATATATATATATATAAATATAAATATAAATAACCTTGGTATTTTTAAATAAATTGTATTTATTATAGTTAAATTTAATACATTTTTCAATGACGTATTTCAACATATTGTTCTTATTTTAATATCGATTCTTAAAAATTGCCTATAGCATAAACAGAAATCTTCAAATATGTCCGCAGTGTGACTGGTTACAAGAATTGAGGTTAAATTACATTTGTATGTGTACAAATGAAATACCGAAAATATAATTATATTAAGATACGATATTGAATTTGAAGAAAGTTACTCATTGTCTTTATCGCAATCACAATGAACAGATAAATCATTTAAACTTTCGACTATAGACAAACAGCTGGTTAAAAAACTATATACGTAAGCGAAACACGTTGCAATGTGAACGAGTTTATTGGACGCACTTCATATTTTTATCGATTAAATATAAATCATTTGATCTTAAATACATACTTTCTCTATTCTTTTATTATTAAACAATGAATTAAATATAATATAGATATTGTCATATTCGATTAATTTTATTTTTAATGTTCATATATATGAGTGTACATATGTGTAAATATTTGAAAAAAAAATAATTTCTAGTCGATAGTAGGAAATCTTTGTCAACAAAATTAATATTAATGAATAAATTGGAAGTTCTAACGTCTTTCGTTTTTAAAAAAAGCAACGTAAAATATATTTATTTGCTACATAACTCAGCCCTCTACTTCACCACAACAGTTGTATTATAAAGAAATCATTAATTTTCATTAGTGTGTAGTAAAATATTTTTTGACGGCACAGGTAGGTTTCTAGTTTGGAAAAAATATAATCTGATAAAATACATATGACGTAAAATAGAGAATGTATCGTCGGTTTAACAAAAAAAAGAAAACGAACTGAAAATTATAAATGATTGTATTCAGTCCTGACCTACCTTATAGGGATTGTTCAGTATATAAACTAAGGGACACCTGTAGTGAACATAAAATGCTTTACAGGCGAAAAGAGCATGCTGCTCTTAGGTATGTTTTTGTTAGATCTCGAGTTCTAGAGAATTACGTTTCGAAGAATATTTTATTCAAATTAAGACCATTTAGTCAGAATATTTTTTTATTACATTCGTGTATTTATTTGGAATAAATATTAATAAAATCACATTATGTAAAAATATACAAAATAGCATATTTAATTTCAATATCCCATTTGTATGCTGTTTAAGTCATATCCAGTATCTACAGAATAAACGTTTGTTGTATAAAATATTTCAAATGTACCCTTCATGTAATATAAATTAGTTAATTATGTAGTTTCTATCATTTAATATATCGAAACATGAGATAAAAAGAATATAAATTATTAAACACTTTTTTATAAATGCTGTACTATTGTAGTTTTGTAACAAAATTGATAGGTTGTTTTGTGTTATTAATACTTGAAATTTATTTAAATTTATTAAAAAAAATATTAACCATTTTGAAAATATTCTAATATCACTATTCAATAAATTATTAATTAGAAATAATGATTAGCAGTATGATTTTTTTTTGATGAACTCATTATAAAACACAAAAAATATTCAAATAGTTAATAGTGTAGGATTAAGTAAACACCTGTATTTATGAAAAATTTTCTTATATCATTTCATTAATTTACAATATCATATTAAGGCTTATATAAATGTAAATAAATTAATTTCATCCTAACTTTTTTTGAAATTTTTAATTTTAATTATACAATATTTTTAATATATTATCAGTAATTAATAATTTCTTAAGAAACATCACTACTGAAATAATATTTAATAATTGACAATTTATAATTTATCAACCGTATTATTTTTTTTATTTTATACATGTATTAAGATTAAAGTTGAAAAAAATATTAAAACTTAATAAGGTATGAAATTGAATTTTGATATTTTTTTAATACTCATTTACTACCATACCAAATTTAAGGGTTTGAAAATGTTCAATCAATATATCTTACTATTTTTTAGTTACATTATTATAAGTATATATAATTAATATTTAATTAATTTTGTCATTTCGTATCTTTTTTATTAATTCGTATAATACGAATAAATAATGTAAATTATTTCACAAATAATTAATATACAAAATTTTTAATTACAAATATTATTATAAATTTTTCATATATTCAAAGTTAATTTAATAAAAAAAATTATAAAAATATCTAATCAGTAATAATACATACACAAACACATAATTTATATGTAGTTATGTATGTAATATCTGTTAATTACTTTCAGAAAATTTAATAATACAGTATAACCAATTATTCATAGTAAAAATTCGTTTGTAAAACGAATTACCGTCTGCTTTACCTCCATTGTTAATAATTTCATGAAACGAACATTTCGTTAAGAGCACATAAAATTGGCAGTCTGACAGTTGACGAAAAAATAATCTGAAAAAAATAAATTGCAATTTTACTCCAGTAACGCCCCGTTTTAAGGTTTTGCCACTGTTAAAATACTATATTACGAAATAACACTCGAACGAAGGTACCTACCTGTGGGTAAACACACACTTCTGCTGCCTTAAAAAAAACCTTCACATATTTTAAGACTTTGTGTTTAGTAGACACAATATTCGTACGAAATTGGATTTATTATGTTTTCAGGTAACTAACATAACGTAATATACACATTATTGACATTCTTTGTAAAGAAATACATTATATATACATATATATATATATATATATATATATATATATATATATATATATATATATATATATATATATATATATATATATATATATATATATATATATATATATATATATATATATAATACATACATATATATAATACATACATATATATAATACACACATATATACATACACACACTCACATATATACACACACATATATGCATACATACAAATAATGTTTTTAAGTTAGATAGAACTTTCGATAGGGATTCAATTTAAAGTTCTATCACACTTAAGAACATCTTCTCTTAATAATATATATATATATATATATATATATATATATATATATATATATATATATATATGTATATATATATATATGTATATATATATATGTATATATGTATGTATGTATGTACAGTCAGTCACAAAAGTCATCGTAAATCTCCATATTTTAAATTTTTTATATGAAAAAAAAAATTATAAATTTTTTGAATGCTACTTAGTTTAAGAATAATTTTAGTACAAAAATAAAACATATTGCTGAAATAATAACAACAAAATTAACAAAAACTAAATTATCAATCTCACAAAAGTGATCGTACGCTAAAAACTAAATGTAATAGGTTTACAAAAAATTTAGTACTTGGTTGGGCCTCCCTTTGCTTTTAACACTGCCTCTGTCAATGACAAACTACTTTCTACTATTCAGTAAATAATAGAAAGATTCAAATCTACCGGAAATAATAAAAATAAACGACGCAAAGAAAGACCGAATCTTCTAAATGCAAGAAAAAAGAATACTGAAAGAAGTCACTGACAACCCGAAGATAAGTGCCACAAAATTAGTCGAACACCTTAAAGTAACTTGCGAAAAAGTAGTACATCCAGAAACAATCAGATTCTCATGGTCGCATGCCTCGTAAAAAAACCTCTCATTAGTGAAATTAATAAAAAAAGAGTTTACTTTGCAAAGCTCCATTTCGACAAAGACTTTGACTTTTGGAAAAGGGTACTGTTCACAGATGAGAATAAGTTCAAAATTTTTGGATGCGTTGGAAAAGAAAAAGTATAGAGAAAACCTGCAACTGAGCTGAAGTTGAAGAACTTAGTACCTACTGTGTAATATGGTAGAGGGTTAGTAATGTTTTGAGGGTCAATGACAGCAACTGGATTGGGGAGTTTGATGTTTATTGACAGATGCCGGAAAACTTAACTTGGGAAATGAATGGATTTTCCAACAAGATCAAGATTTCAAGTACACTACGCTAGTGGTTCGAAATGAATCCTCTATAACATGTCAAAACAGTTGTTTTCCTCACCTCAGTCACCAGATATAAACTCTATTGAGCACATTTGAGACTACTTGAAAAGAAATATTCGAAAACATTCAATTTCTAGCAAAGAATACTTGAAAAATGGTACTGCAAGAGGAATAGCGGAAAATACTTGAAATTTTTAAAAGAAAAACTGGTCCAATCGATGCCGAAAAGATTGGAGGTAATGTTAAAAATAAAGGGACGCTTAACCAAGTAGTAATTTTTTTGTAAACCTACTGTTACATTTACTATTCTTCAATATCATTTGGACCACCTATATACTCGTATTTATTTCATTATACAATTAAATCATCTTTAATATTATAATATTTAGTAAGTAATAAATGAAAGAAATAAAATCAATAATAAATCAACTAATATGATAAATATACTAAGTACTTAATTGCCTACGTACTTATATAGAAAGCAAGTAATGTAAAACATAAATATCTTTGTTTCAATTTATTAATAGAACTAATATAATAGGCATTTAATAGAAGTAATAATTGTTAAGATGTTTCGAACTATCATTGAAAATATATTTAATCGTTCGTTGCTAAATGTATTGCGTTAACAATACGTTGTAATCTTTTTTTATATGGTAAACAATTAATTTAAAATAACTAGTTATTATTCACGCAACACAATAATCGCATAAACAAAAAGAAATACACATCTAATATATTAGTTTACATCTGTCAGATTCTCGCCATCATTTATTTTTGAAATTGTTCAATTTATCTGAGCTAGTCAATTTACGGACCAAAACATCAAACAAAACTCGTTATATTTCATGCCGGAAATAAAAACACCATTTATTATTTGAACATTTGGGTTCGGGTCCATGTCACACCCCACGCAATCGATGGGGGGTTAGACAAAATATTCGATTGTGATATAGTCATTGAAGTACTAGTGATACATGAAGTATTACAGACGCGTTGTTAATGTATCTACTAGTTTGTGTATGTGTATGTATGTATAGATGGATGGATGGATGGATAGATGGATATAAGACGCGGAGGTAATGTATATATACATACATATATTTTTAATTTTTTTGCTCAATGTATATAAAACAATAGAAAATACATTTAAATTTACTTTTATGTGCTGGAAATTAATTAACTATATTTATAGTTGTATTACGTGCGAATTAATCTTAATCATAAAACAAGATTATTAATGTTTCATTCGAATGGAAAAATAATTTACTTTGTGGTATTTGAAAATATTTCATTTATGAAATTAATAATGTTTTAATATGATAAATATATGATGTTTATATATTAATATATATATATATATATATATATATATATATATATATATATATATATATATAATACATTTTCTTAATTATTTGAAATTGTAGTTTGAGAACAGTTTTTTTTACAATGAAAGACTTGAATAAAATTATTTTTCATCTTACGTCTTCATCAGAATAATATATTGGATAATAAAGTACGTAATTATTCATTATTCGTATACGTAGGCATACTCTGTTATTTCTATATATATATATATATATATATATATATATATATATATATATATATATATATATATATATATATATATATATGTATGTATGTATGTATGTATGTATGTATGTATGTATATTCATTTTAATTGTAAAATACTGCCTTTCTCTATACTTCTACATAATCTTGTAAAAATATTTTTTTGTAAAAAAGCATTGAACTATGAGTTGTTTCATTATGATGTTTGCATAAGAGATCTATGAGAAATAAATTGTATTTAATGATAGATATATAATTAATAAATTATATTTAATGATATTTGAATATTCTAGGATAAATTTATTTTTTTCAATATCATTATTTTAAATTAAAAATAATGAAAATTCTTAAATAACAAATAATAAAAAGCATTGTTATTTAAGAAATATTTCGTATTTTTTTATTGCTGTTTAATACAATGACTCTTGTTCGTTTAAAAAATATTTTTTTTATTCGAAGATTATTTTTTTTTTAGTATTTTTTAATATTTTGGTAGTAACATTTATATGATATTATTGAAAGAGGATTAAGCAAGAATTTAGTACCATTATTCTCATCTTCAGTAATGACTACAATAAGATTTTATTAAGTACTGAAGAATAATAATACAGATTCTATTAGACCTGTTTAACAATTCGACAATAATGTAATTATTTAGATTAATAGTGTATTTAGATACTTCTTTAAATATTTTAACGTATTTTTTACTTCTTTAATTTTTGACGTTATTTTTTATCTCTTATATAAGTCTGTAATCACTTCCTATCATTATCTCCAACGAATGTTATTAATTATATCCGTTTTTGGGTTGTATTCAGGATTATGTTTAATATGAATCTTAATTAATGTATGTATTAAATATATTCTATAATTAATAATATTAATACCATTTTTATGCAATTTTGTTTTATATTTTTATATAATTTTGTTTTATATATATATATATATATATATATATATATATATATATATATATATATATACATAGATACATACATATACACAAACGCATACACATGCCCAATATATAGGGTCATTCAAATGTGACGTCTAGATTTGTGTTTTATTAAAAAGAAATAAAAGAATACACATGTTTCTTTTTAATAAAAGACAAATCTAAGTGTAACATTTGGATAACCCTCTATATATATTTAACCTCTTTATACACTGCTAAATGAAGGCATTTGCTTCATTTTTTCCCTTCAACCGATGTAATGTGTTTGTTTTCTATTCTACTTCTACAATTGTTCTTAATTTTTCTATCCTACTCATCCATGGACCTTTTTCTGTTTCTATGTATATCATGTTTTTTTTATTGATCAAAGAAAAATGCATTAAATTGGTCAAAGTGAATAATTTTGAGAAAGGTCTGTATCCCATAGTGAATGTAAATGTGATGCCTAGATTTGTGTTTTATTAAAAAGAAACATGTGTATAGTTTCTTTTTAATAAAAACAAATTTAGGCATCATATTTGAATGACCCCATATAAGCAGTCCAAATGAAACTGAAAAGTTTAGACATACATTTATTTTCCTATTAATTTTGAATATCCTTTAATTTAATTTGGGCTGCCATATATATATACATACATATATATATATATATATATATATATATATATATATATATATATAGAAAGAGAGAGAGACGACCGGTGGTTGAGAAGAGTTATTGATTGCGAATCTAGAGATTATTAATAAAGTTATTAAGTAAGAGCAAAAATGATAGAGATCAATAAATAAATTTATAAAAATTCAAAATAAGTAAACAGTTTTTACAAAAAAAAAATATTCACAATACTTCTCGTTTAAGTGTACATGTTTATTAATTGTTAGTGCATTAATAATAATGTGTGATTTTCGAATACAATATAAAATGAACTCAATACAAAAAAACTATTATAAAATTGTTACTTTTCTATTATTAACATTTATTAATAATTAATTCCTTCTGTACTATTTTACTATTAGAATTGATAATGTAAATATTAAAATTTTAAATTTTATAAATCAAACATAAATTTTAATAATTTGTTTTATTCAAAAAATTCAATTTTGTAGATATATATATATATATATATATATATATATATATGTTAATTTTTGACAGGTTTTTAAATTAAAGAAATTAATTTTCAATTTAAATAAGATACAATATTCATCTACTTGACATTTTACAATAAAGAAACTCATTACAAAAGCAATAATCATTCTTTCACTGCTAATTAAATATTTTCATTTAATTTTATATTTATTTATTTAAATTTCATAATTTACATTAAATTATAAAAGTAAAACAAGCAAGTTATTTATGTTTTGAGGTCATTATTTCGCAATATATAAATAAAATATTAAAACAAAAACATTATTTTCATTTTTAATATACGAATATAATTATACTGCAAATAGAATGCAAATCTATACGAAATTCAATGCCGTAATTTCACGTAATAAGTATTTGTAGGAGAGACTTTAAATAATAGTTCAGTTGTGTATCTCTATATGACTTCTAATTGGTAGCATTCAATTTCAATCTGCTAGTAATGTTGTTGAGAGCTGTATCTAAATTGGATTTAAGAAAATGGCAAAATATATCGATACAAACAAGACAATAAATTTATTTAAAAATAAATGAGTGTTACGCTGTTCGAATCGAGTATTCACCACATCAACAACTTGAACTCGAGGTGCAATTAATATAAATCCGAGTGTGTGAGATAAGTCACTTTTCATTATAAGAACGATTGTCTCAAACACTTATAAGCGGTGATCGTAATAACAAGACTTATTAAAATAATTAGTTTGAAACAAGATTTAAACATATCCGTGTATATATATATATATATATATATACGAAGGTCGTTTGATAAGTATGGTAAATTTATTATTTTATTTAAAATTTCGAAATGTATAAGGATTGTCACTACAAATGTCAAAATGTATTACAAACGTTCGATAATTATGGTAAATTTATTAATTATGGTATTTTTTTAAAAATTAATTAATATTTTGTTTAATTAATTAATTAAATTACATTTTTTAATTTACTTTTTCTTACTTTTTTGCCATACTTATCAAATTATCCTCGTGTATATATATATATATATATATATATATATATATATATATATATATATATATATATACACAAACATTTACATTTAAAAATATATTACATTGTCAATTGAATGGATATTTTATTTTGTTACATTCTTAATTTTTTTAAAAAATATATATTCGAATGATATAAAGAATTACAAAATAAAGATATAATGTTTTTAATTCTTACCTCAAATAATTAATAATTTTAATTATTTATTTATATTAGTTCATATTTTATTTTCTCTATAAATTCATATATATATATATATATATATATATATATATATATATATATATATATATACACACTACACACACACACACATATATATATATATATATATATATATACATCACACACACACATATAATATATATATATATATATATATATATATATATATATATAAAAGAGACTATTAAAGATGGAGAGATGAAGTTGTAAAATATAATAGAAATGAGGGCTGGATGAGACTGGCCTTGGACAGAAAAATGGAGAAAACATTTAAAATTTAATTGCCCAGCTATGAATTAATATAGGCTTTTATAATGATATAATGAAGTTTGTATAGGGTCATCCAAATGTGACGCCTAGATTTGTATTTTATTAAAAAGAAACTATACACATATTTCCCTATACATATGCTTCTTTTTAATAAAACACAAATCTAGGCATCATATTTGGATGACCGTATATATACCTTTACGAATAAAATTAAAATACAGAATTGAAAAATAAATTAAACTATTTATAATTTATGTTTTCTTCGTTCTTGTTGATCATTTTTAAGATAGAAAATTATGCAATAAATTAAAAAATGTTCAAGGTATTTTTTTAAAATGAGTGTACATTTCTATTCTTTATATAGGGTTATTAACATGTGATACCTAGATTTGTGTTTTATTAAAAAGAAACATCTATATTTGGTGGTGTATAGGGAAACATGCGTATAGTTTCTTTTATTTCTTTTTAATAAAACACAAATCTAGGCGTAGCATTCGGATGACCCTATATCTTCATTTATAGTATTCTTTATGTTACAATTACCCTCAAATTACATAAAAAGTATATTTTTTATTAAATTGTATTTTTAAAAAATATATTTTCATAAAGTATATTTTTTATTAAATTCAACTAGTAACTTCAAAAATAATATTTTTTTATTTATCTCACTGTATTTAAGTATTTTTAAAAAAATTAAGAAGGTGCGTTTCTAAAATAAAATTAGTCATAATATCAAGCTGTTTATTTATTTTAAAATAGTTTGTTTATAATACTTTACTTTATTATAGAAGAAAACATTTCAAATATTTTTACATTTGTATTCAATTTCTGCTAAGTACATAAAACTTAAACTCAACCGCAACTTTATATTTCTAATAGTCACGTACGTAACTGAAACGTGAAATTAAAATGGCAGCTCATGAATATATATATATATATATATATATATATATATATATATATATATATATATATAATATACAACTTTAAGCACAATATTGTTAATTATATATTAAAAAACAATTAAGTTTAATATCAATCAAGAAATCTTATTTATGTAGTAATTTTTAATTTTTATTGAAATTCATTAAACAATTAGTTAAACAGGTAAATGTTTTTTTAAGAATTAATATCTTTATCTTTCAACCAACCTCTTTATTTCTCAAGAATTAATCTAGTTTTTATAACACAACGCTTTGACGATGTTATCGCCATCGAAATGCAAAATTAACTTATTGTTGTTATAAACAAATAAAATTATCAATAAGTAATTATTAATATCTTGTAGTGTTAAGGATGATAAATAATTTGGGTGGAATTGAATTTGTACAATTTAAAAATAGTCCTCTTTCAGTTTAAAAAGATGAACTCAATATTAAATTGCAGAATACTTTGTATTGTTTTAAGATTTAAAATATTTATAAAACTTATTGTATTAATAAATGTATTTGTGTGTGTAAATATATAATAGGTGTCCAAATTTAAGATCAGGAAATAGTTTATCAATAAAATACAGCTTTTGAAAGAAAAATTCATGTTTATTGGTATCAATCTAAAGTAGAAACACGGGAATTATGAATGCAATACAATGTCAGCCAAATGACCTTCTTTATCACGTCGGCAGGCATCCACTCTTTTTTCAAAATTTTGAAGCACATTTTGCAATAAATAAGGTTCTATTTCAGCTATACTTGCACGGATTTCATCTTTTAGTTCTTGAATAGTTGCTGGTTTGTTGGTATAAATCTTATCTTTTAAATAACCCCATAAGAAGAAGTCTAACGGTGTTAAATCACAAGATATAGGCGGCCAATTAGCATCACTATTACGAGAAATTGACAGTCTATTGAATTTGGTTGTGAGTAAATCGATTGCCACACAAGTTGTATGACTTGTGGCATCATCCTGTTGAAACCACATGTCACTGATATCAATATCTTCAAGTTCCGGTCACAAAAAAATCTGTTATCATACTTTGGTAACCCACCAAATTAAATATAACACAAACACCTTACTCATTTTCAAAGAAGTATGGATCAATTATACCTCCAATCCATAATCAACATCAAACAGTGACTTAATAATAATGTAATTGTTGTTCAACAATGGCTCTTGGATTTTCACTTCCCTATATGTGACAATTTTGTTTATTTACATAACCATTTAGTTGAAAATGTGATTCATCACTGAAGATGATTTTGTTTAAAAAATTAACCATTTTCTGATTTTTTTTCTTGGTACCAATTAACAAACATACGATGCAAGTGATGGTCAGCTGGCTTCAGTTCTTGTGTTAGCTGGACTTTATATACATGAAGATGCAAATCTTTTCGTAAAATATTATGCAGAGTATTAATTGTTATGAACGTCGACGAATCGATGTTTTAGGATTTTCTTCAAATACTCTCACGTACAGAAGTGATAGTTTTAGCCGAATAACCACTACGAGCATATGTTTTGGCCAGTGGTCTCCAACAGTACGAAATTGTTAAAATTTTGCTATTAGGTTACAAACAGCAGTCTCCGAAAATACTTGTTATGAGGAAAAGATGCTCGAATTTTACGCTTTGACGTAAAATTTTCACCATTTTTATAGTGAATTTTCACTATTGAAACGTATTGTTCAAAAATATAGCGTAGCATCACTAAAATTTCCAAAATTTTTAATAAACAAATATTAAGTAATGACAGTTCAATATTTGACATTTCATCAAATAATAGCCAACTCACTTCCTAACCTCAGATGTGGACATATATATATATATATATATATATATATATATATATATATATATATATATATTATAATGTATACATATGTATTTAATAAAGCATACTAATGTGCTATATTGTAATATTTAGTATTTTTAGATAATATCTAGTTTTTCAACACAATCATAATTTATGTTAACATCTATATTCCTGTTCAGGTAATGTACAAATTACATTTGTATGAAAAAATATTAATTATAGTAATTATTATTGGCTAAAGTAGTTATATTTGTAATCCAATTAATCTACCTTATCAGCAAGATTATATTTTGTGGTTAATACTGTGACTATTATTTGAAATATATCCCAAATATAGGGTTTTCCAATACATGTGTCAGAACTTTGTAAGCTGGTGACAGCCATGTTTGATTTTTTTAAGCTCATTTTGACATTTCAACTCTGTATAGTTTGGAAAATTATCATGGAACGTTTTATACCTCAACAACGTTTCGGAATTGTAAACCTTCCATAGACTTGTTAAAACAAGAGTTTAATGACTTCATTATTTCACTAAATGGATCCTTCAATTTGTCAAAGAGATCATGTGATCTAACTCAATCAGATTATTTTCTGTGGGGTTATATGAAATTATTGGTTCATGCCGATAAACCACAAACAACAGAAACATTAAAAATAAACATTGAACATATATTTAATTAAATTGGACCACAATTATGTGAAAGAGTGACTAAAAATTGAACTAAACGAATGCGCTATGTCAAGCTGAAGTGATGGTCATATGAGTGAAATTGTATTCCATCATTAATACGATAGAATATGTTTAAAAATAAAAGAAATAAATAACTAATTAATTGAATGGTTATTTCCTTTCAAACTTTGTTTTATTTCCTTTCAAACTATCTAATTTTTTGTTTTATTTCCTTTCAAACTTCTGAAACGCTTATTGGAAAACCTTATATTATCGTTTTATTATTAAGTGTATTTTTTCATAGATACGATTATTTAAAATATGTAAAAAAAATGTTGGTTTAGAAGTAGAATGCTTATAATCATAATTCCTTTTTTGAAATATCATTTGTTAAATTTCGAGGACACTTATCGGTTACTATTTATCAAGATATGTATATAAATAAAGCAACGATGTACGTCTTTAATATTTCTTGAATTAAAATAAGAACGTTTGTAATAAATTTTGACATTTGTAATGACAATACTTATACATTTCGAAATTATAAATAAAATAATGAAAAATTATCTTGTTTAAAAACCTGAAAATATGTGAAAGTAATATTTGCATACAGGAGTGTTTATATGTATCCATATATATATATATATATAAATGTGTGTGTGTGTTTGTGAATTAAAAATAGAAATTATAAAAAATCAATGTCATAAAATAACATCGAACGAGTTACATTGTTTTGGAATGCGATACGTTTCGACTACAATAAAAAAGACGTTCGAAAAGTCGCTTGCATTATTCAAATT
The DNA here is from genome assembly GCA_029203775.1 of Neoneuromus ignobilis. NCBI lineage: Eukaryota > Metazoa > Arthropoda > Insecta > Megaloptera > Corydalidae > Neoneuromus > Neoneuromus ignobilis. Next base: position 49,109,572 of record CP092090.1, read on the forward strand.
CAAGAGACTGAAATTACCAATTTGTGTTCACATTATCGCACTGATACTGCAGTACATGTACCACATTCGTAGAAATAAACACACCTCGCTTCAAGTAGGCAACGTCAGGTTTCGAGATATTATAAATTAGATTTCCTAATGTTCTAAATATGTGCATGAGTTATGAGGTTATTTTTTAATTATCAGATACGCCCATTTTTAATTGGCGATGAAATGAATATAATATCTTTAATTTATAGCTTTTCATACAATTTGACGTATCGACAGCATTGAAAAAAATGCAACATTGTCTAATAAGATATGGGAAAAAAACGATCATAAAAACAAATAAACTTGAACTTCTCTAGTGACGTATCTCACATGTAAAAATAAAAGATCGCAATTTATGTATTGATTGATATCCTACCTGAGTTGAAATATATAGAAAAAAATTGAATATAATTATTAGTTTTATTTCGTTTATTCAGTTCAGTGGCGGTACGAGATGGTTTTGATTGATAAATTACTAATAGTTTCAACATTTTCCAAATGTATTTTTTTATTATTACTATACGAGGATTTTTTTTACTAAAGTATGTTTAAATATATTCATAATTCATTTGCTTTATATGTCGAATAGCTTTTGTATCTTTCAGACTTATTTACATTTAAATATCTTTGCAGAAGATATTTCAACAGACACAAACGCTATCTAAATACTAAATATCAATCATTATTTCCGAGAAGACTGGGTAAATATAGTCGTCGTCTTTTGTGTAAATAGAATAACTTCCCTTCGCGTCATGTGAATATTTGTACAAGTAAAATGTGGCTAGTGTCAAATATACGGTTATTTCTGTATAGTCATTGAAATTTCCAATATTGAAATGTCTTTTTTTAAGAAAAAGTCTCTGTATAAATATACATATCTATGAATGACACTAACGTTTTTTAATACTCGAAAAAATATTTTTGAAATGTAATACAATATAAATTATATTTATTACTAATTTTTTTTGATAATATAACATGATGTTAAAATCATTTGTATCATGCAATTTATTTTATCGATATATTTTAATACTAGAAAATTTAGTTTTCATACGGATAAAATATCATATCACCATATAATAAAATTCAGTGTTGTTTTGATAAACTGACTCGAGCACAATTATATATTTTGTTATAAATCATTCTTTTAAAAGAACTTTTGATTGTTATTATATTTATAACATATATAATTAAATAGCAATCTCTGTATGACTAATTCATAAACATTAAAACATTTTTTCATACTGAACTCATTTATTGCAACAAGATTACGTTTTATACGATCATACGTAATATTTCTTTAATAGAAACGTTATCGTAAAGTATGACATTTTTAATAAAAAACATTTTACTGCTCGCTATGGACGACGTTAAAACAATTTCTGTCAACTTCCGATAACTTCATTTATTAACGGTTCACAATCACGTACATCAATTTCTTCTACATTCGTGTAATTTAATTTAGATTTAATGGCGATTTACTAAAAACTGTAATTAAATAACGCCCATTTGTTGAACTTTTCTGCTAATTTGAAATCGTAATATAAACGATTCGATTTAATTCTCATTTTAATAGCGATCAATAAATCAATACATGGACGGTTGTAAATATTTACTTAAATGTAAATCTTGCTGATAATAAACACAAATCATTTACATCTAGTCATATACAAATCTAACGACCGATGTTGTTTAGGAAAAAAATATTGAAATTATTAATGAATCTTTATATATACACATGTATGTATTTGTATCTATTGATATGATCAAAATATTCTATTTGACAATTACCTAATATATAAATAATATTTCAATTTTTCCTTTTTGTTGCCAAATATTTAATGTGATATTTTATAACATATATATATATATATATATATATATATATATATATATATTTCATAAATGATTATAATTATAGTACAAAACTTGTTGTTCAGAGGTTCTTATCAGCCCACACAGCCTTTCTAAAAGTAAATATCAAAATTGAGTCATGTATTAACTATTAGCCATCCTTAATTACTATTTAAAAGCCATATTACATCACGCATGACATTGCGATGATGATGGTGCGAATAATATTGGAAAATTACAATGTATTATGATGCCTTTTCAAATATATACATAGAATAAGTACGAGTTATTTTAATAATTTTTATTGACAATAGTGTATGATTACTGATTTAGACAATGGATGTAGCACATCATTCAAATTTGATAATACGTCAAAAATGTTGTAGGTGACAACATGTATTTAATTTCGTACTGTACTTTCGTTTGTGTACGTATCGGTCATTAAACGATTATAGTCTATTGCATAAAATAGTATTTTAATTAAGCTGGCCATTTTTCCAACAAGAGAAGAAAAAATATAAAATCGTGTTGTAAAAAATATGTACAGTGGCTCAAAGTGAAGCTCGGACACGTACATGCTTTAATACAAAATATAGTAAATTATGCTCCATTTTACAGAAAAAAATAAAATTATATTTTTTAATGAATTGTTTCTGAGTGTTATTCAAATGATGTGGAAACTTATTTAAAACAATTGTTACAAAATGAATAAAAAAATATAAATGAAAATTTTTCATCCGAATTAACCTCAAAGCAAAACTCGGACAGCTGGCAACACTTATTAATTATTTGTATATAATTTGGGAAATCTTCCAAAGACACATCTATTTTCTTTTATTCATCACCAATTTCTTCCAACTCTTCATTTCACTTTACAATTTCATCTCTTGTATCTGACCATTGGCCATCATTAAATCGTCTAATTATCAACAAATATTTTAATTCTTCAGCTTGTTTCAAGCACTAATTCTCTGAATGGATATCTCTATTTCTACAATATATATCTCTATTTCTAGATATATAGGGTCATCCAAATGTGACACCTAGATTTGTGTTTTATTCAAAAGAAAATATATACATGTTTTCCTATACTCACGTTTCTTTTTCACAAAACACAAATCTAAGCGTCATATTTGGATGACCTTATACATTTTTGCTAAACAAGATTTATATATATATATATATATATATATATATATATATATATAAAACCATAATTTAAAATATAATATACAAATATTTAAATTATAATACTCTAATATATTATAATTTCAATATTCTATTATAAACCTCACTGTATATTTTATTTCCTTGCTTTGATGATCATCACAAATGGTATAAATTGCTCAAGAACCTTATTGCTTAATAGCGGCAATTCTGTATTTTTACTTTCCATTATTGTACCAGTTGTCATTGTTTCAGAATTAAATTAAATCAAACGTTTATTTTAACTTTGATTGGCGGTGAACAGACATGTATATAGTCTACAATTCCGTCATATGACGAGTTGTAAACTGGTTTAGTAATATCATATGTATGTACTTACGCATACACAAACACACACACACACACACACACACACACACATATATATATATATATATATATATATATATATAACGATAGATGGATACATTCAAATTAAAAAAAATAAGAAAATTAAAAACAGTAATTGACAATATTCAAACTTCTGTAAAAATGTTTGTACATAAATTCTTAAGTCTTCTATGATGAGAGCTCTATTTTCTCTACTATACAATTTTAGAAACAAATTGTTTGAAAATTGTTGAAAAAAATTGTTGGAAAATAGTTTATTTTTATTGGAATCCTTGTCATTAATTACAATTTTAAACATAATATTATATATATATATATATATATTTAATGAATAAATTACTTAAACATTTATTTAACTGTAAATAGTCCTGCAACTTCTAAAATTATTTTTTCTTGTGCTACTAATTTTAATATGTTTAAAAATATTAGTTTAATCACATTGAATTATTACACTTAAAAAAGTTCCTTTATATAATTAAGTAAATGTTTTTACCACCAAAAAAATATTGTCAATACTTCATAAATTAAGTGATTTATGAAATATTTGTATAGAAATCAAATATCTTAAAAAACTGTAATTTCAGTTTTATAATCTGAACTTGTTTAAAATTTTAGTAAAATTTATCCATATATTTCTACCAATTATTTTTAATTTATTTATTTTTATTTAATAATTATGTATCATCATTCATTTTTATTTAATAATAATTTTATTTTATAATCATTTTAACAAAAAAAGCTCTAACGATAATGGAATCGCCATCGAAATGCGCTTCAGTCGACTATTGTTATAAACAATAAGTTATTGAACACTTCATAATCATTGTGATGTTGGGGATAAAAATTCATTTGTGTTAAAGTGAATCCGACACAGTTACAAAACAAACAATAATTATTTCTCTTTTGTATTATTCTCATCGAATATTTATTGTCCAAACATTATTGAAGTATTAATTGTGAATAATTTTAATATTTATATCATCTTCAATACAACTATAAAAATTTAATTCAGTTATTTATACGTTTTCTTTTATATATATATATATATATATATAAAGAGAGAGAGAGAGATAGTCATCCAAATGTGACGCCTAGATTTGTGTTTTATTAAAAAGAAACTATACACATATTTCCTTATACATCACCCTATACATATGTTTCTTTTTAATAAAATACAAATCTAGGCATCACATTTAGATGACTCTATATATATGTAAGTATGTATGTATATGTGTATATTAAACGAAACAAAAAAGATATAATCATAATTGAAAAATATATTCTAAAAATAATTAAAATATGTCATCAAAAGATGATAAAATAATTTAAAATCAATCTCAATTAAAATTAAACAGCATTAAGATCCAATAAATAAATAATTTCAAAATATTCCACTATTATTAAACATTGTTAATTGATTTTTATAATTCTGTTTCTAAATTAATTAAACGAGTTCTGTGATTTATACATATTCGACTTCTCGTTAAACATATTTACTCGAACATTCATGTATTTTTGTTTTATTTTCTTTTGAGCTTTTCTTACCATGTGATTACAGAATGTTTGGAATGTCTATGTTCGTTAAATTACCTGGTTGATACAAATTGATAGTGTACACAATATTATGTGTATGTTTGTGTACTTAAGTTATTTGTATTAAAAATAAAGAACGTTGCTTGTTTATTTTAGACAGTGAGAAGCCGATATAAGAAACTTAAACACATTTCCTAAATAGTTGTGGAAATTTAATCAAGTTGTTTTATTTTATGCTACAATTGAATTCATTATATATATATATATATATATATATATATATATATATATATATATATATATATATACTTATGTATAAAAAATAGCAGTATTTGATAATTTCTTTTTATTCTTTACTGCAAGAAAAACTAATTATTTTAACAACTGTGAATTTAATAACTTTTTATACATTTTAAGATAATAATAATAAAATTTATATATCCCCTTAAAATACAAAGAAAATTGCATTTTTTAAAAAGATAATTTTATTATTTATGAAAAAAATAGGATTAAATTAATAAAAATTAATTTAATGCCTCAGAACCTAAAATTTGGTCCAATATCCTTTATTGGCCAATATTACAGCACATTTTCACGGCATTGAATCCATTAATTGTTAGTATCTTTTAACAGGAATGAACTCCCACTGGCCACTCTAAAACATTAATCTTATTACGGGTAAACCAGTCTTTTGCTAGTCTACTTGTATGCTTAGGGTCGTTGTCCTGTTGATATACCCATTTAAATAGCATGTTCTATTCGGTGTATGGGAGGATTGTATTTTCTAATATTTTCACATACAAAATGACCGTCATGTAATCTTCAATATAAAATATAGTCCTTGTGCCATTCTATGAAAAACAACCCCCAAACATTGATTTTAATTCCACCAAGTTGTATCTGGTCGTATTGATTATTCGGACCTCTTCTTACAAACTATCTCTAATTTTTAAACCAAAAAGTATAATTTTTGTTTGGTGTGACCACAAAACATTTCACTATTTTTCTTAAAAATTATTTTTTTTAAATGCTTTAATTTTTTTGCACACAATTGTATATATAATACAAATACACAGTTATTTTTTTGATATTTTAAGTAAATAAAACTTAATATTATTATCAAAAAAAAATATAATTTTATATATTACATTTTATTAAATAACTCTTTAAACCAAAGTTGTTAAAAATTGTATGAACATTTTTTTTATTTATCAATTTGTTAATATGAAAATTATTTCTTGTTCATTTAAATATTTTTAAAAAATGTACTTAAATAAAACAAGAATTTGTATTTCAATTACACTACCATGAATAGCATTTTTTAGGGTTCAATAATTACTTATATCATGTGTTCACTTGTGCCAAATATTATTCTTCCATTCTAATTTTATAATATGTTTATGTATTTATGCAAATTGATAATCGTATCCTCTAAAAAAATAGCATATAAAAATTATCGAAATAAAATTAAAATCAGTTACAGAAATTTGAATAAAAATGATATTTAGGATAATGATTCGTTTCTAAAAGTGAATTAAAATTTAAACATATTTTTATAATTTAATTATAATTTTACTGATATCAAAATACACACAAATTATAATATAGATAAATAAAATAAAATATCGTTATACGTAGTCTTAGTTGTTTTTCATTTATTGTAAAATAAATAAATTCTTATTTATGATTCGTTTACTATATGATAATTATATCATAGATTAATGTTATAACTTTTAACAATGATTTAATTTTGGATATATGTGACAGTCTGATTAGAGTTTAAATCAATAATAAATATATGACAGATTCATAATGCTTTTTTTATTAATTAAAGATTTATATTGTTTTCATTTTTACTTTTCATTTCATCGAATTTTAATTTCATTTGTTAAATAAGATTATATATATATATATATATATATATATATATATATATATATATATATGAGTGTGTGTGTGTATTTATAATGAAATACTCAATCAAAACTACCAATAGTTGAAAATAATTGAAATAAATTCCTAAATACACTGTTCTGTTCAGTGGTAGACCCGTCATTCTAGTTCTAGATCGAATTCATATATACAGTATATGTACATACACACATATATAAATTCATATGTGAATACACACATATTTTTTATGTACATATTTCATTTCATGCGAGTACAGTTGCACGAATTAAAATGTAAAATGCCGCAAACTACCACACACTGAGCGAACCGTCGTGACTGACTATATGTCTTAGTGTGCAGTAATCGGCAGCTTTTTATATTTGAACTCTGATTGCTTTTATTCATGCAGCTTATAAAAATAAACGAAACAAATGCGTTGATTATGTTGATTATATGCATCGAACGTATGATATTGCGATATGTGGCTAACTTAACACGTTCTTTAGTAATTCTGTTAATTGTAATAACTTCATTCAATATTTTCTTTTCTACATATACATATTTGTGTATTAGTAGTTTATAGTTAATTGTATTGGTAATCATTCTTACATATTGTAACCATTCGTATATTTTTTTCTATTTTATACTATAATGTAATTTTATTAAGAATGTAAGGGATGATTACTGTTCATTACCTCATCATTTTTGTATCCTTTAATGTTCATGTATAATTGTAAATGAAGAATAGTAAAATGTAAAATTTGTTTGTTGTAATTAGTTTACTCATTTCAAAAGGCAATATAATAATTATTTTAATAATCTCAAGTATCAAAATTAAATATAGAGTTTTCTAATAAGAATGTCAGAACTTTGATAGCTGATGGCAGTCATATTGGAATTTTTTTAAGCTTATTTTGACATTTCAATTCAGTATGGTTTGACAAGTTATCATAGATCATTTAACACTTCAATAACACTTAGAAATTGTAAGAACTTCAATAAACTTATTGAATTAAAAGTTTAATGAGTTCATTATTTCACGAAATGGATCCATCAATTGGCCATCAAGATCAAATGATTAACTCCATTAGAATATTTTTTGTGGGTTTTGTGAAATCATTGATTTATGCTGATAAACCACAAACATCAAAATCATTAAAAATAAACATTAAACGTGTAATTCATGAAATTGGACAACAATTATATGAAAGAATGACTAAAATGTGACTAAATGAATGAACTGTGTAAAGCAAAGTGGTATTCCATAGAATATGCTTAAAAATAAAAAAAAACTAATTAATTAAATACTTTTTATTTTATTTCCATTTAAACTTCTGAAGCGCTTATTAAAAAATCCTATATAAATTTAAAATAAAAAATTGTAGAAATATTTTGAGTTTATAAAGAAGAAACACTTATCCCTCCATCATCATATTTAACCTCATTTTTATCTACTACTTGATGTAACCCACTTCAAAATTTTTTTTATTTCCATTAATCCAAATCCCTCTATTTCATATTCCATCAAAACACTTTTCTATGTTTCCATCTCATTTGTCTTTTAATCTTTTTTGAATCATTTTTATATTCTTGCATTTACAATCGAAAATTTCAATTACCCATCAACAATATTGCCTTTTTGGTATATAATTAATCTATTTCAATTTAAAACTTTTCACTCATGTTATAATGCCCATAATTTTCATTTTCTTTCAAATCCACTAATTTCTCTTGTTATTTTTATATATCGTTTCTAACATGGATGATGTTTCTATACTTTTTTATATTGTCTAGAATCACCGAATTATTTTATTACTTAAAATCCATATTTCAGTATCATAAGTGTGAGTAGGTAGGATGTATTGAACAAAACTTTTTTCTTCAAATATAAAAAAATAATCGATTCTATAATATAAATATTTTTTCTAAATTAAAACCATATCAACAGTTAGTCTAGATTTTATAACAAAAAAGCTCTGACGATGATGGCATTGCCATCGAAATGCGCTTTAGTTCAATATTGTTATAAAAAACAAAGTGAACAATAAATTAATTATTTAACACTTTATAATATATTGTAGAGTTAGGGGTGAAAATTCAATTGTGTTAAATTATGTCATTCTTTTTAATGGAAAATTTTGACAGAAGGTTTCATTCATAGTGGATAAAGAGAGAAACTGATAACTATGATATATATATATATATATATATATATATATATATATATATATATATATATATATTGAATATAAGTAATATACATAATCTTACAAACATATAAAATATATGTTCTGGTATAAAAAATATGATTCAGTACGATGTTGCGATAATCTGTCATATAATAAAAATGTGATTTCTACTATATATACAAACACACACAAGTTAAACGAGCCTACCTTTGTTGTTGTTCTTCATCGCCCCTCTCCATCCAGAACTACCTGTTTGCTATGTTGCCAAGTCTTGTTGGTTCAGTTTATCGACAGTGGTATGGACTCGCTTGATCTAAAGCACGCTTGAATAGTGATTTTGTATTGTTTGTAGATAGATGTTAGTGTACTGATAAGAAAAGGTGTGATCGTTTTTGTCATTCTGTTTTTCGTACACTATTATCGTCCGTGTTATTTAGAATGAGTGTTTTTTTTCATTTAATTTTTATTTTGTTCGACAAGCTGTAATCCGTGATTATAATTTACACGTTCGTTAAATTCAATTTTCATCGAAGGATTATCGATGGAATTCTTTCCTTGTTAGAATAGTTGCAGTCTATGTTATCAGATTGTGGAATTTATTTATATGTTATTTTACAAAATTCAAATTAGCAGAGGACTTTGTGTCTCTGTGTATAATAAGAGATTTAACTAATCTTCAATGTTCATACAAATAAAAATACTCGAGCGTTAAATGGTACTTTAAAAAATTAATCACTTTTTTTACATTTCTTAAATTCTTGTAATTGAATATCAGGTGTTTATTGGAAATTAATAATTTAATTATTCAATCAGTGATAATATTCTTAAAGGTTTAGTATATTGATGACATAACGAAAATTAAATATGTACTTATAAAGAAGAATTTAATTCCATAATCGGAATACATATTGATTAAGGCTAAAAGATCAAATCATTCATTTTATATGAATTACAAATAGTTAAATAAATTATACAATCAATTACCTACTACATGTATTCGAAAAATGTCATTTAATTTACTTTATTTATTAATTATTAATTGTAATTCTAGAGTAAACACATATAATAAACAAGTAGTCACCTTATTACATGCAATAACCTTAATTATAGCCATATGTGAAGACATATATCTATCTATCTATCTATCTATCTATCTATATATATATATATATATATATATATATATATATATATATATATAGGTGTTTTTTAAAAGTAATAAAACTTTCAATTAAATCCCTATCAAAAGGTCTATCTAACCCTAAAAAAACACTCTTTATATGTTTGTGTGTCTATATATAAAATGTGTTTTTTTAGGTTAGATAGAGCTTTCGATAGGAATTTAATTTAAAATTCTATCACGCTTAAAAACATTCTCTCTCTCTCTCTCTCTCTCTCTCTCTCTATATATATATATATATATATATATATATTAGGTTGGCAAATATCTCCCTTCCGCCTTCTGGTCTTTTGAATTTCGCAGCTATGTACAAAAAAAAAAAAAAAAAAAAAAAAAAAAAAGCGGAAGGGAGATACTTGCCAACCTAATATAATATAATTGAAAATTTAGAGATAGAAATTTGTTTCGGATGAAATCCATGGATTAGGTGGAATGGAAACATAAGAAAATTCGTTTTTGGAGAGGCCTTTATTCAACAATGATATATAAAGAGGCTGACAATGTTTACATATATATATATATATACTCGTATATATATATACGTGGGTCTTGTGATAAGTATGGTAAAAAAGTAAGAAAAACTAAATTGAAAATTTAATTTAATTAATTAAATTAAACAATAAATAAATTTACCATACTTATCAAACGACCATCATATATTCAATTATTTGGGTAAAAGTTTTATTGAACAAATTACAATTTGATGTCGAGTTTCAATTTAAGATTTCTAATAAATAACAAATATTTTTATAGGGTGACCATTCATTGGTATTTTGTTATATTCATTACGATGGTCAAGTGTATTATTGAGGAATTTTTATTAAGGAATTTATTGTTTAACCAGATTACTTAAATCATTGCTAAAAAGTCTCACTTGTATTATTAATCTTACTGAAGATCAAATTCACTTTTTTTGTATCACAGACGGTGATATTAGTCATTATATAATCAATTAATCTTTTTCTCTCATTCCCCTCTTCTCTCTCTCTCTCTCTCTCTCTCTCTATATATATATATATATATATATATATATATATATATATATATATATATATATATATATACAAGAATAACATGAAGAATGAAATTGAATTATTTGAAATGGAAAATTTTTAGAAATTATTTATTTAGCAGGAGATAGAAAAATTTGTTGCTTTTATTGATTATTTGTATATATATATATACACACGCATATTTGTATTTATTAAAAAGAAACTTGTGTAAGAGTGGTATATAGGAAAACATGTGCATTGTTTCTTTTTAATAAACACAAATCTAGCCATTGCATTTGGATGACCTATATATATATATATATATATATATATCTATATATATCTATATATATATAATATATACTTATAATTATGTCCGTCTAATACAATTTTATAAAATGTGTTTTAGTTATGGTAGTGTGGCTAATTCATTTTAACATAAATATGGCATTTACTTCAACATCATAAGACTTTATAAAATGTGTTTAATAATTATTTATTGTTCACTATATTCGTCGATTTTGTGTATTTTGATAGTCGTGCAAATATAGTCAAAATAATGCTTTATAAAATTTATGATTTTATATTGCAACACTTTTACGTTCATTAATTGCTATAAATAGTTGTATTTTTATTACATATTTCATATTATATATATATATATATATATATATATATATATATATATATATATATATATATATGATTAAAATTAAGTTATAATAAAGTTAAAATATATTATACTATAAGTATTGGCGACAAAATTAAATTAGTACAAATCTATAAAAAACTCTCTTCATAAAAAGTGTTATTTTAATAATCTATATTTAAAGCCATAAGTCCATAACTTCAATTAAAATATTTATAGATGTATGTAAATAAGTTTATTATTTTTTACCATTCAAAACTTTTTTCTACAATAATATATTTTATATTGAATGGTTACTTTTAATTCATTAATTATATGAAATTAAGGTATAATTAATTATAAATTATTAAAAATTGGATAGATTGCAAAATATTTTAACAAATTAAATATTTTCTGTTTTCTTAGTAACAAAATAATGAATTTAATTTTATAAATAATATTGATATTTTATAAAAAAATTCTTTAATATAGGTCGGCATAAATGGGACTAAAGGATTTAGACATACATTTACTTAGTTATTGTCACTTACTATTCTTCAGTCTCATTTGAATCACCCTATATATTTTTATTATTTATTAGAAATCTTAAATCAAAATTCAATATCAAATTGTATAGAATACTTTTTTTAAAGTGTGATAGAACTTTAAATTGAATCCCTATTGAAGTTCTATGTAACCTAAAACATCCCTTATCATATATATATATATATATATATATATATATATATATATATATATATATATATATATATACACACATGTATATATAAAGTGTTTTTTAAGTTAGATAGAAATTTCAATAGGGATTCAATTTATAGTTCTATCACGCTTAGAAAACATTCTATAGTAGTTAATAATGTGCTTTATTAGCTAGTAAATTTCAACATATTTAATTGTTGTAAATTATTACCAAGTATGTAGCCTCGCTGAAATTCTTTCAGAATATTAAAACCTCATTCCTCATTTAATAGTTGTCTATATTGGAAAACTATTTTTATATGAAAAAAATTATATAGATAAAAATTTACAAACATTATACTTTTTAAAAAATCTTTACAGTCATGAAATATTTAAAATTTTAGGATCCAAAACGAAAAATATTCTTGTCATATATTATCTATGTATTTTTATTGGTAATTTTTTATATACATTTAGAAGAACGATGTCGTTTCTCGTTTACATCTCGCTAAATATCTGAATCATATAAAATCAATGACTCTCAAATCTTACATCTACTTGTTTATGGCGTTACTTGTAAATTATGCGATTTTACTACTTACAGCGTTCGTCGCGGCAAACGTTGCTCTATAGCATTCTCTTACGCTATGAAGGGACTCTGACTTGTCTCAGGTGGACATTACACTTCAATTCTATTTATTGTTATACAGTCGACGAAGACATTTCAAGGTTACCATTTGTGAGGATGCATTTACTTACGTGAATTCCCATTAACAATACACATTTATAATATTGCGTGTTCTGTTATTAACATTTTTTTCACATATTGTATAATTGACAATTATTTGTACGTATCTTGTATTTAATTACCGATTTTATTATTGTCAGTAGACAGTTGACGACTTTAATGTCGCTTAGAAGAGTGCGTGTTCATATTAATTACATTAACTGAATGAATGTTCTTTGAATAAATGTATCAGTAATATGTTAATTAAATTATGTTCGGTGCATATTTTTTTCTTGAATTGTTGTTGTAAATTGAAAAGATGATTTTTTTTTATATATTATTGTACATGTAGCTCAATGATAATTATTTCTCACTTACGATATTAAATTATAAATATATTTTGTACTTATTTTTCGCTCGTTTTTGATTGTATTGCATTGCATAAAAACATATAGATGACTTTATAAAATTAATATTGACAGTCATGTTGTACGAAGCGGCAATGAGTGCTCTAATAACAATTAGTACAATGAAACAAGATGTTAAACACAAAAATATAGTTGTAATTATGTTGTGTCCTCTGTATATGCATGTACTTGTATTAAACAAATATATATGGTCTTCCAATAAGCGCTTCAGAAGTTGAATAAATGGAAATAAAACAAAAATTATTTAATTAATTAGTTATTTATTTTATTTATTTTTAACCATATACTATGGCATTAATGATGGAATACAATTTCACTCATGACCACCACGACTTCTCTTGACATAGTTAATTTGTTTAGTCCAATTTTTAGTCCCTCTTTCACATAATTGTGATCCAGTTTCATGAATTACATGTTCAATGTTTATTTTGAATGCTTCTGTTGTTTTTGTGGTTTATCAGCATAAACATAATGATTTCACATAACTTCACAGAAAATAATCCAATGGAGTTAAATCGCATGATATTGGTGGCCAATTGATTGGCTCATTTAATGAAATAATGGACTCATTAAAATTTTGTTTCAATAAGTCTATTAAAGTTTTTACAATTTTTAAGCGTTGTTGAAGAGTTAAACGTTCTATTATAATTTATCAAACTATACTGAGTTGAAATGTCAGCTTGAAAAAAATTTAAACATGGCTGCCAACAGCTCTTAAAATTCTGACATTCTTATTGGAAAGCTCTATATATATATATATATATATATATATATATATATATATATATATATATATGTATGTAATTTTTTATAATTAATATTCTTTACTATGTGTATTATAATTCAACACCTTTCATATTTATCACGATTTTTTTTAAAAAATAGTTCTTATATGTCCTTATTTATTATTTCATCAAATTTAATTCAAGAATGTATCTTGTAATTATATTTAAACAACATTTTGATGAAAAATATTTCCTGAACTTTATATTTTAATTTTTAAAGTAATGATAATGTATGTTGTTATTAGTAACATAATAGTAGTTAATTTTTAATGAGTTCATTTAAATAAACATTTTTAACATATTTCTTCTCAGTACAATATATATATATATATATATATATATATATATCACGAAATTCAGATTAATATCTTTGTAAAATAATTATTTTTTATGTGTGGAATTTCTGTATAGAAAAACAGATATTAGTATTTCAAATGTTTATAGAAAAGTATCCCATTACATGAAATTTTTTAACATTTTTTTCTTAAGATTCATACTCTTAAACTATATTTTTAGAAAATGTTATATATGATACACGTATATGTATTCCATTTTGTCATTATTTTTAAAGTGTTTCCTGTCATTATCTATAAAATGAGTCTTTTTCGTACTCATTATACATTTCAATGAAACGTGAACTACTATTTCAAACACGAGTCAAAGAAGTTAATGTGTAGTGGAAATATTCATAGTAATTGCCAAAAAAGAAAATTCAAAATACAATTATAAGCTACTTATGTCATATTTATATTGTACTGAGATATAAAGAATTTCATTGTACACGAATTTTTCAAATTTCTTGAATAATTTAAAATTGGTAGTTTTTGTAATATTTATATTTTTTTGAAAATAAATATTTCAGGAATTATTCCAACATAAATTAAGATATATGAAATAACCTAGTGTTTTTTTTTTTAATTATATTAATTTTTATTTTAAGTAGATTAATAAAAATGGTCAATGGTTGTTAAATATTAATTTTTAATTTTCTCTAAATATATTTATATTTATATTGATATTATAATCTCAAAAAACATAATTTTAATTGCTTTCTTAAAATATTTACAATACAATTACAAAATCGTTTAAAGATTCCTGTTCAGTACTATTTAATAATAAGTATTTTTTAATATGAAAACCATTTAAACAAAATAACTTCTTTAAACCTTGCAAAAATACTTAATTATTATTTCTTTATGTATACATATGTATAATTTGGAAACGAAAATTTTATTTTATATCTTAAATTGATTTTTTATTTACTTCTTAAATATTATATGTAACATATTTTTAACATTAAAACTAAAAAGCAGATACTCATCAAGTAACATTTTTAAAACACAATTTATTAAAAAACAATTTATTTATATTTTTTTTTACTTAATGTTAGTTTTATTTCATATATATATATATATATATATATATATATATATATATATATATATATATATATATATGTGTGTGTGTGTGTGTATGTGTGTGTATATATGTATGTATTTATGTGGGTGTGTGCGCGTTGTTGAATGAAGGTCTCTCCACTTTTCTATCCACTGTTGGATGAAGGTCTCTCTTAAAATACTACCTCGAGTAATTCAATACTTTTTTCTTCCAATTCATTCTTACAAATTTTCTTATGTTTATCCTATTTATTCATAATTCTTTTAGAGCTTTCTATTATCTTTATATTCCCAATAATTTTTTTATGCACATTATATATATATATATATATATATATATATATATATATATATATATATATATATATATATAACAAGTTAAAAACTATATATTTAAGACAATTTATAACACTAAAAAAAAACTAGTATTGAAAATAAACAAGAGAATAAAATTGAAATGGTACCAAATCAAAAGAAATTAGCTTATTATAATTGCAAGATTTAAAATAGAAATAGACCAGTCATATAGTAAGTAGAGGAAACCCCTGATGTACAAAGAAAAATTTAATTGGAACCTAGATGTACACAAAGGTTCAGGAAAAACCCATGAATTGATGGAATGGAGATATAATGAAATTCATTGGAATGAATTGGAAGAGGAAGGCATTTGATCAGAAAAAGTGGAAAATTTTAGAAAAAGCCTTTATCTAGGAGTGGATTGAGAGAGGTTAATAATGATTATGATATATATATATATATATATATATATATATATATATATATATAGAGAGAGAGAGAGAGAGAGAGAGAGAGAGGGAAAGAGATTTTTTTTATTAAAAAACAAAGTTTTGAAATATAATAAATACCATGTTTTATAAATTAATGTACTCTCCCAAATATTATATATGTATCACACAATATCATATAGTAGTTGTTAGTTTCATTTTTTAATATGAAATTCTATAACAATTCATCATCATTCGTTAGCACCCAACGTGTATTATTATTTTATTCTATTTTTATATACTTTTTACTATTTTTTTTATTTAGTATATTTTTTTTGTTTCTTAAATATAATATATTTTCAAACTGTCTTATGAAAATCATGTTTGTAAAATAAAATAATAGTGACAATCTATGTGTACTAGAATAACATACAAATAGTTTTACTTTAAAGATGTTATTTGTACAAATTCTATTAAGAATTATTTCCACTTATTACCTAAAGAAACTTGAAATTGCCTCGTGGTTATATATGCATATATACCTGATTTTTTTATAAAAAAGGGTGTGTGTACTGATGTACGCACGCCAGAAGTGAAACTTCTTTGCCGTAAAGTAATAAAAAATTATAACAATTTATTCGTTTTGAATTTCTTCGTTTTCCATTGCTTCCTCCGATGGTGATTGAATAGGTATAAACGGTACAATTGGTTTATGATAAGTAAAGTAAGATATGAATGCCTTTGTCGTCACATTTTCTAAATACTTTGTGAATACGGCATCAATTGTAGTACCATATCTTTTTTTTCGGAAGTTTACCTACGTGAAGCTGATATGACCCTGAGTAGTATATGTAGGATATGCATATTGGCTAAGTGCTACACTGTGCCTGGGAAGAAATCCCTTAACCCGTGTTTCTTATTTGGATTTTGAGTAAGTTTAGTAGTAAGATTTACTGACTACTGTTATCGGCCGAGAATAGTTTCAAAAAACCCGACATATCTTGACTAATTAATGGTAAGGAGAAAAGAAAAGAAGACAGTACCATATTATATCTTGTCGTTGCAACAGTTAAATAACAAATACAACGTGTTGCTTATTTGCTTTGCAATACTAATCATATCTTAACACAGCGCGCATGCGTGATGGGCCTCACTACCTCTTTACACTATGCTCTGTGTATACTAGATTTCTCCCCACTTTTTTCTGCTGAACTGTAGATTCGTTACGTAACTTCCGTTGCATGTAAAAATTTTACCCCAATGCCGTTAAAGAAGTTTCACTTCAATAATAAATCTGATTGAATGTCTGTTTGTATAGGGTCATCCAAATGTGACACTTAGATTTGTATTTTATTAAAAAGAAACATGTGTATAGAGTGGTGTATAAGGAAAGATGTGTATGGTTTCTTTTTAATAAAACAAAACAAATCTAGGCGTCACATTTGGATGATCCTATATATATATATATATATATATATATATATATATATATATATATATATATATATATATATATATATATATATATACTCGTATATACACATATACACAAACTTGCGTATTCTTAGGTTTTCATGAAAATAATATTAAGAAACTCTAAAAATGTTCATTAAAAAATATCTGCAGTCATCTAGATAAGTAATGTGTTTGAATATCAACATCATTTTAGAAAATTCGCTCCTATTGTACCATCAGCTCATTGCTTAATTTGTTATGCTTGTATTTTACATTACAAAGAAATTTTTGTATAATAGACTGGCATTGTCTATGCAACACAGAAGCTTTTAAACATCTGATAACGATAATTAAGTATTTAAAAAATACAAAATCCAATACGTACAATAGATACATACAAACATCGTCAAATGTAACACGAGCATAGCGTGTTAAATTATTTGCGAAAGACTACATAAACCACGTCATCTAAGTAGTAGCGTCGCGTTATCTTTAAATCTAACAGATATCGCGCCAGGTCTTCTTGTTACCGTGCACACGCACACACGAATACTTGCACATGAGTAAAAAAAATATTTATATACACGTATATATCAAGCACACTTATGTATGTGAAATTACAGAAAAGTTGCACGTTTAAAAGAGCAGTGGCCAGTATGTATTATAATAGTGATCTGTTTAGTATTTATAGAACGATATAAGAGCGGTAGATCAAAAGTGCATACCAGTTTTCTGAAAAAAATAGAAATTAAATGTATTAATTAATTTCAAAACGGTAATTGTAATGTGTAGTCATGTTAGTATTTAAAGAAACATTGATTAAGTATATTCAGTTATCGTGTGAATTCTTCTGCTTCATTTAATTATAAGCAAATCTTACGTAATTTATTTCCTCTTTTTTTGTAAATTTCTAAATTTATTATTTTTCAGTTGTTTAAATATTTGCTATTTATAATTATTGAAGCATTCACTGTCTTGTTTTACTATTTAAATTCTTATTTAATTTTATTTATTTTTCTTTTTATTATCAATTCATGATTATAATATTAAAATATGCAATAGTATATTTTGTATTTATACATATATATATTATTTATTTTTAAAAAAATGTTTTTCAAATATATATATTTGTGTGTGTGTATACATACACATCCACATACATGAGTATATACATATATAGGTTTTCCAATAAGAATGTCAGAATTTTGACAGCTGGTGGCAGCCATGTTTGATTTTTTTAAGCTGATTTTGATATTTCAACTCAGTTAAATAAATCAATAAATGAAAGTTTAATAAATGGATTATTAAACTTATTTGGACAATAACTTTTTTCCAAATGAAATAAATCACTATCCCAAATATTATTAATTTTAAAATGTTGATAACAACTTCAATCGTTTATTTTTAGTTTACTTATGAACACTTGGATGACATCATCTTTAGAATATAAAATCTGTAATACACTAGTATTTTATTTTATTTTTGTTTTCATTTTAAAAACATTGTAAAAATTCACTCGATTAAATTAAAAAAATAAGCAATTATTAAATATTAATTAAAGATTTTGACATTTTGAGTAGAAAATCATTTAAATACATTTACATAAAAATAAATTTTATCATAATGCAAATTCAATTTTTTTATCTCAGCGTTTAATAAAACTGATTATTTTTTTCGAAATTGTTTATATATATATATATATATATATATATATATATATATATATTCACACAGACCCACACATACACACATATGAATATATACACATAAAATAAGATGAAAATTTAATAAATATTATTGTTTTCATTCGGACATAAATCATTTTTTAAATAAAATAAATCACTACCCCAAACATTATTAATTTTAAAGTATTGATAGTAACTTTAATTTTTCATTTTTAGTTTAGTTATGAGTGTTTGGGTGATGTCATCTTTAGAACACAAAAATATAAAATCTGTAATATACTAGTATTTAATTTGTTTATTTTCATTTTAAACATAACATCATTGTAGGAATTCACTTAATAAAAATAAAAAAGTAAACAATTTTTGACATTTTGAGAAGAAAAATTATTTAAATTCATTCAAACTAAAATAAATTCTGTCATAATTCCAAATTAACTCGTTTGTCTCATCGTTTAATAAAACTGGATATTTTTTCGAAATTATATATATATATATATGTGTGTGTGTGTGTGTGTGTGTGTATATCTATGTATGTATGTTTCTATTTCATTAAATTCAATTTTCATCTGATTTGAAAACTCATTGTACGTAACTTTTGTCTTGCCA
The DNA here is from genome assembly GCA_029203775.1 of Neoneuromus ignobilis. Lineage (NCBI taxonomy): Eukaryota > Metazoa > Arthropoda > Insecta > Megaloptera > Corydalidae > Neoneuromus > Neoneuromus ignobilis. The sequence continues at coordinate 49,129,935 of CP092090.1, forward strand.
TGATTCATCAAGTTAAGATTTTTTGTCTTCATCTAATTCTTCTATTATTATTTTGAGTATATCTAATTTTGTTGAGAAAATAATGTCTTCGGAAAATCGTACATAAATAAATATATCATCTTTTACTTCTATTCATTTATATTCCTATTTAGGTAACAAATATTTCTTCTAGTAAACTATACGAGGGTGGTTTGATAAGTATGGTAAATAAATTTATTGTTTAACTTAATTAATTAATTTAATTTAGTTTTTCTTACTTTTTTACCACACTTATCAAACGATTTTTATATAATAACTTTAGTGATTTCGTATAGTTCTGTCTCACTTTCTTCAAAATTTTAAACTTATTTAAATGCAACATTTCTATAAATGTAGATTTTTTAACAACAAATAATACATATTAAAAAAAATCAAGATTTAATACATTTAACAGAGTACATCAACTACAGAGTTTAATATTTGCTATATAGAAAAATTAACAAACATCTTTAATTCGAAGAAAATCTTTTTAAATGACATACGTTAATTAAATAATATGAATACTTAGTGAAATTTTTAATTAATTGTGTATAATACTCTTCACTATATATCATTTTTAATTGATACTTTATTAAAATATGTTCGTATAAAAAAAATCATACAGAATGTATATCAGATCATAATAATTAAAAACGAATTACGTTTTCATGTTTACTAACATCATTATTATACGCTTCATATACTTTTATTTTATATTTTTCGGTAACATCGTTATATGTTGAACTGTATTCTAGAAAATTGTACATTTAAGATATATTCGTTAAAAATATTTTTAAATTTATAATAATGTGTTAGGATTTATAATAAAACATAGGGTCATCCAAAAAACGCGCCTACATGTTTCTTTTTAATAAAACACAAACTATTTGGAATTTGTTCAAACTGTTTTTTATTGAAAGTACTATTCATTATAATTACATGTGGAACAGAATATCGTTCAAATGTCGACCACAACTGCGTCTGCAGGCATCAATTCGAATATCGAAATTTTCAATGACTTTTCGACATGTTGCTGGATTAATTTCACGAATTGCAACTCGAATGTTATTTTTTTAGTTGAATTATTGTTTATGGCTTGTTATTATAGACTCTACTTTTTTTAAAAAAAACACAATAAAATCTAATGGTGTTAAATCGCATGATCTTGGAGGTCAATTGAAATCTGTATTTCGTGAAATTACACATTGACGAATTTTCAATCACAAAAACTGAATACTTTTTCAAATTGTGTGACATGTAGTACCATCTCGCTGGAAATAGACATCAGACACATCAATGTCATTCAATTCTGACCATAAAAAGTCACTCGACATTGATTAATATCGCTCAGCATTCACAGTAACAGCATTTCCAGCATTATCTTCAAAGAAAAATGGTCCAATGATTCCATTTGCCCAAAATGCACACCAAATAGTGACTTTTTCTGGGTGTAGAGATTTTTCATGAATAACTCAGTGATTTTCATTATCCCAGATAGGACAATTTTGCTTATTAATGAATCCATCCATTGTGAACTGAGTTTCATTACTAAATAAAATTTTACTTGAAAACAATGGATCTGTTGTTCGTTGTTCAATAATCGTTGTTCAATCTAACTAACGAAATTACGACGTTGTAAATGATCCCTTTTTCAATTCCTGGGTTAATTGATTTTTTACGCTTCTAAATGCAAATGTTCATGCAAAAATCCTCCATAAAGTCATAAAATATGCCCAATTGATGTTGTTGGTTCATTTTCGACACTTTCACTTATAACAGCAATATTTTCATTTGTGTGTATAGTTTTTGGTCTTCCACTTTTCGGTTTATCAATAACACAATCAGTTTCTTCAAATTTTTTCAATAATTTTTGAACTGAAGACTGATTTGACCGATGATTTACATCAAAAAAATCACGAATTTTGCGATCAGTATTTTTAAAAAAACGCCCATTTTCATAAGTTTTAATAATGAAAATGAAAATACATATCAATGGTTAAAATTGCAACTTTCTACTGAAACAAGAAGGATTATTATGTCATTTAAAAAGACTTGACATGTAAACATTATTTAGTACTGACATCTAGGCGTCACATTTGGATGACTCCGTATTTGGTGAAATAGAATTATATATATATATATATATATATATATATATAATGTGTGTGTGTGTTTAAAAAATGTATAAAAACAATTTTAAATCCTCTATTAGTAATTTCAATTATAGCTGAATAGAACATATAGTAAATAAACAAATTATCGAAAATAAGACATCTGATTTATAATTTCGCAATTTATAAACACTCATTGGATGTTATAATAATAATTGACAAAATTAGTCAATTTAGTGGTACACTCCAGTAGCGAATATCCTGTTCATAACAGGCAATAATTTGGCAACGAACGGTTGATATTTTATCGAGCCGGTTCGAGTAAGCCGGGTAGCTCATCCTCTGATTAATTATAAGACGCAAGTCGCATATTCCGTTGACGCATTAGAGTTCTGTTATGGCAACAAGGAGACCATCGACCATTATCTGTTTGGCTCTACACCACTATCGAAGACCGGTTGCAGTTTTCGTAAATCACTATAATTTATTTATTATTATTAATTCACAATACGTCTTTAAGTATATACGTTGCAACGGAAGATTTATTATACTGAATCCTTTCAGTTTCTTTCTTATATAAATATAAAATTAGTTCTTTCTTATATAAATTACATTTTTTTTAAATGATATTAAAAAAAAGATTAATGTACATTACAGCTTCCAAATTCGATTAGTTCATAAAATTTAAGTACAATGTGTTTTATAAATTGAAAATCGTACGCATAGTACATCAACAAAAAAAACTTACAGTTTTTTCACATTACTAGAACATAATATGATACTTGAACTAAATTTATAATCTAGTAATATTAAATAAATGATTTTAATTGTTAATTAAGAAATGAAGAATTTTATGTAGAGTCTAAATCGCTTGATCTTTTTCGTCTCGCAAACATGCAATTAAGATCAACGTAACGAGGATATGCTCTTACAAAACATAAGATTTAAAAAAAAAAACTATTCAGCCTTGCATTAACTGAAAATGTTGCAGTTGATGATGATATGATAAATACAGAATGAATTAGAATTACTATAATACTTTGTATTTTGTAAGCTATAAAAGAGATTTTAATAACTGAAACTACTTAAAACGTTTATTATGTATGGATTTATTTAAAATTTATAAATCGTAAACCAAATCAAATTTAAAAATTATAATTCTATTATATGGTTTAAAATAAAACGACATGTAAATGCACAAGCTTTTAATTTCTTTCATTTGTATTTTTTTAATTTGATTTATATATATTCGTTTTTATTTAAATTTCAATAAAAACGAAATACTTAAATGATAATTAACATTTTTTTTTGTTTCAGGTATGTATTTTTTCTTGCCGATTCCTTTGAAAGAGTTTGAATACTTTCTATTGTATATGTAAGTTTTTTTTATTTTCTTCATTAATTTCTTATTAAGTAAATTTTGAAATATTTGATTCATAAATTTTTGTTTGAGATAGTTGATTATTTTTAGTACTAACATGACTATGCATATATATATATATATATATATAATATTAATTAAATGATTTAATAATTTTCTACCTTAGACATTGATATCTTTGCCTGTCTGGGAGATTTAAATGCATTTTATAGAAAGTTATTTATAGAATATTATTTATTATTAAAAAATTATTATGTATGTTTGTGTGTGAGTGAATGTGTGTATGTGTATATAACACGATTTATAAATATATAGTGAAATTAAATTCAATAGATCACAAATTATATTATTTTAAAATATTGTTTAAACTGAAAGTTAATAACATTAGTTTTTTATGAATAAAAAGTCCATTTCTCATTCAATTCAGTTCTTCCATTGAAAATAATTTATTATAAACAAAATAATAAGTAATAAAATTTTTTATAAGAATCTATTCGTCTCTAGTTACAATTTTTTCGAATATAAATTTTTAATATCTGTTGTATGCATGTTTATATATATATATATATATATATATATATATATATATATATATATACGTGTGTGTGTGTATATATGTTTTATCATAATTTTAATTTTAATTAAATAATTGTCATTATATGTTTCTAGACTTTAAAATATCTCTTAAAAAATATTTATGTAGCATACTAATTTTTTTTATTAAGTATATCTTACTAAAAATATTATAAAATAATTTACACTAATTCTTATTTAATACTAAATGTAAATAATTTCAATATGAAAATTTCTTAATATTTGAGTTTTAACAAATATAGTCTTTAACCATCGAGAGAATTTTATTCCAAAACAATTTTACTTCAAATTCATTTTACGTTTTTTCATAAATCAGTTATTATTAATATATGTATCTATGTGTTTATTCACACATATGTATACATATATTCTGTTATAATCGTGATTAGCAATTAAATTAATTGTAATTATCTGTTTCTAATCCTTTCAATATCTTTTGAATAATCTTTATAATAGTATCAATCCTTTATACTTAAATATCATTTTTTTTAAGCGTGATAGAACTTTAAATTGAATCCCTGTCGAAAATTTTATCTAACCTAAAACACTCTTTATCGTACCTATACACATACACACACATGCATATATATATATATATATATATATATATATATATATATAAAGGTGTTTTTTAGGTTAAATAGAACTTTTGATAGGGATTCAATTTAAATTTCTTTCACGCTTAAAAAACACCATATACTTTTTTGTTACTACTGTAAAGTAAATAAAACTGACATTGATTTACGATTGAATATAAATAATTTGATAATGAAAATTTTTTTCTCAATTTCTGACTTTTAAAAAATATTTAGTTATTGATTTTATTATATTATAGGAACTACATGATGTATTTTAATTTTATTTTCGTTTTATTAATATGTTTATTTATGTATATATATATATATATATATATATATATATATATATATATATATATACATACGAGGATCGTTTGATAAGTATGGTAAATTTATTTATTGTTTTATTTAATTAATTAATTAAATTTAATCAATTTAAAAATCAATTTTAGTCAATTTTTTTTCATTTTAGTTTTTCTTACTTTTTTACCATATTTATCAAACGATCCTCGTACATATATATATATATATATATATATATATATATATATATATATATATGTCATACATTTGTTTTCAGTTAAGTTTCATTTTGTATTTTTCATTCAATATTTATACCATTTTCTTGAGTGTGATAATTACTTATATTTCAGGTATATTTGGCATTGAAAATTATAATAATTAAATATACCACATATAAATCGATACAATTATTCATTGTTTAGCTTTCAATTAAAATTAAAGAATGTTATGTTTGTACATGCTTTCTATTTATATATATATATATATATATATATATATATAATATTTGTTTGCGTGTATGTGTACATTTGTTACCTGAATTTAGTATTGAAAATACCCATCGATGATAATTATTTATCTAACAATGTATCTACTAATGTTGATTTTAGAAAAATACAGTTGCGTTATTTATCAAAGGATACACATGTTATCTGCCCCTTATAGCGTACACACATTCATCAAACATAACTCGAATGATGCGATAAGATATTTTCTCGGACGCGGTATACACGATTTTAATTAATTAATTAGTGAAGTGTATAAAGTATCTCTGGCTTACAGCTGTCCGAGGCGCCCGATCTGGTTTACAATAGAGGAAGGCTTAGAAGAGCGGTCGGACCTCGTTCGGCTCACTGCACTGTTGACAAGCCGTCATTCCTTGAATGTTTTTTTTCCTTACAGAAACGAAACTAAATTTAACGAACAAAACATTAATTCAACTGATGGCCGTCATTCATATCAAGCGAACGCAACACTGTGATGTGTTTCTTTTTTGTGTACCACCTCTTTGTGGTTTTCGATTAAAATTAACTTTTTCGTTCAGTGTCAAAGAATTACTTTCGATTCGTTCAAAATGCGAATCGATACGTAGATGAATTGAATGGATAGTCACGTTACATAATACAATGTCTACCTATGAGTTTTTGGTTCACATCACGGTCGCGTTTCCTTTATTTGTACTTACGAAATTTTCGATTATGTCTTGTAACAAATTTCATGATCAGGCTTTTTATTCTACATCCACACTAATATACAGAAAAAAACACGCACATACAGATCTATACATCAACCACATGAAAAAAATTAATTGAAGTATTTTTAATAATTTGTAAAACTCTTCTTTCATTTTTTTAAACCGGGTTACGATTTTCTCATTACATGGTTATGTTATAAGACAAAATTTCACTATTTTATAATTTACATTGTATTCTAACAAACTCTTTTATTCTATTATATATATATATATTTATATATATATATATATAATATCCATATATATATATATATATATATATATATCCATATTTATTTTTAATAAAACACAAACTATTTGAAATTTTTCAAGCTGTTTTTCTTATTAAAAATATGATTCATTACAATTATACGTAGAACAGAATATTGTTCAAATGTCCACTACGACTTTGTCTGTAGGCACTAATTCGAATAACGAAATTTTTAATGACTGTTCGACATATTTCTGGATTTATTTCACGAATTGCAATTTGAATATTATTCTTTAGGGCAATAATTGTTTATGGCTTGTTAGCATAAATTGGACTTTTGAAAAACGCACAAAAAAATCTAATGGTATTAAATCGCATAATCTCGGAGGCCAATTGAAATCTGTAATTACACGTTGTCGAAATTTCGATCCCAAAAACTGAATGTTTCCTTGAGTTGTGTGGCGTATAGCACCGTCTTTCTGGAAATAGAAATCAAACACATCAATATCATTTAATTCTGGCCATAAAAAGTCACTCGACATTGATTAGTATCGCTCAGTATTCACATTAACAGCCTTTCCAACATTATCTTCGAAGAAAAATGATCCAATGACTCCATTTTCCCAAAATGCACACCAAACAGTGATTTTTTGAGTGTGTAGAAATTTTTCATAAATAACACGAGGATTTTCATTTCCCTAGATACGACAATTTTGTTTAATAATGAATCCATGTATTGGGAACTACGTTTAATTTTTGAAGACAAATTTGCTTCAAACCAATTAATCTGTTGTTCGTTGTTCAATAATCCAACTAGCGAAATTACGACGTTGTAAATGATCTATTTCTTTCAATTCCTGTGTTAAATGAATTTTGTACTTACGTAAATACAAACCTTTATACAAAATCCTTCATCAAGAGTCATAAGGTATCGCCAATTGATGTCTGTTCATTTTCAACACTTTCATTTAAAGGAACAATGTTTTCATTTGCGACTATGATTTTTGTTCTTCCATTTTTTGTTTTTTTAACAACATAACCAATTTGTTATATTAATCTTTGAATTGAAGACTAATTTAACCGATTATTTACACCAAAAAATTACGAATTTTGCAATGGGTATTTTTCAAAGAACGTTTCATTTTCATAATAAGTTTAAATAGTGTAAATTCGTTGTGCAAGGTATTTATAAATGGTTAAAATTGTAACTTTCTACTAAAACAAAAAGAATTATTATGTCATTTGAAAAGTCACGACCTGTAAACATTATACAGTGCTAACATTTAGGCGTCACATTTGGATAATCCTGTATATATATATAAAAAAGGAAAGAAGAAAAAACTCTTATACACTTTATATAAATTCAATATTCTAACTATGTTTGATTTTTTTCAATATTTGTTATATGTGATTATTGTAATGTCTGTATATGCCATTATAATTGATTTCATTGAATATCGAGTAATATTCTTTTACGAGTATTATACTTATCTATATTAAATAAAAATAAAATAATATAAAAGTTAACTTAATGCTATAATCATTGCGTTATTGATCAATTCTGATTTTTTTCTTAAAGAAATCAACCCCACGTGTCATTTAACTATCAGTACGTTTCAGTCATTAAATTATAAATAAATTTCATTTGACATAATATTTGTGGACAGTAAATTGTATTTATGTAAATTAAGTAATATAAACTTTTCTAGAATTCATATAAACCGATTATTCTGAAATATAACGAAAGGTCAACTGTCTCGTGTGTCCCGTGAGCTGTGATGTCGGCGCATCAAACATCCGTCACGCCGCTCTTGTCCGCGGAGCGAGACGTACAGTGTGATTCGTTCTTCTTCTTTACTCGCACAACACACAGACGCATACACACATTCACATGTAAATATAACTGATACAAACACATCGACTGTTTGTGAGTAATCAGCGCAGACTGTTGCTGCAGCGACAGCCTCCATAATATGCATTCCTCGCCTGTTATTTTCCTGTCTATTATTCTATTTAGTCGAGTAAGAATAGCCACGATAACCTTCCAATTTGAAAAATGTCAGTCGTCGAAGACGAGGGTCCTTCTTCTCCGGATCATTCTGTCAGACTGGTTGACGTGCTGGCCGTATACCTGGATCATATTATGATGATGATGATGATGACGAAACCAACTCGAAATGATTTGAAATACAAATGACATGCCCTTCAGATTTGGAAGTTGTCTCGAATCATTCAGCCATGTCACAAGACAAGACTTCACAACAGCAACAACTACTGCCGGAGCTTACGGCTGTATGGCGCGTTGTTTTGTGTGCCGCTAGCTTGACCAGAACCGATTGATGTGCTGGCCAGCATTTTAAAGTCAACTTGAGATTCAGAAAATTCTTGTTGTTTCGGTATATAGATGTACACCGTACAATGTTCATAGTTTTTGTACGGTTCTACCGCGCGCCCTCCGACCGTGTGTTCGGTGCGCGGCCGCTTTCTCGATACAACAAACGGTCGCTTATTAAATCTCAAGCTCGTAACTATACAAGTCTTCGGGTAATAGTTTTATTATACACCTACGGCAAGTGATTGGCCACTGTTTTGACCACAACTGTTTCATCTTTATCGAAGTGTACCACCGAGCGCGGGTACGAGACGTATAGCCTTTATTATGATATATTCTATGTCATCGCACGAATTTACAACTCAATTGTTGCGAATAATTTCCTGAAAACTTGTTATGAACAATCACAGATAAATTATACAAACACTAGCGCTATACCACATACACCGTACAAAAAATACACATTTAATCATCGGTGTTTGTTTTATTACTACTTAAGTATTTTTTTTGTTGTAATGAAATATTTAAAGCGTCAATTATCGAGATAAAAAAATTTATAATAATAATATCATAAACTTGTTTCTTGAAAATCACTCATATTTATTTTGAAATATAAACATTAATCAATTTTATAACATATTTCAGAAATTACTGCATATAAAATCAGGGCATTTATTATTTAAACCTAGAATTTCAATTTTAAAAATGTTATTATAGTCCAAAAAATAATTATAAAATCGCAAATTTAACATTTTGTTTAAATTAATATAGTTAATAAGCAAAACTGTCTTATCTGGGTTGATGAAAATTCTCATGTTATTCATGAAAAATCTCTACACCCACAAAAAAGTCACGATTTGGTGTGCATTTTGGGAAAATAGAATCATTGGACTATTTTTATTCGAAGATAATGCTGGAAATTCTGTTACTGTGAATACTGTGCCAATATGTGCCAATACCAATCAGTGTTAAGTGACTTTTTATATCCAAAATTGAATGATATTGAAGTATCTGATTTAAGACGGTGCTACATGTCACACAACTCGAGGAAACATTCAGTTTTTGCGATCGAAATTTCATCAACGTGTAATTTCACGAAATGCAAATTTCAATTGGCCTTCAAGATCATACGATTTAACACCACTAGATTTTTTGTTGGGTTTTTTGAAAAGTCGAGTCTAAGCTAACAAACTACAAACAATTAATGATCTAAAGAATAACATTCGAGTTGCAATTCGTAAAATAAATCCAGCAACATGTCAAACAGTCATTAAAAATTTCGATATTTGAATTGATGCCTGCAGATGCAGTCTTGGTGGATATTTGAGCGATATTCTGTTCTAAATATAATTGTAATGAATCATAATATCAACAAAAAAACGCTTAAAAAATTCAAACAATTTGTGTTTTATTAAAAAGAAATATGTAGGCGTGTTTTTTGGATAACTATATAATAAGTAGCAATATTAGCGTCTTTATATCCATTATTGAATTAAAGTCACTCTTAAAACTTTCCATTTCGACTGATTTAATTTCTGAAGAATTTTCTTTTCTCTTTGTCTCATATATCCATGGATTTCTTTCTAGAATTTTTATATATTTAAATTCCTAATTAATAATTTCTTTTTCTCATATAAAATAAACTAAGACAGTAAGTCATAACAATACACAAAACAATTATTGATACTTTGTCTTCAAGAACATTAACAATACCAAGACTAACACAGATATACAAAAAACACACACAATAAAATCCTAAAAAAAATCAATAATTTCTCCTATTCATCGGTGGTTTCTTCTTCTTGCTATATTATATCATAAATCTATATATCTATATCATAGATCCATTTCGATTACTCACTTTTGCTGTAATGTCCGTAATATTTGTTTTCTTTTTGATCCAATCAGTTTTTATTCTATCTTACATATTAAAGTTTCTACAAGTATTTTTGATTCTTCTTTGTGCTCTTGGAACGAATGAATTATTTTGAAATTTAAGATCCAAGTTTCACTGTAAAAATCGATAGAATGATTTGATCAAAAACTTCTTTCTTTAAGCATATATAAATATTAATAATATGAGTATTTCTTCCGAATTGAAACTATTCTATTTTATTCTTCTCTTTACTTCATTTACAAATATGGATATTAATGAATGACAATTTAATTTCATTGCCAATAAAAAGAAATCTATGAAATTGATTAAGCATTTAGAAAAACTTTTAAATCCATTAAATGCTTACGTAACTAAGTGTTAATTTCATTATTCTCGAAATATTCATTTTCAACATAACCACTTTTTTTATTTTTTTGAAATGTATATAAAAAAAATTCAAACGTTCTAACTTTTATTATGTGCTAAAATCTTTATCGACTGTCACTGCTTTTACATTTCATGTTTGAAGATTGTTCATTAACAAAATATATAATTATTTTCAATAAAACGCGTGGGTAGATAATTGCCACTTTGAGGAACACTTTCAACTCTGTGGTTATAAATGTGTGAAAATATGTTTCGTGTAAATAAGCGTGAACGTTTTTAAAATATCTAAAATGAAATTTATGATATATACAAATGTTATATGAATATGATATATGCATTTATTCAAAACGAACTCTCGGACAGTGAAACATGAGTTCGAATTTAGACTTTTGAAATGCATTGATTATATATATATATATATTTATATGTAATTCCTGAATTTAAATTCCTAATACATTTGCACAAAGATATAATTTATGTATACAAAATTTTATTTTTTACATTATGTAATTAAATACTTTTGAATCTTCAAATATTTGCATCAAATATATTTAGTAATCTGCATCAAGATTAACAATAACATTCCATAATATTAACATTAAACTTCTCTGAACATTTTCATTAGCCAAGTACAATTCACAAAAAAATGTTTAAGTAAACTAGTATGACAACGTATTAAGTAATGTGTTATAAGTAGTATCTTATCTCGAATCATCTTTCGTTAACATAGCATTTTCTTAACGAGCAGTAATCTTGACGGCATTCTAAATATAACTCGATTAAATAAATAATACACATTGCTTTAATGAAGAATTATTATTCGGTTACAAGTCGAATTTCAACGATAATTTAACCAAAGTTTTATAAATCGTTCATTGTTGTTGACATTTCAATTTGGGTTTTGTTCAGCAGATATTTAAATTGTGAAATGAGTTTTAATAATAAATGTGTTATTTTTTATATTCGAATACTTTTTTATGTCTTTCTAATTTTTATTTCAATATGTTTATAATAAAATAATTTAAATTTTAAATTTAATAACATTCTGAATTAAAGTTCAAATTTTTAAAATAAAAAATCAATTTTGGAGTTTACAATGAGTTTTTTTAGTGACTATCACTAATCTGGCCATTTGTATTGATTCTCTATTAATATTTTAAAATACCATATATTTGAAAAAAACGTATTGAAACATAAATATTTATAATTATTAAATATTTTAATCATAATTAAGGGTCATGTATAGTCAGGAAAATCCGTTTATAATAAGGATCTAAATAAAAAATTCCAAATTTATATTATTTTTTAACAAAATCTTCTTTAACATACAATATTCTATTTTTAAAACTTTCTAGCTTAATTAAAACAAATATTTTATAAAAATATTTCTAACACTAGACACACTTTTTCAAATATCCATATATATATATATATATATATATATATATATATATATATATATATATATATATATATATATATATATATTTGCAGTAACATATCTCTTATTACTGTTGGATAAAGAAAGGTTTCTATATAAGCTTTAATTAATAATAAATTTAAATGTTAAGAAAATATATTTTTACACAAGTACCGTTATATTATTTAAATTTCATTCGAAATAATGTCAATTGACATTTAAAAATCTATTATGACATTTTTTTATTAAATATTAACATGTTTTTCATCGATAGTGGATTTTATTAGATTAAATGTAAAAGTTGTATTTTATATTTAAATCTTATTTTTTTTTATTTTATATATATATATATATATATATATATATATATATATATATATATATATATATATATATATATATATATATACACACATAAGTGTATATGTACGCGCAAGTATCTGAAAATAAAAATTGTTGGAGAGCTAAAAAAATATTATCGAAAACTGTCATATTAACATTTATACCTCATTATCGGAATACAAATAGAAAGATGTGTCCATAAGAGATTTGGTCATGAGTGGACACTGGTTAACATCAGACAACAACTCAACAGCAACCTGACCGTGTATTTCAACTCAATGAATAATATAATTTTGAACTTATTAAATTTTAATGGAATCATGTCGTCAAACATCAGAATCGTGATACCGTTAAAGTACACAATACACTCATATATGTGTATATATATATATATATATATATATATATATATATATATATATATATATAAAATAAAATATGTTGAGTGTTACGTGAATAAGTTTGATTATTTGTATAAGATAACTATTTATATATTGATTCGTAAAGTATTGAAAAAAATCATGCTTCGAGCATAGTAAATAATTTATTTATTTCGTTTTTATTACGTGTAGTGCTTGTGACACCTGGAATTTACATTTCTTGAAAGTGAATATCGTCATTGTAAAAATTGACAGATTGTATACAAATCTTTCAGTTTATCAGCGTCGCGTAGATGCATGTACGTGTAGTAAAGATTTGCTGTCTGCATACAAATTATTTGCAAGAAATAAATCGGTTATCGAGAAATCTGTAGTTCGATATCTTTTTTTTTCTTGTCCTGTTATAAAAGAGTTGCCAATATTCAATACACATCATACATTTCTTACATTCTTTAATGCCATTTATTTCTTTTCTTTTTTTATTCTATCTAAGAAACTTCATTTTTCTAGTCTTGTTTTTCACTTAATCACAGTTTAAGTACATTGTTTTAATCTTAATTCTATTTATATAAAAAAGTTGTTTTTTGTAATATTTATTTATCCAGAATAAAAAAGTAATCTTTTGAAATCTACATACAATTATTAATAATATAGAAATATTATTAATCATACTATTTTAATAAAAATATGTATTTGAAAATTTTTTAAACGAATAATATGTACAGTAAAAAATAATTCAGTAGTAGAATTGTCGTTGGAACAATATTATTATCGGTTGTATCGTCTCAGTTTTAAACATATACATAAAAAAATATAGTTTATTTCAATCTTTTATGTTTATATTGAAATTATTTTTTCATTATTAAAATAGTTTTAATAAATTAATTTTCTACTTTATATTTGGTTGTTCATATTTATATAAGTAGCCCAAATGAGACTAAAGGATGTAAATCGAGATTTTAAGTTATATCATTCAGTTTCATTTAGGCCACCTGTAGTATAAGATGTAATAACTAACCCTTATAAAAATTTTCTTGTGCTAGATATCCATTTGATAATTTAAAAAAAGGAGTTATCTGCAAACTTTTTCTTTTGATCAAATCATCTAGTTGAATTTTCCTAGCAATTAATAGCTTGTAATATTTATTCAAAAATAAATATGTAATTTCTCCTTTTATATGATTTATATAAGGTGTTACATCAGGAACACACATTCATCATCACTCAGTCAAAAAAGTTCTTTTTATTTAAAAATTAATTTGTGCACATCTGATAGGACACCCTATACATATATAACTTTTATTATATACTACATCTGTGTTATAATACATATGTCATTATTTTTATTTTGTCAATTGTTAATCGAAATCTTAAGATATTAATTAAAAACTTAAAATGGCAATAAATTTGTTTGGATAATAAGTTTCTTTTTAAAAATTATTTTTATGAGTTATAATTAAAACTTTAGTTCAAATATAATTTGATTTTTTGCCTAACTTTTTTCACAAATAAATAACTATTCCAACTCTGAAAGATTTTATTAAAATATTCAAAAAAAAATAATCACAGTTCATAAAAATGTATTAAATATTTTATGTATTTGAGTTCTGAATAAAAATACAAATAAGTCAAAAAGTAAACAATATATAATTATAAAACAATTTATTATAAAACGTAAATCTGTTATGGTATTGATTTTGTTATTATTATTTATTGTGTGTTAAATAAAAATATACATTTCGAGTAAAATCAGTTTTATGTTATTTTTTTTAATAAAAAAATTAGAGCTAAATAAATACAACATTTAGTTATTATTTCAATTATTAGATACTACATTCAGTATGAGTTTTTATTACATGATAAGTGTATTTTAAAATTGGTAATTTGAAAAGTTTGTGACATTTATTTATTTTTTTAATAATCGAATAATAAATCTTGTTTTGTAATTTAGTTCACATTTAAAAAGCAACATATTTTTTTATTATGCAATTAATATACCACTATGTACATTTTATATTAACGTTTTTTATTCTTCTCTTAACTAAAATATTTGTACATATTTTGAATTATTGCTTTGTGAAATTTATTAAATTGTATAATGTAAAAAAATCTCATTGACTGTTAGTAACAATAATTTAAAAAATAATCGTGGTGTTAACTGTCGAAATTGCACTCTATATACATTATATATATATATATATATATATATATATATATATATATATATATATATATATATATATATATATATATTTATATATATATATATATATATATATATATAAATTGTACTGCCTTGTTACCGAATGTGACAATGTCCTCTGCTACAAAACGTTATAACAATGAAGATTATTTCTTGTACTTCATTCGAAGAATACTAAGCAAACTTTTGTGAATATGAAATTTGTTTCAACATGTTTTGTTGAATACATAATTTTCTTGTCGGTTTTGTTGAAATCACATTTAAATGTGACTTGTTGTTCTTACGATATCAGTTCCTTAATAAGAATTAGTTTGGTTCTAACACTTAGATCAAAAAGTACGTTCTTAGAATAAGAAATCCGTTGTCCTTTACAAAATTTATAAACGTATTTTCAATTTGTCTACAAAATTTATATATTTATTTTATGAGATAAACAATAAAGAACTGTACTTTTATTTATAATCTTCAAATATAATTTTCGTTTATGGTATTATTATTGAAATTAATAGATTAATATTCAATACGCGTTTACAAATCTATTAGTATTATAAAAATTCAAATTCTGTATTCGGATGTAAAAGAACTTTTAATCTTTTTAACAAAGAATAAAATATATATTTATAAATTTATATCTGTGAATAATATACTGTCATTATCAATTTTATGGTTAAATAGTAACTTGAATTATCTTTAATACGAGTAATAAATTTATTTCGAATTTATTCATTAACTTTATATATATATATATATATATATATATATATATATATATATGTATGTATGTATGTATGTATGTATGTGTGTGTGTAAGTATATAAATGCAGTCTACCTAAGGGAGTAAATCTTGAATAAAAAATTTTCATTAACTTATGTAGTCGCGTCGTAAGGATGACCAAGTACAAATAAATGATAACATTTATTGAGGCTTTCATATAGCAATAAGCTAATATAAAATTACACACACACATACATATATATATATATATATACACATATATATATATATATATATATATATATATATGTGTATGTGTGTGTGTGTGTGTGTGTATGTGTATAAATTACTTGACATTTTAATTATTTTCTCTCAATTTAATAGATCATTATTAGTATTTAACTCTTAATAAGATATAAAATATATCTTTACAATTTTCATATTTTTTTAATACTTACTCTTTATGTAAAATTGCTAATGACAATTTTATTATTTATATTATATTCAGATAGTAATATAGATACTGTATATACAAATACCTATTTTTATTGCTTAGTGAATATGACATAAGTACTGATTATTTTTGAGAAAATATTGCAGAAATAAAAACTTTAATAACCAAAAAAGTTATAATCATATAAATTGAATTTTATAATTGTAAATATTTATATTTGAAATACTAATATTTACAAACAATATGCTAAATATTTATTATTATTTTTGAAAAATTTCAAGGTTATTTTTTTATTTTTCATTAATAATTCTAAATATTTTTTTTACTAGAAATATTTGATTTAAATTGTAATTCGAATTGTCTCCTTTTTTAATCTTTTCAATAATGAAATAATTAAATATTAAATGTAAATATTTATGATTATTTGTCTTAAAACTGTGACAATTTTCTTTTACTCAAATAAATTATCACTCCAACATCATAATATATTATAGTGTTTAAAAAAATAATTATTGACACTTTCTAACATATTGTGGTGTTGCAGTGATAATTCTTTCGTATGAAAGTGATATTGTTTTAAACTCAATTTTTATTTCATAAATTTAAATGAATATATATTTTTAAATCAATGATTTGAAAATACAATCTAAATATATTTTTTTATAATGTTACGATCTAGTCTAAGACTAATATGTAACTTAATTTTATTATTAAAATACTAAATGACTTTAAGTATAAAAGTCACTCATTGGTGTCTCTTAGGTGTGCCAACAATTTGAGGCACACTTTTCTAGTGCACTACTTTGATTTTATCACTAGCACTATCTCATTACACTAGCTCAAAAGACTTCTTCTTCTTGAATCTTCTTATTAAGTTCGTATTGTCGAGGAACTGGATAGCCTTCACATTCACGTGTTGTAAAAGCCTTTCTTTGTATCTTCTTGAACATTTCTAAATTTTATTGTCCAAAAACTCAATTTTCAGGTCCCTATGGAGGTCATCATTTCTAATATACCAGAATGCAATTACGATATTCTTTAACACTTTATTTTGAAAATTTTGAATAATTTTTATGTTACTCTTTTTGGTACAACTCCAGAGCTGTATTCCATAAGTCAAATCTGGCTTTAATATTTGTTTATATAGTAATCGCTTGTTATGTACTGATAAGAATTTCGTCCTAAAAGCCAATACATTTTTTGATATCTAATGTCAAATTCTTCCTTTTTCTTTTTCACATGAGCTTTCCAAAGAAGAAAACTATCAAGGTATTTAGCTGAGTTGACATATGGTACTATCTGTCAATTCATAGTTACAGGGATGTATTCTATTCGTTTATTGATAAAGTAAATATAAGTTGGTTTGGTTTCGTTAAAGTTTATTTTCCACTTTTTCGACCAACTTTGAAAATCTAAGAAAATTTAGCAATGTTTTTTCAATGAAAACCGGTATCATTTATTTTGTAATTCAGAAATTATCATATATATATATATATATATATATATATATATATATATATATTCTTTTATGTAAAATGAAGCTAGCCAAATTATCCAATCTTCATTCGTTTACAATTTTAGTTTCCAAAAATTTCTTTAAAATTTTCATAAATTTCATAATTTTATATAGGTATTTTATTTTCTTTTAAAAAACTCATTGTTACCACTTTTATGCTTAAGTTTCTTATATACATAAGGTCCTTCGATAATTTTTAAATTGTGACGACTTTCAAACCGTAATTTAAAGAAAATTATACAAAAAATATTTTTATATGCTTTTTCCTCGTTTATCAAAATAATATGATTTTATATTCAAATAAGACATATATTTATAAATTCATATGTATGCATATACACTTTATATATATATATATATATATATATATATATATATATATATATATATATATATATATGTATGTGTGAGTGTATGATGTATGTATGTGAATGGTGTTATTTTCGTGTATATGCGTTGTTTAAAACTAAAATTCATGAAAATATTCTAACAATGAAAAAAAACCGACTGAATCCACCACTGCAGTGCGAATCGAACGAACAACGAGCGGCGAGTCGCCTGATGAGGCTGCTGATGCCGGCGTGGCCGGATCGGATCCATTCTTCGGACTGTTGTTAACAGTGTGACGAATTGCGGCATTGCCGCGGTACCGGTACCGCCGCCACTTTTTCCTCTCTTTTTGTACGCTCTCTTCGTCCCCGGTCGTCGGTTCGTTTCCCGACCACGTATACACACTGACACACACGTATTGTATATAAACGTACACACACATACTAAGAAATTAACAAACACACATATATATAGTACATGAAGAGTTACATGAACATGCACGTAGACGTGGCGACTACGGAGGTATTTTTGTTGGTGGTGTTGATTGAACTTAGACCGTGGCATGCTGGACAAAGAACACCATCACACGTTTCCAAGGGCACTCACACACAACATTTACTTAGTGAGCAGTGGCGCGTTGTATGTGTGTGTGTGTGTGAGTACAAAACGCATACAATGAAAAAAAATGTAACAACTATTATACAATTCTAATACACTGTTCAATTGCATTTCTTACATCTTGCGATCAAAATATATTTTAATGACTTAATAAACTTCTCAGATCCAATACATACACAATTTACATGTTTTATATATATATATATATATATATATATATATATATATATATAAATTTAAAAAATTGAGCTACCTGAAGAAATTATTTGATGTTTATATTTTGATTGAAAATGTTAATATTTGAAAATACGTGATCATCCAAATGTGACATCTAGATTTTTGTTTTATTAAAAAGAAACATATTTATAAGGTGGTATATAAGAAAACATATGTATAGTCTCTTTTATTTCTTTTTAATAAAACACACATATAGGCGTCACATTTGGATGACCAATCATTTAATTCGATTTATATGAAAATTTCATAATTTCTTAATCTTCATTTTCATTTCTTATTTTTCTTAATTTTGTTTTATAACAGTAGTTTTATATATTAAATTTTCAATAAATATTTCGTAATGGTATTTGTAAAAATATTAAAAAAAACTACTTCCTCTGAATTCTAATTTACTTGTAAATTTGGAATTCGTTGAAAAAATATCGACGAAAGAACTATTATACTTGATTTATATAGAAGTATTTTTTGCAATACTGAATCAGCAGTTTGTTTTATTACTTCTTTATGTTAAAATTCACGACCCGCCACTGTTATCTGGTATGGCATTGTTGAAGTGTTATTGTGTGATATGTTACTCTTTTATAAATCTTCGGCATTTGATTCGCAAGTCATCGTTTTGTGTCATTTTTATTTAAACATTGATTCGAAAAAATGCGTGCGATATTATTATTTATATGAAGTTATTGTTAGCTCTTCGATAAAATCTTATAATAAGGAGTAACTCATTCTATATTCATATATTGATAAAAATGCATACATTTAAAATGCAATTCATTGAAATGACTGTACTATTTTATTTTAAATATATTAATATAATATCATTGTATTGTATTTATATCATTTTTAAAAGTAGAAAAAATATTTTTTTAATATTGATATTTACTAAGCATTTAAAATATTATTTTATTTCAAAAAATATTCATATTTCATCATACAAATTAATTTATAATTTTTTTGGATTGAAATTTTTAATTTTATTAAAACAAAATATTTTAAAAATAATCAGGCTGATATAAAAATATAACATTAACTTAAAAAGTGTAACTTATGATTATAAAAAAAACTCTTATTGCCACTTAATTGATTCAATTATATTTTTAACGTTTATTATTCATCTCACATTGAATTGTTTCATGTATTTCAGTTTATGGATACTTACTATTAATCGTTTTAACGATTTTATATGTTATTGATTTCCAATTAATTTATTTTGTATTAAAATTAAACCAACGTATTGAATTCTTATTATTTTTTAAGTACTGGTGTCCTTTATGTGTGGTTCGAATAAATTAAAGTCGATTTTAAAAACGTGCTTACACGATAACTAACTGTGTGTTCTAAAAAAAAAAAACAGTAAAAATTTATTGATCTTTAAGAACTTTTATCGATTCCTTATTAGTAAAATCTATATATTCATTACAAGTCTGTTTTTATGTCACTCCCATTTAGTCTATTTTAATTGTACATATTTTTTATTGCTTTCGATGCTTTTTTTAAAAATCTTGTGTGTTCCTGAGTTTTATATAATAAATATTTTGTAATTAAGTTAAATTAAATTTTTATTATTATGTACTTGGAATTGTAATTCCAACATTTTTATGTATCTCACATATGTATATGTTTTCTGTTGTACAATTATTGATGAAATAATTATATAGACAAAAAACATTTATTAGTGTTTTAAATAAATTAATCAGTATAATAAAAAAAATACAAAATATGTTTAAAAACAATTTTTGAATTGAATTAAAATTTTAATCTGTGAAAAGTTTTTCATTTACATATATGTTTAAATGCTAATGTATTTTTTATGGGTTATATATATATATATATATATATATATATATATATATATATATATATAATGTTTTTTTAGGTTAGATAGAATTTTCGATAGGAATTCAAATTGAATTTTTTCACTCTTAAAAAAACCTATATATATATATATATATATATATAGACACACACATACGCACATTCACACACACACATTTCATAACTTCATATTTTCTATTCAATGCATCACACAAGACTGTGATGAGTGAATAGGAAAATAAAAATAGGAATGATGTTAATTAGTGAGATCCTTATTGTATGAACTCAAGTATTCCTATATACCTGAAAAAAATTTTAATTAATACATCCTACTCAATCTCACTTTACTAATGAATACGGATTTTAAGTAGCAAAATAATTCGATCAGTCTAGAGAACATAAAGAAACAGAAAAATACGTATTAAGAATAACGTGTCGAGTCAGAAAGAGACATAAGTGGATTAAAAAAAAACTAAAGGAATGGATGTCATAGTAAGAGTGAAAAATCGAAAATGAAAATAAATAATATAACAATAAAATAAAACCAGCAATGGGGAAGGAAAATTGATGATTTTAAACTCAGAGACATAAAAAGACTTATGAAAAGACCCATTGACAGATAGAATAGAGATAAAAGAAACTTTGTTAGCATGGAATAGAATAAAAAAGAATTTGATTGCATAAAATGGATTTTTTTTTCAAAAAATCTTCATTCAATGGTGGTTGGAAAAAGTTTTATTATGATAATATGAATGTATATATTTTGTAGTATATATAGGGAAAACTTCAAATAAAATTGAAGTTTATAATCTTCAGTCTTGGTTTACATTCTTCAGTTTAATTTGGGTTAAGGATATACGTGTGAATATACGTACACACACATACACACATCATAATCATCAGCAGCCCCTCTAAATCTATTACTGGATGAATGTCTCTTCCAAATTTTTTCACTTCGACTGATTCAATGCCTTCCTCTTCTAGTCCATTCGAAAATAAAATGTATTTCTTTATTTCTCTGTTTCATCAATCCATTAGTTTTTTTTCTGGACCTTCTTATATATCTAGGTTTCAATTAAATTTTCCTTTGACTGGTATATTTCCATTTTAAACCTTTCTTTAATTTTGAAAACTAATTTTGGAATAATATACTCTGATAGTATTTTATATGTTCAATATAAAAAATGTTATCTTATCACTTAACATATTATCATTTGTAAAATAATTTTTATTTAAAAAGATTTTCACTATGGATTTTGATATTTTTATATTATTTATGAAAATATTATATATATATATATATATATATATATATATATATATTATATAATTATCTTGGCAATAATGTCATTATTTAGAATTAATGAAAAAAATAATTGTCATTATATATTTAATTTATATTGATTTCATATATTTTTGAATGAAAAGTTATAGAGAACGTTTATTACTACTTAATCAATGTATTTATTTATGGAATGTCAATAAAATAATCAAGATGAGAGAAATCAAAGAAAAATAGTTCAATGACATCGCAGCCCGAGCTAATTATAGAAAACATTACATAGTTATTTAGTACAATTTAAATAAACAACAATAATAACCGATGTAAATATTAAACACGTGATGAATGCATTCTTAAGAACAACATTAGGAATTATTAAACGATTTTCATTATCATTACGTCATCAGTCATGCTTCGATTCATTCAGACGTGTCGAACATTTATTTTCTCACTTATTTATTTGTATTACTCATTAGTATGGTCGGCATACCAGTTTTCACATCGTTTTTTACGCGTAATGCACAAAACGAACAGGAAAGTAAGTATTGTTTGAAAATTTGTTCCGTCCACACCATTAACGCATTTCATTATTTCATTAGTGAAACTGTTTTGCATAATTTTTCGATTATCTTATTCAGGAATGCTTAGTACAGAAAAAAAAGAATTCAACGAAATGTGAACACACGGCTTCATAAATTTCTATCGTGCACCAGTGTTATTTTATAATAAAATTTAATTGCTTTCGTGTTTTAATTATCTATTAATTTACCGACCGAAAACATATAGTGTTTATTAAGTAATGTTAGCGGTTTTTCAAATTTGTCCTTAAATTGTTTACATGCAATTCGTAACGAGTGATTAATTTTTTTCCAAGTATTTAATTTCAGAATTTTTTTTTAATTTCGTTATTTTTTAAAAAAATATGTACCTTAATTCTTATTACTACTTCGAAATTACTAACTTCCAAGAAAATAAATTAATTTGTAACGTTATATATATTGGATATTCTTTTAAGCGTGATAGAAGTTTAAATTGAATCCTTAACGAAATTTCTATCTAACCTAAAAGAACATCTGTATATATATATATAAATATATATATATATATATATATATATATATGTGTGTGTGTGTGTGTGTGAGTGTGTGTGTGTGTGTGTATGTATATATAAAAGTATGATAAAGGTATATTTGAGGTTAGATAAAACTTTCAATAAAAATTCAATTGAAAGTTCTATCAGGTTAAAAAAACACCTGTATATATATATATATATAATATGTGTGTGTGTATTTGTGTAATGTTGAAAATATAACGTTAGTGACATTAATTAATTTTAAATTATTAAATCTAAATTACAACTTATTTGAAAAATATTGTTTTTTTTTAAAAATATATACTCGTATGTATATTTAAATGGACAATTTAGTCTTAATAGATTTATTTTTTTCTTTACATATATTTATTTTCAAAATTAATAAAAGTACAAATTAATTTAATTAATAAAAAGAATAAAAATTTTGATATCAAGAAAAGTGATTTGTAGTAAAAAATATGTTTAATTATTTAAACATAGACTTTTAAACATGTTTTTTATTTATATTTTGTTTTTGATGAAATATATTAATATTCCCTTAAAAACAAAAGTATTTTCCATTTTTAATAGAGCCTCTACTTAAAATATATTCTTAATGCATTTTTTTTATTTCCTTTAGATTGTTATTAAAAGTATAACTAAGAAAATGTCTTCTAATGTGGAATATTTATTTATAACTAAATTAATTAATTATTGTATCAAAGTTAAAACTCACAATTTCACTCTACATTACTGTACTTTTTTATTTTTTTTATAAGTTATTTACCCAAATAGGAACATTGTTTAAAAGCTTGACAATCCATCTGTATTTTTTCTTTGCTTATAAAATAGTATTTTATGGACGAGTTTGTCATGATAATAAAAATGACCTCATAGATTTTTTTATAAAAAATATTAAAAATATTGCAACAATAATATTTTTAACTTTTATTTTTGGCCTCAACAATATATTAAGATGTTTAGAAATCCAGATCAAATATATATGTGTAAATTTAAAAACCTTTAAAATACATACAAATATTGTTTGTTTTGAAAATGTAACAAATTTACTTTAACACAAATGAATTTTCATCCACAACATCACAATACGAGGGTCGTTTGATAAGTATGGTAAATTTATTTATTGTTTAATTTAATTAAATTTTTCAATTAAGTTTTTCTTACTTTTTTACCATACTTATCAAACGACCTTCGTATGTTGTGAAGTGTTTAATAATCACTTATTTTTCACTTTGTTGTTTATAACAATAATGGGTGAATGTGTATTTCAACGGCAATACCATCATCGTCAGAGCCATTTTGTTATAATTTTTTTTCCTCCTTACAAAATAGTATTTCGTGGAAGAAATGTTTTTATAATGACAATAAAGATGACCTCATAGATTTACAAAAGTACAGTTTTTAATTATTAATCACTTTGAAATTTCTTCCAAAAATTATTTCGAAATGTTAATATTTTACAATTATCAATACAATAAAATCATTTTAACATAAATAAATCATTTGCCTTAACACCATAAGGTATCATTTAAATCCCAAAACGTCTAATAGTAAAAAAGGTAAATAATAAGTAATTACTGAACATTTTTATAAAATATTGTGATGTAGAGCTAAGTGATTAATTTGTATCAAACTAAATTTGACACATTATTAAAATATATAATCATAAAAAAATTCAAATATAGAATAAACCAGAAATATTTACAAAGATCCTGAATTATTGCAAATTTTGAAATTATTGTCTTCTTTAAAAATAATATAAAGTTTCATCCAAATATAACGCCTAGATTTGTGTTTTATTAAAAAGAAAAAAAATTATACACTTGTTTATTTTTAATAAAACACAATTCTAGGCATCACATTTGGATAACTCTATAGATAATCGAAGTGAATTTTTGATATTATTCAAATATAAAAAAAAGTATTCAACTCCGTTCATTTTCTCACACTATTTTAGAAATAGTTTGTGATAAATTGATTTTATTTTAATTATTTTCATTGCTTATAAAAAATGTTAATTAAATATATTTTTTTATAAATTTTATTTGATCAATATTCAGTTTGTAATCACTTTATGACAGGAAATGAAATCACGAGGTTTCATTATATACTGATTTATTTTATTGATTACTGCTTTTAAAAATAAAAGTAACAAAAAATAACTCTGTGAATATGCAAGGTAAGCATTTATTGTGCTTTCAATTTTTATTAATGATATGAATTAGAAATATATATATTTATATTTAAAAATATTTTTAATGAACAGAAGTCATCTATTTGAGCTTGTTTATAACAACTGATAACATCTACAGCTTCCACAACGAATCTATCTTACTTAAAAATGATCAAATTTCAATCTATACTAGTTTGAAATGTGGTTTATATATATATATATATATATATATATATATATATATATGCGTGTGTGTGTGTGTGTGTGAGTTTAACCAAATTCTCTATCAAATATTTTTTTGATCCGTTCCAGACAAAACATTTCCCATGAACCACCATTCTCACTTAACGTATCACCACTTGAAAGACAGGTCCATTCTGACGTGAAGCCCACTTCTTTTTCACTACTTCTTTCTAACGTAATGAAAAGATTCCTTGTTATTCTGTATGTCGGACGGTTGAGTGCCGAGTGATGTGGCGCGAGATGCTGTGTTCATGCCATGACGGATCGAATACGACCCGTCATTCTTTCCTCTACATCTTTCTGCTTTTGTTATCGTCTTTTTGTCCGATTCGTATCTACAAAACTAGTGAACGAGATCACGTTTTAAATTTATATTCCGTTGAAATTCTATATGATTATTAAAATTAGTGTAAATTTATTATATATATATATATATATATATATATATATATATATATATGACATTTTAAAAAATATACAGATTTTTAATTTTTTTGATAAAAATCTTAAATATTTGCTAATAATATTTAAATATTAAAATTAATTATTATTTATTAAAATTAAATAAATAATAGTTTCTTAATTTCATCTGTACCTATTTTTGGAAAAAAATAATATTACTAAAAAACTAATATTACTATCATTTAGTTAATTAGCAAAAAAAATAAATAAATTAAAAATTCAATTATATTTTTTCACGATAAAATTAATAGAACTATGTATGTAAGTTTATCATACATACATACATACATACATTCATACACACACACACACACACACACACATATATATATATATATATATATATATATATATATATATATATATATATATATATATATATATATATATATGTATTTTTTTTAAAAAAATGGTATCAGTATTTCTGTAATAATATTTTTTCTACAATATATAATTTCTATAACTTTTCAAAAATAGTTATTAACTTAAATATAATTATATTCATGTTTGTAATTTTATTTCATAATTAAGTTAAAATATTTTTATTATAAAGTATGTAATGACTATATTGTATTTGTCTAATCATTATGTTTGATATTTTAATTTCAAATAATTTCTTCTAAACAATTTAATATTATTTTCAATATTAACTAGGTAGTTTTTCACTTTATGTTATTAAAAATAACAGTATAAAAAACATCAAAATATATTCAAAAATGCTTTAATACTACTATTTTTACAAAAATAAAATTTATCATATAACAATTTGTTACTTGGATATAATATACATAATGATATATATATATATATATATATATATATATATATGTGTGTGTGTGTGTGTGTGTGTGTGTGTGCAAATCTTTAATCTATTATATTCAACACTTCAAGTAGATAATGAATGTGTTAATTATTATTTAATCTTATAAATTGCCAATTAGTCCGTAAACAACCTTGTATGCGCTTATAAAATTCGTAAATAATTTCCATGCATTTGGTAATAATCATTTTAATTGATTAATTTTTGTTAAGTACGAATAATTTTTATAATCGTACGGTTCCAGATTTATTATAGAAATTTAATTTATGGTATTGTTCAGGTATATTAACTGAGCTGTAAATATAACTGTTAATGTTTTTACTAACATCTACTACTGAGTATATTCGATCGTAACAATTCATTGTGTTGATTAAAATGTTATTCGTACAAATAAATGAAAATTGTGTAGATAAATGAGATATTTTCGTGTAATGTTCAGTATATGTTTCTTAAAAATTAATATATGATTATTTTGTTTATTTGACCTAACTGTTTATTTGACTAAAATTATATTAACTGTAAATTGTTGTTGATACGAATGAAAAATTGATATTTTTTTTATCAATAAATTATGTTTTTAAATTGATAAATAGTCATTTGTGAGTATTTTTAATCATACTATAATAATATGTTGTCTATGTTAGTAAATATCAAAATTATCAATATATAAAAATGGCACTAATTTAATCATTATCTATATTATACTCAGGTAACAAATTGTTGTATGATTAATTTTATATCTGTGAAAATAATAGTATTAAAACCATTTTTAAATATCTTTTGATGGTTTTTATATTTTTATTTTTAATAATATAATTTATTATTAAAAGTTTTTAATATTTTTATAAAAACACTTAGTTATTATTGAAAACAATATAAAAATTGTTGAGAAAAAGTTATTTAAAACTAAAATAACAAACACAATGATTAGACAAATGCAATATAGTCATCACATTATTATCACCTGACAACATCTACAGATTTCACAAAATAATTTCTAATAAAAAATATTTTAATATAATTATGAAATAAAATAACAAATACGAATATCATTATATTTAGGTTAATAACTATTTTTGAGAGTTATAGAAATTATATTTATAAATAAATATTGAAAAGTTGTGAATAATCTATTGTTTAAAAAATATTATTACAGAAATACTGATACCATTTTTTAAAAAATAATACATATATATGTGTATGCATGTTTTTATATATATATATATATATATATATATATATATATATATATATATAGAGAGAGAGAGAGAGAGAGAGAGGGAGGGATAGAGAGAGAGTATATGTACTAGGGTCGTTTGATAAGTATGGTAAATTTATTTATTATTTAATTAAATTAAATTTATCAATTTAGTTTTTCTTACTTTTTTACCATACTTATCAAACCACCCTCATATATCAGATTTTATGTATTTTTTTCACAAAAATAATATCACCATATAAATACGTATGAACAAAAAAAGATTATAATCATTCATTATTGATCATTTATAAAATGTGTTGTTAGGATGGTCATTTTTTTGGCAAGAAGAGATAGAAATTTTTAGTTACATAGATAAAATATTTTTAGTTATAGTAAAAAAAATATGTCTTAAATTATTTTATATCTACATAGTGTGTTAGGTTTATATTTTTATACTGTTTAAAATTTCTTTAAGTGAAATTCTTATTTCAGTTTATGAATGATAACATCATCATTAACCTCCTTCTGTCTACTGTTGAATAAAGATCTCACTCACAAATTTTTATTTCGATTAATCCAATGACTTTATCGACTAATCCATTTTAACGGATTTTAGAAATTATATACATACATACATATATATATATATATATATATATATATATATATATATATATATTGATTAATTGATTGATTGATTAGTTGAGAACCTCAATATATAAAAAAATCTAAAAATAAATCCATAAATAGATAAGAGAGAGGCATAAAAAAATCTTCTAAATGGAGAAAAAAACATTGGATCAGTTGAAATAAAAAGTTTTGGAAGAGGTTTACTTTCAGATATGGTTGGATAGACTGGTGATACATATAGGGTTTTCCAATAAGAATGTCAGAACTTTGACAGATGACGGCAGCCATATTAAAATGTTTTTTAAGCTCATTTTTACAATTCAACTTAATATAGTTTGACAAATTGCCATGAATCGTTTAATACTTCAACATAGCCTAGAAATTGTAAAATCTTCAATAGATTTATTGAAACAAAACTTTAATGTGTCCATTATTTCACGAAATGGACCAATTAATTGGCTACTAAGATCATGTGATCTAACTCCATTGGATTATTTTCTGTGGGGTTATGAAATAATTGGTTTATAATGATAAAAAAAACAGAACCATTAAAAATAAACATTGAACGTGTAATTAATAAAATTGAATCACAATTATGTAAAAGAGTGACTAAAAATTATACTAAACGAGTGCAATATTTCAAATCGTGGTGGTCATATGAGTTAAATTGTATTTCATCATTTAATAGTATAGAATATGCTTAAAAATAAAAAAATAACTAATTAATTAAATACTTTTTTTTATTTCCATTTAAAATTCTGAATCGTTTATTGAAAAACCCTATATATACATACGAGGGTAGCTTGATAAGTATGGTAAATTTATTTATTGTTTAATTTAATTAAATTTTTCAATTTAGTTTTTCTTATTTTTCACCATACTTATCAAACGACCCTCGTATTATAAAATATTAATGAAAATAAAATCTTACCCACAATTTATATACACATATACAAGTACTGAATTACACAAGTACTTCATAAACACATGTAAACAAATCCAAATGTTAAGAAATTCATATTATTATTTAACAAAAGTACCCTTTATTTATTTGCTTAAATAATAGAGCATATCCTGAATATCCATAAACTTGTTTTCTTTGTATAACCCCTTTCATTTCTCTACATTAATTTTTCTCTCTTTGTGTATTTCAAATCATTCAAATTTTAAATAATAGAATTACAATGTTCTTAAAAGTTTTAGAATGTGAATAACGTTGCTTCCTGTATATAATTCATTAAACTTCCTTCTAAATTAATATATATATATATATATATATATATATATATATATATATATATATATAATGATATACAACATACAACAAGTAAATCCGTATTTGATTTCATAAAAAAAGAATCGAAACTACTGTTTTTTTCCTGTACGAAATAATATATGAATGCATTTTTAGCCACGCATACAACTAAGTGATTATAATCAAAGAACGAATTTGTGTTAGAGATGATCTTTTTATAGTCTGCAGGGTATAAACTGTAAATAGTTTTGTAGCGGCTTCTGATTAATATTTAAGTATGTACAATACAATCGCCAGATTAATAATCAAACGAACGATTCGGTTGGGTGGCCGCAACGGTCAGTGAACTTGCTTGAGGTGATGAAGGTGACAATGAAAATAAACTTGTGTTAGATTATCTCTAAAAGCATGCACTTTTAAGAAGAATGTCGTAATCTTTTTTTACTATATTATATAATTTTATCGGAGAAATAAAGGTCACTCGACGATTAATTTATATTTCAGTATTCTGTTGTAGAATATTTGCGTGAAAATGTAAATTCGAAAACAGGAGAATTGATTTATTCACCTGTAGAAATATAAATTATAGACATAGATTTATTCATATGTACACACATACATGCTCTTATATATATATATATATATATATATATATATATATATATATATATATATATATTGTGTACATATATTATGTTAAGTAATATTAAAGATAATAAAATGATATTTAAATTCAAAATATTTTTTTAATCAAAACAATTTATAATAGTGTATTTAATAATATTCATAAGAGAATTACTCGCACCTATCTTGTTGTGTTTTTATTAATATTCTGTTTTAATTCCAATAGAATTTTTTTATACTTGTTTTTGAGATAGAAAATTCAGTAATAAAAGTTACAATAGACAACATTTTAATTTTC
>CP092090.1:49168567-49171067 GCA_029203775.1 Neoneuromus ignobilis
TGAAACCGAGCCGATTCACTTTAACACAAATGAATTTTTATCTCCAACATCACAATGATTATGAAGTGTTGAATAATCATTAATTGTTCACTTTTTATTTATAACAATGATAAATGATAATGCATTTCGATGGCGATTTGAAAAAAAATCGATTTTAATAAAAAGGCTCTAGCAATGATAGCATCGCCATCGAAATGCGCATTAGTCGACATTGTTATAAACAAAAATTGAATAATAATTATTGAACACTTCGTAACCATTGTGGTATTGGGAAAAAACTTTATTTATATTAATTTAAAAAGTAAATTTGTATTTTTTACTGTTTCTGTTCTCGCATATATATATATATATATATATATATATATATATATATATATATATATATATATATATACATGTGTGTATGTGTATTTACTATACACAACATTGGAAAAGTTATTTTGTGATAAATATATTTATTATTATCATTTTAATATTTTTATTAGTTATTCATTATATATATAAATATATATATATATATATATATATATATATATATATATATATACACTATAGATACATAGTATTATAGTTATTGATAAAAATTCTCATTGACAAATATAGGTCTTCGTTGATATTAAATGACATTTTCGTCGTCGCCGCACACCCATTTGTCCGTTTATAGTTGTATTGTGTATGTTTTATTTGAAAAAAAGATGTAGTTCAGTTGAGAAAAAACACCCTTCAAAAATGATTCTCCCGACTGTCGTAAACCGGTATCGCGTTCACATACCTTTACCGGTTATTGTAGAAGAACTATGTACCACCTCGTCGTCTTTCAGTGGTATCACTTTCACACAGCACGCCGACCTTATTGTAAATGCCGACACGACTGCGATGATTTTTATTCACCATTAATCGTAGTGAACTCACCTACTCCAGTTAGATGTCGAAGAAGTTGATCTAATTCTTGTAGCACAATGCGGTTGTTTATCTAACCACTAATCTCAATTCGCCAAATTGCAAAGACGTGCAATATATCTCATACTTTTGATGTGGATGTATGCCGATACAGGTATTTTTCGTATTTCGTATTCGAGTAAATCCGTTGATAAATGTTTCTTTTTATCTCTTATTTTTTTTGTTGTTTGTGTTTACAACATACACACATATATAGTTAATGCTTCACGTATTAGGAATCGAAAATGTAACATTCCTGTACATGAACAGTTAATTTCCTCAGTTTCGTTTGTATTTCTACACAGTATTCATTTTTCATGTCTATTTTCAAAAGTTTTGAACAGGTTGTTGTCGTTGTTTTTTGTTCGTGTTATTCTCGTACATTAAAAGGCAATTATCAGCTAGGTTTTTGGCAAATTTTATAACGTAATTAATGAAAGTTAACTCGCCGTAGTTCAGATCAAGTTAATCTCGGAGTTATTTTTTTATATAAACCAATTAAAAAATCTCATACTTTTATGTTTTTTAATGATTGAAATGCCATTAAAAAAGAAAAAATACCACTTGTCTGAACGAATGTGTACCAATAGACGAAACAAATATAACTAATAATGTAATATAATATTTACTATAAAATTTCAACAATCTTATCTACCAGTTTTTTTCTCTTCTCTTGTGATGTTTTAAAGAAATATCTACATAAAATATTATTTAAGTTCAGCTGTTCGAAATCATTAAGCTTAATGAAAAATGACATGAATCCTAATATCAGATCCAAACTCATGACCCATTTATTACAAATTCATCATGACTACCTATTTTTACTAATTATAATTATTTTCTTGTGTATACACACACACAGATATATATATATATATATATATATATATATATATATATGTATGTGTGTGTGTGTGTGTGTGTGTGTGTGTGTGTGTATTTAGTTATAAAATTAAAAATATTTACCATTAAATTGATCTTATATGTATTAAATTCTATAAATAAAAGAATTATAATTAGTATTAAAATATTTTAAGAATTTTTAAAATTGTTTTTTGAAAATGTATAAAATATATTAATGAATTTTGATATTCAAAACATCAAAAACATAAATTAATATTTGTTTCTTTTTTTTTGCTTGTATTGATATTTAATATAAAAAAATGATTTATTTAATATTTTCTTTTTATTAACTAAACATAATTCTTGTTATAAATTTGATAAAGACAATTTTACGATTTATCATAAATCAAATATTTAAACTTTAGAAATTATTTGATCTAAAAACGTTTTAACGCTTATTTTATTTTTTAAACAAATTTTGATTTTGAAAAAGTTATATTTTTGTTAAAAATAGAAATATAATAAATTTATATATATATATATATATATATATATATATATATATATATATATACACTCACATAACATCAATTTAATAAAATATTAATCATTAACCAATTGAATTTACTCTAGAAAAAAACAATATTTATTTAAGTTCTATGTTAATTTCATATTTTTTTACATTTACATTACAAAATGTTATTTATTTTAAGACTTT
>CP092090.1:49176067-49283567 GCA_029203775.1 Neoneuromus ignobilis
TCTTGGAGGTCAATTGAAATCTGCATTTCGTGAAATTACTCGTTGACGAAATTTCGATAGCAAAAACTGAATGATTCCTCGAGCTGTGTGACATGTAGCACCGTTTTGCTGAAAATAGACATCATACACATCAATATCATTCAATTCTAGCCATAAAAAGTTACTCAATATTGATTAGTATCGCTCAGTATTCACATTAACAGCCTTTCCAGCATTATCTTCGAAGAAAAATAATCCAGTGACTCCATTTGCCCAAAATGCACACCACACAGTGATTTTTTGAGTGTGTAGAAATTTTTCATAAATAACACGAGGATTTTCATTTCCCTAGATACGACAATTTTGCTTAATAATGAATCCATGTATTGGGAAATAAGTTTAATTTTTGAAAAAAAAATTGCTTCAAACCAATTAATCTGTTGTTCGTTGTTCAATAATCCAACTAGTAAAATTCCGACTTATAAATGATCTATTTCTTTCAATTCCTGTGTTAAATCACAGTAATAGCATTTCCAACATTATCTTCAAAAAAAAAATGGTCCAATGATTCCATTTACCCAAAATGTATACCAAATCATGAATAACATAAGGATTTTCATCACCCTAGATATGACAATTTTTCTTATAAACGAATCCATCCATTGTGAAATGAGCTTTATTACTAAAGTTTGCTTGAAAACAATGGATCTCTTGTTCGTTGTTTCAGTAAGTTGCTTCAATGTATACCTATCCATAGTTAAAATTGTAACCTTCTACTATAACAAAAAGGCTTATTATGTCATTTAAAAAGACACTTTTCTTATGGCAGTAAAACGTAGATCTTAACTGCCAGAATAATTCAATGATATCAAACAATACAAAAAAACTTAAAAAATGTATATTAAAAATAAAAAAAAAATTAAAAAGTATGGAATGAATCTAAAAGAAAATAAAAGTTACGGATGTTATAGTAAGAGTGAGAAGTTTGGAATGGCAATGAGCTGTTTATATATCAAAAATAGAATCCCATCAATGTTGAAGAGAAATTATTTATTGGATATTTAGATTTATAAAAAGGATCAGAAAGAGATCTATAGATATATGAGACAGAGATATAAAAAAATAGATTAGATTAGAATAGAAATACATTAGAAAACAAGACACTGAATATGTCAAAGTGGAAATTTTCTGGAGAAGTTTTCATCCATGTAAATAGAAAGATGACGATGATGATGTATGATTGTGTGGCTGTTTATATAATCTGGTTACGCATCCATGCCCCATATTATTCAATTTGTTCATTGTAATCGACCCATAATATACTCTTATACACTACTTATAAATACAAATTAGTTAATAAAATACAATTTGTTGGATCAAGGCCTTTTTTAAAATTGTCCACTTTAAAGCAATCTAGTGTTTTTCTCTTTATTCCACTCCGACGAATTTTTATATATCTCTCATCTAACTATCCAAATACATCTTTTTAGCTCATTTTTATATTTTCCTTCATGCTATTGACCAACTCATTTTCATTTCAAACTTTTCATTTATGCAATAAAATCTGTAACATATTTTTTTTAATTTACTCGTTTGTTTTTTGTCTCTACATGCTATTTCTAATATGCATTTTCCCATAATTTTGTGCATTGTACGAAACTGTTAAATTTTTAACATTCAAAATACATATTTTACTACTTTAAGTGAGAACTGATAAAACGTATCGATTAGAATCTTTTTTTGTCAAACATAGAGTAATATTCGATTTCATAATATGAAAATTTCTTCTGAATGGACATTAATACAACTTTATTTTCTTGTGCATTTTATCTCTGTATTCTTTTTGTATTACTTAGTGTACTAAATACGTATAATTTTAATGTCTTTTAATTCAATTTTTTTATGTTGTATAAAATTATTGTATATTAATTTTATCTAACTTTGTATATATATATATATATATATATATATATATATATGTGTGTGTGTGTGTGTGCGTGTGTGTGTGTGTGTGTGTGTGTGTGTGTGTGTACATAAGACAATTTCATATCAAAAATAACAACCACAAAACACACACGTTTATTATAAATCTTATTAAAATAAAAGTTCTAAGGTTAAGAATTTACTATATATTGGCCTTGACCTAAACATTTACTTAATAAACCTGTATCAAAAATACTGTCAAGATATACTTGATGTAGATGTCTTATTTGACGTTGAAGTCTTGAAAATAAATTTCGTTGATGTCACGTTGAATTTTAAAACAAGATATAAATGCATTAATGGCATTATAGTGATTATAATCAAAAATAAACATGTATTATAAGCTAACATGAACTCGATCCAATCGTATTATTATTTTCTCAAATACCGTATCAAAACATTTATAATTATATAATGTATAAATATATACAATATATATATATATATATATATAATGTTTTTTGTTATAAAATGTTATTTAAAATTAATCAAACAACTATAATACTTATAATGAATTTCCATAAGATGCTTATAGACAGAGAAAGACGTATGAAGCCGTATGCGCGTCGCTTTTATAAGTTAAGCTAAGTAAATTTTTTATTGTTTATTTTCAATTTGTATTTTGTACTTAATAATGAAAACTTTTATATAAAAATCAAACTTAAAAAGTATTAATTGTTAATTACGTTTTAATAAGAGATCAAGTCTAAAATAGGTTGTTTTAGGTGATTTATTTAACAGTTCGAAAGAAGAATGATTATCTCTCCCTCTCCCCCTCTCCCTCTCTCCCTCCCTCTCTCTCTCTCTCTCTATATATATATATATATATATATATATATATATACACCCGTCCCTCAATTTACGCGAGTTTTTTTTTAAGAGGCAAATTATACCTCTATTTACGCGGGATTTTTTATACGCGGTATTGGTTTACGCGGTACTTTTTATACGCGGTCAGATAGATTTCAATTTATATAATTTTGCATGGAATTTATTATATATCAGAGTGACACAAATTCTTACTTGAACGTATAAAAGCACAATATAAATATATAAAAAGTTGATTATTTTGAATTACAATAGCGATAGTGACACCGAATAAAATTTATCTACGTTTGTTTTCTAAAACGTCATTATTTTTTTGTTAAGCTATGTGAAATAAATATGTGTTTCTACAACTTTACTAGCTTTTATTTCCAAAAAATGTTTCTATTGTACTGACAGACTCAATTTACGCGATTTTCATTCACGTAAAACAAATCCACGTGGAACGGATACTCCGCGTAAATTGAGGGACGGGTGTGTATGTGTATATATATATATATATATATATATATATATATATATATATCTGTTTCAATTACTGACAGCCCTAAGAGTAAAAATATAATATTTTTTAAGAGATGTACTTCAAAAAAAAAAAATACTTGTATTTTTCCATCCATGTGAAAATTTACGAATTGGTTCTATTGTATTTCACATATTTTATTTTGAATTCATAATTGCAAACTTATTTCTAATAAGTTTAGAATTATGAATTCAAACTTTTTTCTGTAGTTTTTCTAAAAAAAACTTATTTTTTTGTTACACAGAATACAGTGTTACTTTATTTTTTTTAAAAAAAATTACAATTTATATATTTTTTTAATACAACTATAATGAAATCAAAGAAAATTCACAAGAATAAGAGGAAGATCATAACTTCTTGCATGTGTGTTTGTGTGTGTGTGTGTGTGTGTATATATATATATATTTAAAACAATAATTTGTACGAGCAGTATGTTTCACATCAGCAACACTGGACTGTACAACGTTTAAACACGCGTTAAGCTAGTATGCTATTAACTTACCACTTCTTTCTCGGTGACTTGTTAAGTAAGCTTGGCCGCGGGCTGGAACCATAATCACTGTACGGAAAATCGTTCGTTTAGTGTTTCAGCGGATACGTATGAATGCGCAAAACGATGTTTTTTCCTCAACGCCCATGTTCTTTACCATCTCGTATAATCTGGTTACGCATCCATGCCCCATATTATTCAATTTGTTCATTGTAGTCGACCCATAATTATAACGTCAGTGTATACTCATTATTTGGATTTTGATTGTTGGATGAAATGTTATACGATGTAAAGACGTTCGTGATATTAATATTGGAATTTTTAAAGAAATTCACATTTATATTTAAACGGTCATTTGTAAATAAACAATATGGTGTTTGCAAAGCTGATCTTAAAAAAAAGCAATTAAAGTAAATGATTTATTTTATTTATAACTTCAATTTTATTTTTCTAATCTCTGACCTCATATATAGGATTTTCCAATAAGAATGTCAGAACTTTGACAGCTGGTGGTAACCATGTTTGAATTTTTTAGGCTCATTTTGACATTTCAACTCAGTATAATTTGGCAAATTATCATGGAAAGCTTAACAGTTCAACAATCCTTAAAAATTGTAAAAACTTCAATAAACTTATTGAAACAAAAATTTAATAAGCCCATTATTTTACAAAATGGACCCATAAATAGGCCACCAAGATCGTATTATCTAACTCAGTTAGATTCTTTGTGTGGGGTTATGTAAAATCATTGATTAATGCAGATAAACCACAAAAAACAGATGCATTAAAAATCACATTTATGTGAAAGGTGACTAAAAATTGGGCTAAACAAATGGGCTATGTCAAGCGAAGTCATGGGGGTCGTACGAGTGAAATTGTATTTCAACATTAATGACATAGAATATGCTTAAGAATTAAATAAATTGACTAATTAATTAAATACTTTCTGTTTTATTTACATTTAACCTTCTGAAGTACCTATTGGAAAACCCTCTCTCTCTCATTGCAATGGTAATTATATATATATATATATATATATATATATATATATATATATATATATATATATATGTATATATATATAATTACCATTGCAATACTAATTATTACAATCTTTTTCTAAATTAAAAAGAATAAAATTTACTTTTGCATTTATTCATCAGGATATTCTATTGTATGAAAGAAATGTATTTATCAATTCTTTAATTAAGCAGAATAATAAATAAAAATATGATAAATAACTTTATTGAATATTATTCAATTTTTTTTTAAAATCCTATAGACGTTGTAACAACTAAAATAATCTGAAAATAAATGTAGAGAGTTGAATTGTTTCTAAATGACTTTTGACAATTATTAAAATAGGAAATAATTTGAAAATGATAACTCTAAAATAATTTAAATAAAAAGTTATTTTGTTTATAACTTTAAATAATAGTTTATGTTAATTTTCTTTATATATATATATATAATATATATATATATATATATATACATACATACATGCAATATAATATGAAAAATCTCTGTTTAAAAATATAAATGCTATATTTTTTTCATAAATTATTATTCAATGACAAATATGTGGATTGAATATATTTTTTAATAAATTTAACTTTCAAATTGTGTTAAAGTAAAACTGACTTTATATCCTGACTTTTTATATGTATCATTTTTAATTTTAGATCGATTTTATTATTATTTATATTTGTATCTTTCGATTTGTAATTATTCTTGTGTACTGAATTGTGAAGTTTGTACACATACATACGAATATATATATATATATATATATATATATATATATATATATATAAATAAATATAGGTGTTTTTTAAGCATGATAGAAGTTTAAATTGAATCTTAATCGAAAGTTCTATCTAACCTAAAAAAAACTGTTTATATATACATGTATGTGTGTATGTTTATTTGTATGTATGTATACAAGTATGTACTTTTTAGATTAGATCGAACTTTCGATAGTGATTTAATTTTAGTTCTATCTCGCTTTAAAAGATCATTTTCCCCCCCTTTCTCTCTCTCTCTCTCTCTCTATATATATATATATATATATATATATATATATATATATATATATATAAATGTGAATACTAAATGATATATAAAACCAGCTATATACGAACAGAATCGCACATATTATTTTACATATTTATTATTCTGACAAACTTCTAAGTAATTCCATTTAAATCTGTCCAAGTTATAATTCATGGCCCAACACGGACTAGACACAGCTTTTAAAGTAGTCGTTATGCATTGGAAAAAAATAAGTATATATATATATACATATGTCCTGGAATTGTAAACATCGCTATACGTTTCGAAAGTGTTATTTTTGGTTCGCGTTGTCTTGTAAATATCAAAATCGTGTAAAAATGTCCGAGTGACACAGTTGCAAGAACGTGTCCGGAACGAGAGTACTTGTTTTATTTGAACTGATTTTATCAGCTAACCGTTCACACTATATACATCGTTTGTAATGGTTGCAGAGGCGTATCTTTCACGATATACGGGTGAACTTGAGATGTATTGGGACAATGGGAATATTTATTGTATAAAAATTCGATCACATACTGTGTAGAATACATTCTTTTTTTATTTAGCAACATCGTAAATACCGATCATCCTACTATGTGTAAATGTTCTTCTAATATTGAAAATAAATTTTATAGATATGTATCAGATATAAATTAAATCGAAACTAAATTATTTATATAGAAAAAATTACATAATTGTATTATATAAACAAGCAGTTATTATAGATAAGGATATCATTTATAATCGATTTTCAATACAAACATTAGGTATCATGAAATCAAACTTTAAAAAAGTATTTGTTTTAAATTAAATATAGTTACAATATTTACTTGTATTTTAGTAAATGTAGATTATTATAAATATATTATGTTAATTACAGAAATTAATTACTTTGTTCTTATATATATATATATATATATATATATACATACACATACATATAAAGATGTTTTTGGTTAGATAGAATTTTTGATAGAGATTCAATTTAAAATTCTATCACGCTTAAAAAAAATAATACTAAAAAATTTTAAATTGTAGTGTTAGGGGTGATAATTTATTCGTGTAAAACATTTAATATTAAAAAATAGACTAACAGATATATTACATGAATATCGAAAATATTTTATAAAAAAAATCTAGAATATTTAGAGTAAAAAAAAACACGAATACAAAAATCATCACAGAAAACTTTTATAAACTATAGATATATCACTCTTGAAAAAATCTTAGACTAGTATGATAGAGAAATTTATCAAATGGTCTTTAATTATATACATATATATATATATATATATATATATATATATATATATATATATATATATATGTATGCAGCTACCTCTTTTTATCCACCGCTGGATAAAATCTGTTTTCAATATTTTCTACTTCAAACAATTCTATGTGTTTCTCTTCTTTTCCATACCGATGAATTTTGTATGTCTGTCATATGAAAACATGAATCGATTGTTATATCTTTTTATATTTCTGAATCCTAATCAATAATTTATCTTATCCATCGGTAATCTTTTCTTCTTGTTATACGACTTACTATTTTCACTCGCATTATAACATCTACAACTTTGATTTTTTTTAAATCCACTCGTGTTTCTTTCTATCTCTACGTTTATTCCTAACATATATATTTCGTTACTTTCTTATTTTGTCTAGAATCGTTAAATTTTGATATTTAAAACATATGTTTCACTGCCACAAGTACGAGTATGATACATTGTTGGAAAACCTTTTTTTTGGACATAAAATATTTGACTTCTGTATTTCATATATATGTTTTTTTAAGTTAGATCTTTTGATAGGGATTCAATTTAAAGTTCTATCACACCTTTAAAAAAACACCATTGTTAACGATTACTAAATGTAATCTTAGAACATACATATGTAGAATTTTAGAACACACATATGTAGAATTTTAGAAAAATTCTGTTTTATATTTTATAAAATATGTCAGTAAAATAGTAATTGCATATTGTTAAACGAAGAATAAAATAAATTGCAACCTTGATTTCATTTTCAACTATCTAATACATTTAATAATTTAAATATCATTTTTTTAAAATACGAGTATATTTTAATAAAAAATAACATTTTTTCACCGCTAATTTCCTAGTATAACTAAGAAGTATTTTTTAAAAATTAAATTATTTGTAATTTTAGCTATCATATTACTTATATTTTTTTTTATATAAACGAAACCATTTTTTCGTTACATCTGTATATCATTACCTCTTCATCTTTATTAATCGACATATAATTGCTTGAAAATAATTTCCATAATTGATCAATAGTCGAGCAATAATTGACAATTTGATTGAGACATTATAAGTATCGGAAGAAAGATTTGGCGTGCTACATTTAAACACCTCTCTTATTGTCAAAGGAAGCAACACATGTCACAAACAAAATCTACCTTAAATAGACACTGATTTATTACACATAACGATATCATAATATGTGGAATGGTCCGTTTTCTTCTCTGTGAATGCATCACATATATTTGTCCTTAAGTGAGCATAAATATTATTGAAAATAAACATAAAAACCTGTTTCCAGCAGCAGGTAAGCAGTTAACTAAAATGTTTTTTTCTTCGATTCGACTACGTTACGACAAAAATACAGTGTTAAACATAAACAGCATCTTCATGAGACCACGAGTTACAAGTAGAGGGATGCTCTGCGAGAGACAATAAATATTATCTATGCAGTACATATATAAACGTGATACGATATTATATGTATTTATGCACGGAATATCATATCGGCTGGTTGGCTTATATGTACTTGTGTAGTATAAGTTGATACCCAGGTTGCTCATTCAATTATCAACGTGATGTATTGCATTGAATCGTACGCAGAGTGTCAGATTACAAATTATGGTAACGTTTGCTTTACACTCTTACAAATATGACAAAATTTAATGCGTGTATGTTATTTATTTCATCTAGTTGATTTTTTTTCAATTTATTTATAACTATTCGCCAACGTTCAAAGATTCCGTATTATGTTCGTTCGGAATGAAATCCTCGTGTTGAATTAAATTACATTCGTATATGCATGAAGCATTGCTGAAGACATTGCAACGTTCTATTCACCATGTTCTATGACTACTGGATGTTCATTCAAATTAGCCGGAAAGAAATTATTTTATGAGCGTGCATAGAGAGGTTATCTTTAACATCTGTTCAACACGAACATTATTTTAAATTCTATCTTGTAATCAATTACAAAACTGATTCTGTTACAAGAATGTATTTTCTAAATAAAGCTCTCTAGAAATAAAATTATAAGACCTGTTATAAAATATAAAAAGATTAGTAAATAATTTTTTTTGTTTCATATTCACATTTGATATATTTTTTATGTTATTCGTTTGTAATCTATTTTTTTAATTCAGCATTGATAAAAATGAAATCAAAAATATTTATGATTTAAAAATATTTTATACTTATTTCTTTCAATTGAATAATATCAGGTAACTTTTATTAGGACTAATAAATAATTTTAATATATAGGGTTTTCTAATAAGCGCTTCAGAAGTTTGAAAGGAAATAAAATATAAAGTATTTATTTATTTCCTCCATTTTAAGTATATTCTATGGTATTAATGATGGAATATAATTTCATTCATATGACCACCATGACTTCGTTTAGTTCACTTTTTAGTCACTCTTTCGCATAATTGTGGTCCTATTTCATGAATTACATATTTAATGTTTATTTTTAATCTTTTGTTGTTTGTGGTTCATCAGCATAAACCAATGATTTCATATAATTCCATAGGAAGTAATCCAATGAAGTTAGATCACGTGATTTTGGTGCAAGTTGTTGGATCTATTTCATAAAATAATGGACTTATTAAAACTTTATTTCAGTAAGCCTATTGAATTTTTTAAAACTTTTAAGCGTTGTTGGAGTAATAAACATTCCATGATAATTTGTCAAACTATATTGAATTGAAATATCAAAATGAGCTAAAAAAGGCAAACATGGCTGCTACCAGCTATCAAAGTTCTAACATAGTTATTAAAGAATCCCTATATTAAAAATTATTTATTTATACTTTGTATGCTGTGGTTAATATTTTTAGTCAACTAATACTTACTTTTTTAAGTACAAATAATAATATGTACAATACAACTTATTTAAGAAAATAAATACGAATATAATGGTTATAATGAGAATTAGTTGATTTTTTTGAAGAATTCTGGTCCTGAATTTAATCTTAAATTTCTACATATTTAATTAAAATGTTTAAAATTATTTAACATTTATTAATCTTTTTCATAATTTCCTGATTGAATTTTTGTTTCATAACAAATATTCTTTAATTCAATGAAATTTTTCACAACACTTAAGAAAGTGATTTAAGTAGAGAAATTTAATTTGTGAACATATCTTTCTTATAATTTTTTGAAAACAATTTATTTTAGTTTTATTATTTTGATTGTACTTATTAAAATGAAATTTAATATAAAATGAAAAACTCACTTATGTTTTGTGTCTCTTTTAATATTTAATCATAAAATCTCGATCCTACATTACGTTCTTATTTTTATTAAAAGTTAGATTTTGTTTTCTTTATATTAATTCATTTTAAATATTTTATTACCCAATCAAATTAAAAATTATTTATTTCCAATTAAAATCTGAAAACATGTATTAAAATTTTTAAAAATTTCTTAAAGTAAACTTAAGACAAAATGAGATATTCATATATATATTTATTTTATATTTCATCATAGAATCTATAGTCTACAATACTCACGTTATGATTTTAATAAAAATTATGTTTTTCATGTCAATTAATTCTTAATATTGTACGACTCATTCGAATTAAATTTTATTTCTCCCATTAAAATCTGAAGACGTATTAAAATCTTTAAAAATTTCTAAAAATATACTTAAGATGAAATGAAAAACTCTTTATATTTTTTCCATATATATTTTTATATTTTGTCATAAAATCTATATTCTGCAATAAATTAGATTTTTTATATTAACTAATCGTTAATATTGTATGACTTCAAATTAAATATTATTTCTCCAATTAAAATTCGAAAACATATATTAAAATCTTTAGAAATTTCTAAAAATAAGCTTAAGACAAAATGAGAAATTCTGTTTATATTTTTTTACATTTCTTTTTATATTTCGTAGAATTTGGATTTTTTAGTCGTACGTTTTGATTTTAATCAAAATTAGATTTTTCTTGCTTTATATCATATAAATGCTTAATATTACATGACTCATTTAAATTAAATATTATGTCTGTTATCTATATTTTTATAAAAAATGTTATTTCTTATTTATATTTTTACAAAAGTAATTATTATTTCAATGTCATATTATATTCATGAAATATCACAACATATCTTGTAGTATGGAAATAATAATTAATTTACATGAAAATCGATTTACAAGATAATTGAAATTTAAATCATTATTCATTTTTATAAAAATATTTTAATATTTTATATGGTGGTTCAAATGATAT
Organism: Neoneuromus ignobilis; assembly: GCA_029203775.1. Taxonomy (NCBI): domain Eukaryota; kingdom Metazoa; phylum Arthropoda; class Insecta; order Megaloptera; family Corydalidae; genus Neoneuromus; species Neoneuromus ignobilis. The sequence continues at coordinate 49,187,432 of CP092090.1, forward strand.
TTAAGGACGTAACCTTCATTACATCCTTCAGTCTTATTTAGGTTATCCTGTATATTAAATATCGTACTATTTTTTAATTACTTTCAAAATTGTTTTTTTTTTTTAATATATATAAAATATTATTGAAGGATGGAATAATGTAACAGTATATCGTAAAGATAAAATAACGATGACAGCAAAAGTAATGATTTAATTAAATTGTATTTTAATTTGTTCACAATATACCAATAATAATAATTATTATTTAGAACAACTCTATTATAATCATAATTGTGTTCGTTTCAACGCTAATGATTTTTATTATCGAAACGGAATTGAAATAAAAAAATGTACCTGATCAAGAACATAATATCAATTTCACAGTTAACGTCATGTGAACTGTTATTCAATATATAAAATTTCGTACATATTTAAAATAATTTTTCACTTCCTTTTCAGAATGGTCAGCAATATTTCTCGTTACGAATCGAAAAAAAAATCTAAAATTAAAATATGTACGATGTTTTTTTCACATTCTGACGTATTCATTTATAACATACGCGGAGAGAATAAAATAAACAGTGATCAACTAATGGCAGTATCATGTAATAAATAATAAATTAATAAACAAATTTGTCAAAAATGTCTCATAAGCACTTAAACGATCGCTAAAAATGAACACATCGCGAATCCTCGATATTTGTGATTAATATCAAAGAAATCTATCTTAATGAAAAATTGTTTCACGAAAAAGTGTTTGTAAGAAGAATGTAATTTAAGTGGTCACTGAACTCGACGATCATTAAGCCATGGACTCGGCATGGCCAATAGGTGTTTCTAATCGGTCAGTAATTATTTTCGGTGTAAGCGTCGAGCGTCATAGAAAATAAATTTGCACATTTTTGTCTATGCACGCTGTCAAGAATAACATGTTGGCAAATATTTCTCCCCTTGACGGAATTTGTCCGACCTTCCAGAAACGATTTAAACGTGACATGACATATCGTACGAATTTCGCGAAATGTTTGTTTTTTTTTCACTCTTCTCTCTAACATTTCGCGTACAGAAATTTTTACGTGGATTCCTATTCACGTCGTACGGAAATAGTAACAGAGTCTGAACTTATTGATACAAGTGAAACATCGTCGGTGCGGTGTTGACACAATTTGAGTAAACAGGACTTACACATCATTTATTCTACGTTGAAACAACATGGATATTTGTCGACATGTTTTTCGGCGTTAAATAAAGCATTTCTGTCTTTTTTATTTGTCTCTACATTCGATTCGTTTTGTGAATTAATCTGACTTCGTTAAAAAATAACATAAAATAACACAAAGTATTACTTTTTCGAATTCAACAGAGTACCAACATAGCATATACAACATTTTTACTTGAAACCTCATATACAGAGTCAATCACCTGTCACGTTTTACAACTGCTCATACAATTCAGATAATTCTGAACCATAAAAATTATTTTTAATGTTTATTAGATTTTTAACAACATATATATTATCGAAATTTCATATTTATTATATATTTTAATAAAAAAATATTTTATAACAAAGATTTTTTTTATAGTTGTATTTTATACTATGCTTTTAATTAATTTCAACAATTATTTTAACACGATTAATAGTATTAGTTAATTTAATTAAATTCACTTTTGGTGACTTTTGAGAATTTATTTCATTTAATTAAATTCAACAATTATTTTAACATAATTAAAAGTATTAGTTAATGTTTAATATAATTTTAATTAAATATCTAATAATAATTAATACTGGAAAAAATAATATTATGTTTAATATTTTATAATTCTTTCTGTATATTCATTAATTTAAAGAAAATAATCCCACAAATAACTATTATAATATTTGGATGTTTTAAAAATATAAAGAATTATACATATTAATTAATTATTTACTTCTTTGAAAAACACTTAACAAAAAATTATTGCTATACGTAATGTTATTTAACAAAATAATTTATGGTTAAGATTTTTTGTAAATTGTCAAAAATTTCAAATAATTATTGATCATTTTAATCCTATATGATTTATATATCTATATCTATCTATATATATATATATATATATATATATATATATATATATATATATATATGTATGTGTGTGTGTGTATACACACATATAAGTTAATGATTGGAAATTTACATATATTAAAAATTCCATTGATAGAAAAGATACAGATCTAAGAAAATTCGTTGGAATGGACTGGAATAGGAAAATATTGGATCAGTCGAAGTGAAAAGTTTTAGGAGAGGTCTTCATCCAGAAATGGATATAATGATATAAGTATATATATATATATATATATATATATATATATATATATATATAACCTTCTTTTTATCCACTACTGAATGAAAGGCTCTTCTCGAATAATCCAATATTTTTTATCATTCATTCCATTCAGTCGGATTGTCTAAAGTCTCAATTCCATTAATCCAAAAACCCTTCCCGAACCTATTTTTAACAATAGGTTGTTAATTAATAATTTCTGTTCGTAAAAAATTGTGGAAATGTGAAATTATTAATAACATTAGTCGTGAACAGGAAACATTTGAAAAATCATTTAAAAGGTTCTATTGGCATTTAATGAGGTTTTCCCCAAAAGGGAGCTGATGTAGACTTTTATACTGATATCATTAAAATTTAATCAGTGTTAAACATTATTTAACAATTATTATTTAATATTTTATAAAAAACACAATTTAAAAAATTCTTTTTAATGGAACAATCTGAAAAAAAATCTATGATTGTGACATATGAAATGTATTGTGTAGCAAAATATGTCCATTATATGCTCAATTACATTAATAGATACATTAGATTATTTCTCAATACATAAATTTGATTTTTTTATAATATAATTTTTCTTTAATTACTTTACTTGATTAATATAAAAATTATTTACGATTATCTTTACAAATTATCATATTTTCATCTATTTTGTATATTACAATAGTATCCAAATATTATAAAATATTATTTTAATATTATAAATATAGGGTCATCCAAATGTGGCATCTAGATTTGTGTTTTATTAAAAAGGAACATGTGTATAGGTTTTTTTTTAATAAAACACAAATCTAAGCATCACATTTGGATGACATATATATATATATATATATATATATATATATATAAATATATATATATATATATATATATATATATATATATAGAGAGAGAGAGAGAGAGAAACTCCTTATAAAAATCCTTTGTACATTTTTTCAAACATTTCATAAACAATTGTAATTCAGTACAGAAAAAAGTTCAAATGACAAATATTTATCAATGATAAATAACAAAATAATGATTTATTACAGATTAGATATAAAAATTTAAATGACCGAAATTGAAAAAATATTTGTGATGTAGTGTAATATTGTCCAAGTTAATTCTATTTAATTTTTTTTATTTTGTTTAATATTAATTTTATAATCAATGAATATTAATGAATATAAATAAGTCACTAAATAACTGTATTCAGATTCAAATAATTATAAAACATTCTAATTATATTTGAATAATTTCAGTTTAATTTTAATATAGTTGTACAATATAATTAACAAGGTCTTAATTTGTTTATTAAAAACTACATTATTTAATTTTGTATGCTGGAATTAGAGTTATATATATATATATATATATATATATATATATATATATATATATATATATATGAGTAATTATAAAGTACTCGATGTGATAGCACTCATTAATTTCCCATTTCAAACGAATTTTGCACACGATATAAAATATCTCACGAAAACATATAATAGACTTAATTTGACAAGTTACTAATTGATGTAATATATATGACACTGTATTAAAATCTTCATTTGTTGAATTTTTCATGTATATCATATTTCATAGACAACGTTTTGCTATAATAAGTACTGAAATAAATCATTTTTAAAATTAAGCACGAACAACTAGAAATATCTATTAAAAATATTCATAAATCTGAATATTACAAGCGGCTTGGACGTTTTTCATTATTTAAAAATAAGTTGTTAAAGATGCTCCTCGAAAGTACACAATTCAATTTTATATATATATATATATATATATATATATATATATATATATATATTTATATATATTTATATATATATATATATATATATATATATATATATATATATATATATATATGTATATATATTTGTTTATTAACTAGATAGTAATTTTATGGATGATCGGTGCTTGAAAGTAATTGAAACATTAAATATGGTTTTGTGGTTTTATAGTTCACTGACTACAGTCACAATTATATTAACAAATAATTCGCTGAATTTGCATTCTTAATTGACATTTATGCATTATATATATATATATATATATATATATATATATATATATATATGCATATATCTTATCTTTGTATAAAAATATAAAAATTCAATTTCGTACACAATATTTATAAAAATATTTTCATTACAAACTCTTACGACATTCAATCTTACAAATTTATTAAGGGATCATGTTCAGTCGGTAGTTCAAAAAAAAACGTGACTTTTGGTAATTTTTTTCAAGAACTATAACATATTTTTCAAAAAATGTTCGGATATCTGAAAACGTATATTTAAGAGAAGTTTGCATAATTTCTTCAATAAAAAATATTTAAAAATAAAAAATATATGGTCATTCTCCCATAGGTCTTCTTAAAAAAAAAAACGTTTGCATTGCCCAATGCTGTTCAGATTTCGATCGTATTAAATCAGAAAATTAAAATTTATTTTATACATTAAATTATATAGTCGTTGAACAAACAATTTTTCAAATATTGATTTGGAACAAAATGACCGAAATTCTTAATTAAAATTTCGATTTTCGATGAAAAAATCACTTGTTTTTAGTCAATAAAAAAGAAACTATGCAACTGAAAAAAATTTTTCGTTATAGGACAAGTTTTTTGAATTTAAAATAAGCCTGAGAAATTTTAAATAAATTGATGCAGTCATTTTTAGAATATTTTGAGCGCCAGTTTTGAAAATGCGATTTTCAGAAAAAAGTGTTTAAAATCTCTAAACTCTTGTAGTTTACAAGTATTTGTAAAAAAAAAACTAGTATGCCTATACGTCCATCAATTTTAATCGGATTAATTTGAAACTTTCATACAATATTATCCAGGTATTATACTTCAAGAAAATGGCAAAATCCAAAAATCGAATTTTTCGAACTTCCGACTGAGTATGACCCCTCAAATAAGTCTGTTAATATTTTATTATAATATTTTCACTGAAATATTCATAAATGATTGATTCCTATATTGAACTATACATATATATATATTATATATATATATATATATATATATATTTATATATATATATAAATTAACTTTTTTCATAAATTGGGTAATAACAATATGAAAAAATAAAAAAATAAATGAATTTTTGTAAATAAAAAAAAAAATATATATTTTCGTTACTCTATTATATATATTATATATATATATATATATATATATATATATATATATATATATATATATGTATATATATATATATATATAAATATATATATATATATATATGTAATGTATATGTATACTGGGTAGCACAGTGGTTTTCATCACCGCGTGTCATGCGGGAGATTGCGTTCGATTCCCAGTCGGAGAGTCCCTTACTTTCAAGGGTTGAGCATGAAGGCCAACAACCTCATTTCGTAAAAAATAACTGTAAAAAATTTAAGGGAGTAAACCCCGAATAAAAAATCTTCACCAATTCGCCTGGTCAGCGTGGTGAATATGACCAAATACCAGTGAGTGGTATCATTCATTGAGGCTTTCGTCCAGTAGTGGATTGATATGGACTTAATGATATGAGATGTGATATATATATATATGAATGTGTGTATTTATATAGGTTATGTAAAGTGTATTTCCCAAAAGTATCCTAATTTTGATTATACAGACTGTATTAATAACAATATCATTTTTAATTGAGAATATTACTAATGTTATTAAATTAAAATTTGATCTCATTTCGATCAAACATTTTTAAAAAGTTTGTTCGTAATTTATTCTACTCAAATTCATTATTGTATACAACATTTTAATATCGAAAAATGTCTAGTCATCTACTTCATTCCTCTGATTTGACATCCTCTGACTATTTCCTGTTTCCAAAACTTAACATGAAATTATAAGAAAAGCAATTCAACAGCATTTCAGAGATTCAAAAGGTTTCGAATGCTTTCGTAGCAATCATTCCAAAAGAGAGTATTAAACATATTTTTAAAGTTGTATAGTCATTCCAAAGATTGTATTTCTTCAAAAGAAATATATTTTGAATAATCAATAGTAAAATCGTAAATGTAAAAAAATAATCAAAGTTCAGATACTTTTAGGACACATCATGTATATACAGTAATATGGATGATTTTTTTAAGCGTGTTAAAACTTCAAATTGAATCCCTATCGAAAGTTATCTTACCTAAAAAAAAAACATCTTTATCATATCTTTTAGACACTTAATTGTGTGTGTGTGTGTATGTATATATATATATATATGTATATATATATATATATATATATATATATATATAAATGTTTTTTTTAGGTTGGATAGAATTTTCGATAAAGATTCAATTTAAAGTTCCATCACGCTTAAAAAATCATTTATATGTTTTATTACTCATTTAATTATTTTTGATTTTAAATAATATAAACTAGTGATTATTCTTCAAAATAAAAAGATACTTATATTTCCTCAATCAGGGTGAATTGAATATCAAAATAGTCAATTCTCTTACTTTTTTTTAATAGCTTAACTTAAGTTTAAATAATTTGTTAATTTTTAATTCAGTAATTTTTTTCCATTTTCTCTCATATAATTGTGTTATGTTTCTTTAATAACTTACTTTTAATTACTTTTATTCATCAGTTATTAGATTGTTTAAATATTAACCTTTCTTACAAATCAGAATTTTTATAAATGTTCCTAAATAATTAGTTTTTGATAAAAATAAATTATATTTTAGGAAAACCAGCAAAAAATAAATGAAATATCTAAATTTTCAATAGAATTCAAGATAATTACATTTTTATACTTGAATATTTTTTGTTTTGAATCTTATATGCACACACATACACTTTTATATATAATTTTATCAACTTAATTTTAATTTTTTTTGAAAAAAAATAATAAAAATTAAGTTATATATTTTTCTTACTTTAAATCTGCATATTAAACAAACACTTTTTACCTGAATTATTTTTTTATCAATTCTATATCAATATATTTTCAATTTTTTCATATATTTTCATAAATGAAATTTTGTAATTTTAATTAAACAATCTTCTAAAATGTCATTAATTATTTTAAAACTTTAAAAAAAACATATTTTTTTTCTTCTAAACCGATTATTTTAACTTTGTATTGAAATTAAATTTTAATTTATCTCTTAACCCTTTCTGTCAATTCTCTAGAAATTGAGTATAACATTTTTTAAACATGTCTTCACTAGTTATGTCATAAGATATATTATTTTTTTATACAATTGTTAATGAGAATATCACATTACTTGAAATACACAAACATGCTTAAAGGCACTTATATGCAACTACATAATAACGCAATTTCTTCAGAAAATAAACACTACTCGTCTCACAAACATTTACAGATTCGGCACGGATCATTAATCATGATTTGACTGGTTAAAGCGTCTTTCTGTCATCGCAAAAAAAAGAAAACAAACAAATTACTCCTCCATATCTCTTCTTGTTCTTCAGCAGTCGGTTGCTTATAATCGGTCGTTGTTGTTATACACCATACGTACCAACTTTTACCACCACTTTATTGCCACCGTGCTTCACAGTTCACGCTGCCATTTTGAATTTCATTTCATCAACAATAAGCTTTTTTTCATATCGTGCGGAATTCGTTTCATTCATTCTCCTTTTACTGATACAATACTCTTTTGATCTTTCGTATATATTTACGGTAGGTTTTCTCATTTTCGATTAAAGTTAATTTATATTACAATAGTTTTTTGGATAACACAAAAGAATAAATGCTTGATTATGAATAAAAATCTGATTAATATTTTTGAATTATAATAAATAACGTGAAGTAATAAAAAATACGATAATAAAATATACAAAAGTCTAAAAAATTTATTTTCTTAAAAAACACATATTATATATGAAAATGTTGTTTATTATTTTATTTAAAACTATTAGAAAAAAAAGAAAGATGATTTCAATACAAAAAAAATATTTAAAAAGAAAATATCACTGGAGAAAATAATCATGTCAAACTAATTATCTTGTTATCACATAAATGAATTTGTTTTAAATTCGTATTTTTATGATCGAAAATGTACAAACATAAATATTTTTGACATTTCTGTTATTATTTTTTGATCGTTAAAACGTCGAAACTTGTAATGGCTATAATGGTATCAGTATGTGATGTGTGTTTTGTAACGTCATGTAAAAAATCAGTAACAAACTCGAAGTTATTTAAAGTAATAAAAATACTTCACATAAAAGTAAGACGGTCATATTTTGGCAGATCAACTTTAACTACTTGAACATTATTTCGTTACTAATTGCGAAGAACGCACATATGTATATATAAAAACATTATTTATTTCGACAGTTAACTAACGAATTTTTTTCTGTCTGTTACAGGTAAACAACTTTTCGTCAACTCTACCTAAACAGTATAAAATACGAAATTAGTCAGTAAGTACGTTTTTAAATTTAATTAAAAATGACACGGGTTTTTATACACAAAAATAACAATATATTCACATAGTACAGAGAATTTTTTCGTCGAATCACACCGATATTTTTTCTCATTCTTTCTTTTAATTCGAAATTTATGTCTGACCTGCTTTTTTTCCACGACTTTATCCATATTATTAAACATCGTCCTTCGACGTCACATGGACAACCGTGTCTAGTTTACTGTGAGAGCGTAATGTAATGTAATGGTAGCTCGATTAAATAAGCCCGGTTATATTATATAGTTAGATGAAAAATACAAGCGAGCAATGGGATTAATGACTCGGCATTTTACGCCTGTGTGGAGCAATGGCTTTTTGTGAGGTCATTTTTCCATCCAAACATTGACATCGATATTGCTGTTAAATCTTTTAACTAACTGCGAGGCGCCATCATTAAAGTAACGAGATAGTATTTCTCGGAACGATGATTGCTCTGTATTGTCGGCGTTATTTAATTCGATATCGATTAATGCAATGTTTACATTCGGGTTGCAATTCTCTCAATCGTCGGATTAACCTTTCAGTCATACGATAACGTTTTCATTAAATTGATGTTTAACAATTATTAAGTTTAATTCCTTGTAATTTAATCAAAAAACATGTATTAAATCATTTATCTTCATTCAGTGTATATTTCTCTCTTTAATATAAACATATCTTGATTGTTTTATTATTAATTTTATTTTTAATATTTCAAAAAAATAATATTTATTAATTGATCAAAATTAGTTGAAATATTCACATTCTATTAATATATTATCTTATATATTCATTTTTCAACTGTCAAATTGATTTAATTCTACAAAATATTACAGTATCCATAATAAACAATTACATATGAAATAAAATGGAGTTCTGAATAAGTTATTAATGTTTCAACAGCTAACATCTGAACAAAATGCAACTTAATAAAAATCAACCCATATATTATACTTGAAATTCAATTTCTTCTTTAAAAAAATAATATTCTTGACTCGCTATAAATTGAATACACCCTAACATGAATAATCCACTAACTTGAACATGAAAAAAAAATTTACATTAAGTACTCGACTTGAATAGCTTACAACTCGATAGCATGTATAAATCTTTATTGTTTGACAGTGTGTCGTGTTTTTAGGACTAAAGGTATATTAAGATAAACCGATGATTCTACGAAATTTTTAAATTATGGTTTATATTCTTTCTGCTTTGATATATCTTTATTTTTAGTTTATTGATTATATTGTGGGTTTACTTTTATTGTATCTTTAATTCTATAGTCATATTAATCATACAGAATATAAATGATTTATGATGTATATTTGTCTCGGGTAGTCGTATATGTTTTATAGATTTTTTTTACAAAAATATATTTAATAAAATTAATAATTTATTTTGAAAATTATCAATATCCTATACATATTTTTTTCGTTTATTCTCAAAGTTATTAATCAATACAATATATTTTGAAAACAAATTTAAAATTATTTTTTTCATTGAAAATCAATAACATTTATTAAAAATAATTTCTATTGACATTAATAGTTTTTTAATAGTTATTTTGAAATTTCAAAATTTGTTTTATTTATCTTTGTATTTAAATAAATTTTATTATCTAAACTTTTGAATAAATTTAAATGTTTTAAGAAAAAGTTCATTAAATATATTTTATTTGAGATGACTTTCTAGGTTAATTTGTTCAATCAATTTGACATCATAAATTCATTTTAGTTAATCAGAACTGTTTATTTTTTAACATTTTTTTGTACACATATATTATTATCAGTTTTCGTAAATTCTATATTAGTATTTTTTTTTCATTTTTAAAATCTCTAATAAAATATAATAATAACAACTATTATTCATCAAACAGTTAACATACAATATCTTCCTTCAATAAATGTAAATATTGTATGTTTTTTAAGCATATTGGAACTTTAAATTAAATCTCTATCGAAAGTTCTATCTAACCTAAAAAAACATCTTTATATGTATGTATGTGTGAGTGTATGTATGTATATATATATATATATATATATATATATATATATATATAAAGGTGTTTTTATGTTTGATAGAATTTTCGATAGGGATTCAATTTAAAGTTCTATCACTCTAAATAAAACACCTATACATGTAACTTCATTATTGATTTACCATGTTCAGTCGACTGTTCTCAACGTAAAAAAATATATTTTTGATAAAAAATGTTGATTGTGTTAAAAAATTCAAGTTGATTACATTTAAAGAACAAAGAAGATGCTATTTATTTTAAAACTGTAACAAATTGACGTTCAGACAAATCAATTATCAACCCTATCTTGTGAGTTTAGAGTTGATAAGTTATTTGTACGAAACTAAGCAATATTTTCATTTTTCATATTTATAATAACTTTAAAATATAACATATTTCAATATTGTATATAAAACGTGTTATATCTCATGTAAAATTATTAGAGGTTTCACCAGTTAGTTTACTTTATTGGTAGAATTTTTTATTGCTATTATTAAACTCATTTTAAAAACTATAATCTCAGATATGAAATTTTAAAAATATTCATTATATTATTTGTTAATTAACATTATTTACCAAATATACTGAAAAATTATAACTTGTTGTGTAGAAAATATAATTAAATTAATAACATGTTTTACTGAAAAACTACTTTATATGTAAATTTTATTTATTTTGTAAAAGTTTTTAACAAAGCTCGATTTGTTTTTAAAAATAAGATTTTGATAATTTTGATCATTATTCTCTTTCTATCCACTTTTAAATGAACGCCTCTCCCAAAGTTTCTATTTCAACCAATCAAATAATTTTGTTTTTCAATTTTTTCATACATTTTTTTTCTTATATATATATATATATATATATATATATATATATATATCAATATATTTAGATAATATTCATCATAAAAGCCTATATAAGCTCACTGCTAGTCGAAAGCTTAATTGATTATCATTAGGTTCTCTTAAATATTTTTCAAAATTTTTTCATTGTTTCGTGTCCACAGATAATCTCATTCAATCCTCATCTTCACATTAGTTTAAAATATCATCCCTCCATCTTTGATAATGTTTCTTTCTGGGTCTTTTTTTGTCTCTTAGTCGCCATTATATAATAATTTTTAACCCATCTGTTGTTTTCTCTTTTTGTTTTATATCCAGTTCATACCTCTTTCATCAATTTTATTTAATCTATTATAACAATTACCCTTTTCTATTTTCGTATCCATTTCTAGGTTTTTCTATCACTCTTAAAAATCCCTAACATTAGGCTTTTCTTACTTTGCTGAGCTGTTAAAAGTTGTTGCTTCATTTTTGCATTTAGTATCCAAATTTCTGATCCATAAATACAACCACAGAAAATAATTCAATGGAGTTAGATCACATGATCTTGATAGTCAGTTGATGGGTCTATTTCGTGAAATAATGGACTCATTAAACTTTTGTTTCAATAAGTTTATTAAAATGTTTATAATTTCTATACGTTATTGACGTGTTAAACGTTCTCTGATAATTTATCAAACTATACTGAGTTGAAATATCAAAATGAGTTTAAAAATAATCAAACATGGCTGCCACCAGCTGTCAAACTTTTGTCGCTCTTATTGGAAAACCCTCTCTCTCTCTACACACACACACACACACACACACACACACACACACACATATATATATATATATATATATATATAATATAGATGTGTGTTTGTGTATTATTTTTTATATTATGTGCATATGCATATAAATACATCTTTAAAAATTAGTTATGCAAATAGTTTCTTAAGATGTAATGTTTACAAACGCGATACACTGATCAGTGAACGTTAATAAATAGTAAATTTATTCACGTCTCGTTAATAAATAACTCATTGTACGAAATATGACTTTTCTTTAGACTACGTCTACTGTAGTCCTGTTTCCTTTTCATAATATCGTATAAACGCAATCATTTATGTCGCGGATGTTTTTCGACGTTATCTTCATGTTGTACGTTAGACGTTTGCATAGAATCTGCATAATAGTATTTGTTTCATTTATTTACATGTTACGGCTACATATACATTTATTTATTGTATAATAATTTTATCTTTACGGTATTTCGATAGCTCCTGCATAGTTGCTACTAATAATTTTCGCTATATCTGACATTTGATAGCCTTTTACCAACATGTACTACACATTGTGTTCTTATATTAAGTATTTAAACATACTTTAAATGTTATCTTGAACAGAGATATGAACAGGGTTTTATTGAAGATAAAAGCATATATTTATGATGTGCAAACTTGTGTTCAAACGTATTATATAAATATATAAACATGAATACATATCAAGAATCTTAAAAATTCTATATACGATTTTTAAAGAAAATTATCAGATAATACAAAATTATTGTTTTCTATACATTGTAAGATATTTTACAAATATAGGGTTTTCCAATAACAATGTCAGAACTTTGACAGCTGGTAGCAACCATATTTGATTTTTTAAGCTCATTTTGATATTTTAATTCAGTAGAGTTTTGCAAATTATCATGGAATATTTAACACTTTGACAACGCTTATAAATTGTAAAGAACTTTAATATACTCATTTAAACAAAAGTTTAATTAATCTATTATTTCACAAAATGGGCCCATCAATTGGCTGCAAAAATAATGTAATCTAACTCCATTAGATTGTTTCCAGTGGGGTTATATGAAATAATTGGTTTATACTGATAAATAAACAACATTAAAAATAAACATTGAACTTATAATTCTTGAAATTGTAACACAATTATGTTAGGAAGTGACTAAAAAATTAGATTAAATGACAAGTGGCACTATGTCAAGTCGTTATATGAGTAAAATTGTATTCCATCATTAATGCCATAGAATGTACTTAAAAATAAATAAAATGAATAACTAATTAATTAAATACTTTTTATTTCATTTCCATTTAAACTTCTGAAGCTCTAATTGAAAAACCCTATATTAAAATTAGTTTTGATACTTTTTAAATATTGTACAATTAATACCAAAAAATAATTGAATAATAAAGTAAAATCAATAACAACTGAAATTTCAAAGTCTATACAAACTTAAAAATAAAAAACAAGTACAAAATATACTCAATTAAATCAAAAAGTACACTCAATGAATTACCCATCTTAAGACTACAAAGTTTTCTAAAATTTCCAATAATCACATATTGTTTATTTAGTTGCTAATTGTAATTCCAATAACCATGTCATCATCTTTGAAATTTAAATCAGTTTTAAAAAAAGTAAACGATACACAATCATTGAATACATGAAATCTTGTATTGAAATAAGCAATTTATTTATCTAAAAGTGATTTAGCCATAGTGGCAGATTAATAGAGAAAATATTTAATATTTTAATTTTAAAAACTTATTAAATATTTTAATCCATTAATGTCTATAATTATTTCACAGACATTTTTAATTTGTTTATTTTTTAAAGATTTCTAAATAATATTGGAATCTTTAAACAGATAATTTTCACCGATTTGATGTATCAAAATTTGGATTTCATTTATTGGCCGTATTACAAAATCCACTTATTTCTCTTTTACAACACCCACATTTCATATTTCTTTGTGTTGCCTGAAATCATTGATTTATTTTAATATTTAATATCTATTTTTCATTACCATAAATGAGAACAAATAAAATCTATTGATCAAAAATTTTTCTTCAAATATAAAGGAATATTCAACTTCATAATAAAAGAATTTCTTCACAATTATCGTTATTCGTTTTATTTTTCTGTTCATTTCATTTATAAAAAAGTTCTTTTAGTGATAATGAATTATGTTAAATACATTAGTTTTTAGCTTCTTCTATTTCTATAGGGTCATCCAAATCTAGGCGTCATATTTGGATGATTCTATATTTCTTTTAATTCAGTTTTCTTTCCATATAAAAATCCATTATACATTACTATTTTCTCACTGCAGTTCATCAAAAGACCAATTTTTTTGACTCTTTGTAAATACTATATTTTTTATTATTTTGTCAATTTCATCTGGGTTTGTTGAGAAAATAATAATATTGATAAAACACAGGTGACTAAGTATTTCATTCTTTACTTTTATTTCTTTCGATTCTCAGTTTACTGCCTTAAATAATTATTCGAAGACTTCATACATACATACATACATATATATATATATATATATATATATATATATATATATATATATATATATATATATATATAATGTATATTGAAAAAAGTTATTGTCGAAGGCACAACAATAAACTGCATGTATAAATCGTAATTTATAGTGAGTTTTTTTTAACGATATGGGCATCTTCTACAACCGTTTATGTAGTAACCTGGGGGCGGAGGCGGCGACGGTGGCGATCGTGCCCGCCCCCTGCTGGTTCGATCCCCGACACTTGTTCGATTGTTCCCAGTTTTGATGATATAGATAACACGTCTTCTCCGTCGAATATGAATGACGATATAATCTGAAACGTCTATCACAAGCAAGAGAACGACACGCTCTGTTCGTCTTGGTCGTATTAAACCAACGAGTTGTTTAACAAAATGAAGATTGGATATATTTATTTATGTATACGATTCGTACGATACGTCACCTCTTTTTGTAATTATTGATTGGTAAAAACTCATGTACGATAAAAAGGTGTTTTTTTCTTTTTTTTCGATTTCTTTTCAAATTAACAAGTGTGATTTTAATTCATAGAATGTTGCAAGATGTTTTTATTTTTTTTTGTTTATAAAAAAGAATGAAGATTCAAAAGAACAGTCAGTCATTTTATTTATAATGATTATTTATGTTCATTACTTTGCAAAAAAAATATTTTTATTAAATATCATTTTGTATTCAGTTATATTTAATAATAAAAATATTTCTTTTTAAAATTCATACTTTAAGAACATTTTGTTGATCTGTACTTAAAGTAAGTAAATTTTAAATACATAGTTCATAATAATATCAAATTTTAATGGAACATATTTATGAATATGTGTAGCTTTTCAAAGTAATTATTTTCTTTAAAATGTATGTATGTACATAATATATATATATATATATATATATATATATATATATATATATATATATGAATGAGTATATGTGTATCTGTAAATTAGATCATTTTATGACCTAATTTTAAAATTTAAGTATTATCAAAAAAAATCTTAAAAAACATTTATCCTATTCCATTTTGTATGTCTATCTGTATATAATTATATGCATTTGCATTTTATTTCTCTCTCTCTCTCTCTCTCTCTCTCTCTCTATATATATATATATATATATATATATATATATATATATATATATATATTCGATGTGGGGTGAAAAAAAGCATTTAATCGCTAAAAATGAAATATTTAGGGAGAAACTTTCTTCTAAAAATTTTTCTTAGTAGTTTGAAAAAGGTTGTTGCTGATAATGAAGATATATGCTCATCATCATCAGCAACAATATCTTTTCATTCACTACTGGATGAAGATCTTTCCCAAAATGTTCCATTTCAAGCACTCCTTTGAGAGATTTTAAATCGTGACTTACAGAGTCAATGTCACTTGTATACTATTGAGTACATCACCAATTTAGCTTGGAATATTATCTGATGTTTCTTTGCATAATTAGTACTATCGATATTAAAAAAAATATTTGAATATCTCTTCTTAGAATCTCGTTTACACTTTTTTATCACTTTGAGGCAGTTAAATAAAAATTTAAAACAGAGATAATATATATATATATATATATATATATATATATATATAATATTAAAAGAAAAATATTACTAATGGATAAGAGAAATTAATGATGGGAAATCCAGAGGTATAAAAAGACCCAGAAATAGATCTATAAATAAAAGAGACAATATAGAAAATTATTTGAATAGAGTGAAGGAGAAAAAAGATATTTGACCAGTCAAAATGAAAATTTTAAGATAGGCCTTTACCTAATAGTGATTAGAAAGACAATAATGATGATGTATAGAGTTTTCCAATAAGTACTTCAGAAGTTTAAATGGCAACAAACAAAAAAGTATTTAATTAATTATTTATTTGTAAGCATATTCTATGGCATTAACACAATTTCACTCATATGACCACCACGACTTTGCTTGGCATAGTGGTTTCGTTTAATACAATTTTTAGTCACTCTTTCACATAATTGTGGTTCAGTTTCATGAATTACAAGTTAAATGTTTATTTTTAATGCTGTTGTTTATTGGTATAAATCAATGATTTCACATAACCCTACAGAAAATAATCCAATGGAGTTAGATAACATGACCTTGGTAGCCAATCAATGAGTCCATTTTGTGAAATAATGGACTCAAACTTTTGTTTCAATAATTCTATGAAGTTTTTACAATTTCTAAGCGTTGTTGAAATGTTAAACGTTCCATGATAATTTGTCAAATTATACTGAGTTGAAATGTCAAAATGAGCTCAAAAAAAAATTCAAACAAGGCTGCCACCATCTGTCAGAATTCTGATATTCTTATTTGAAAACCCTATTTAATATAATTTAAATTGTATTTTACAGAATAAAATGTTTTATTAAAAAAATAATTACTTTTTCGAGTTTAAATTAAATAATGGTTATGTCTAGAATTAAATGTCCTCTTTTTGAAAATAAATTGCTATTAAAAAATCTATTTTTGAAATCATGCAATGTAAGAGATGATTGTTAAATTAATTATTAAATATAAATTCGAGAACGTGAGGTGTTACGTGTTTAGTATACGTATAATTAAAATGTATATAAAAGATATAAAATGCTAATAAATCGTCTCCAACCACTCTACGTGCACCGTTCTATGATCTTTAGCAACGACACGTTTCAAGACCAATAGACACGCTTGCGTCAGTCGACTGCGCGCAGGTCCAAGAATGTAGATACAATCTGTCGCATCACTCAACCGACTTTTTATTATATTCTTTCGGTATCGGAGCTTTGTCAAACCGTCAGGCCAAATGAAATGAAATATTTTCGGACCATTGTTCGTTTCATTGGTTGGTCGTCAGAGAGAGGATCTCTAGATCGAATCGTCGATTTAGCTAGATACTTCGCTTCGACTAGTTTTGCTAAGCGTATGGACCCCCCTCCCTCACGAATACTATTTTTTTTTTGTTTAACTCACCGGCTAGAAGACGTGTTCACGCATCACTGGTCACTATGGCGTTATCACAATAACAGTTCGGGCTCTCTGCGGGCATTATCGCGTTCAAAATCTCCGTCATCGTAATTAATTCGTGTTCTGACGATGATGGCCACGATTTGCATGTTGCCACGAAAGAGTTAATTGAACGTGAACAAAATATTGAACACAATTTATACAAACTTTGTTGAATATATGGGTTTCGTGTGGGGTTTTATGCGTACCGTGGGATTATGTATTTGATATTTTGAACATTTTATAATAAATATTTCAATAGAAAACAATTTGGTATATATCTACTCAAGAAATCATCATTTCTATTTAACTAAATTATCAATACAACATTCATAGTCAATCACGTTTTAATTATTTATTGTTATATAAATGTGAATCTTACTTTTAATCATATATGTTCACTTATATAATTTCATATATATATATATATATATATATATATATATATATATATATATATATATATATATATATAATGTGTGTATATGTGTGAAAAACATTTGTAATATTTATATAATAAAAAAATTTCAAAATACAAAAATATTTACTATAATATTAATATAACTGATGAAATATCTTTTTCATAATTCTTCTATTAAAAACATTATTAATCTTTTTTTTAATTGTATTGAAAAAAATATGATATGTTAATAAACATACTTTTTAATAAAGTAATAATATATATAGGGTCATCCAAATGTGACGCCTAGATTTGTATTTTATTAAAAAGAAACATGTGTATAGGTTGGTGTTAAGGAAATATGTGTATAGTTTTTTTATTTTTTAATAAAACAAAAAATTAGGCGTCACATTTGAATGATTCTATATATTATAGAAAAATAATATAGTATTTTTTTAATGAAAAGTTAAAAAATAAATTCGACTGTATATCCAAAAAAATATTTTTATTATATTCCAAGATTAACTTTTAGTTTCCCAAAATAAAATGTCTTAATAGAAAATTAAACTTGTATATATTTTAGATATATTAAATAAACATTTTAAAAAATCACATTTCTTGAAAATAAACTCATTTTTTACTACATTTAACTTGAAATACAAAAATGACAATTATAAGATTTTCTAATTAAAAATTAAATATATAAAAAAATGTGTGATTGTAATTTCTCAAATAGAAATTGTTTATTTCATAATGAACTTTTCAGTAAGGAAAAGTAGAATTTAATTAAAAAAAATAAAACTAATAGGCAATTAAATTAATAACACATAACAGTATTGATAAACATACATATTTAACTACTCTTTGACACAATTATTTGAAGTAACAGTGCGCAAATAATGCTTTTCTAACCACTCGACAAATGTATAATTATTTCAAGCTAAAATGGGAAAATAATGTAGTCAGCTGTTATATACAAATCTAAATTATAGTTTACACAATCGTGTAAATTAATAAAAATATCTTTAACTAGATTATTTACTAATGTTGATTGCAATATAATTATATTACTTTTACTACTCTAATTAACGTCATTATATGACACTTTTAAATAATTTCATAGAATAATTTAGCTACAAATGGTTGTACACTGATAATATGAAATATACGAGTTATTATTTAAAATCTTTATTTTATAGGAATATAATATAACGTTTATTATTTTTTATAAAAATGTGTTTTATTATCACTGTTTGATAAAAATAATTCTAAGGAATTACATTTATATTAGGAACAACTGTAGCAGTTGTTCCTAATATAAATGTCTACCTAAAATATATAAACGTCATAAAAAATAGAAGATAAATATTTTCAAAAAAAATTATATTATTTTTAACCTATAATTAAATTTTATTTAGATTTAAAGAATTATTTGACTGTCAGAATTTAATTATATATATATATATATATATATATATAAATAAATATATATATATATAATCATCATCATAACGCCCACATCAGTCCACTACTGGACGAAAGCCAAAATGAATGCTACCATTCATTGGTATTTGGTCATATTCACCACGCTGACCAGGCGGATTGGTGAAGATTTTTTTATTCGGGGTTTACTCCCTTCTCGACAGTTATTTTTTACAAGATGAGGTTGTCGGCCTTCATGCTCAACCCTCGACTTGAAAACGAGGGACTCTCCCGACTGGGAATCGAACGCAATCTCCTGCATGACACGCGGTGATGCTAACCACTGTACTATATATATATATATATATATATATAAATTTATATATATATATATATATATATATATATATATATATATATATATATATATATATATATATATATATATATATATATATATATATATATATATATATATATATATATATATATATATATATATATATATATATATATATATATATATATATATATATATATATATATATTTACAATATATATACAAAATAAAAATAGGGGTCATATAGCAAAAAGAAAAAAAAAACACTAATAGACAAGAGAAATTATAAATTAGGTTCAATGATATATATATATATATAATAAAAAGACTTAAAAGACTAATCAATACAAAGAATATAACATAAAAAAAATCTAAAATGATATAGAAGAGAAAAATAGTAAATTACTCGCAGTGGAAAGTTTTTGAAGAAGGGCTTTCATCCAATAATGAATAGACAGAGACTGATGTTGATTATATATATATATATATATATATATATATATATATATATATATATATATATATATATATATATATATATATATATATATATATATATATATATATATATATATATATATATATAAATAAATAAATAAATAAATAATAATATTCATCGTCATCAAAGTCTGTATCAGTACTCTGCTGGGAGAAAGCTTCATAAAATGCCATTAAATCTATTTAATGCTATTTAATGGTTTCCCAAGATTTTTTCTGTTTTCTGTCTACAGCTAATCTCATTGAACACTCACTTCTTCAATATATTACAATTTCATCCCTCCATATTTTAAAGAATCTCTTCCTGGGTATCTTTTTCTCTTGATCGTCTTTTCATAATAATTTTTGTCCATCAATTATCTTCTCATTTTTCCATATATCTTTCCCATACCCTTTTCATCAATTTTGTTCATTCTATTATATTATACCAATTACATTTGTTTGTTCTTGTATTCATTTACAAGTTTTTTTAATCGGTTAAAAAATTTCTAACATTATCCTTTATTTGCTTTGCTGGATTGTTAAAAGTTTTTACTTCATTTTTGCATTGTGTCCAAATTTCTGGTCCATAAGCAGAAACAAGTAGTACATATTATAGACTCAATCGTATTTGACTCTTCATTATATTATTCATTTTCCTATATTGTCCTAATTCTCTTTTTAATCTCTAGCCATAGGTCATCATCATGTCATATAATTTTTCCCAGGTATTGTTTCATCCACTTGCTGTATATAAAGAGTCATCTAAATATGATGCCTAGATTTGTGTTTTATTAATATATATATATATATATATATATATATATGTTTATACAACTTTATATATATATATATTGTTATTTTGAAAATTCATTATATATATAGTAATTTTATGATTAATAGTGAACATATGGAAATAATAAGCAAAATTAACGAGTCCATAAATAGTGTGTGCCACTCAGACTAGTTATAATAAAATTTAAAATCTTTTAAAAGATGACATCAATTTTTAAAAAAATATTAATCGAATAATTAATAGTTACTATTAAACATCCAAAATTTCTAAAATTAATTTACAGGTTTAATTACTGATTTTGAACATGTAAAATTTAGAAAAATTATTTTATGTTCATTACATCCATTTTCGATTACATTATTATGTTATAATACGAGTTTTATTTTTATTCTGAATAATTAAATTATAACTGTGTAACATGGAATTTCTTAAATGTTTTAAAAATAGCTGTTTTTATTGCTAGTTTGTTATCGAATATTTAGCAAAATCCAGGTAAAATATAATTGAAAATATTAAAAAATCCTTTGTTATTTACTCTGACTTAAAAAACTATAAATTGTAGATATGCTATTATTTAAAACCATTGTTTTTTTCTAATTTGACATATTTTTATATAAATCATTTCAATATGTTATTTGAAATTAATTCAATCATATGAAGTCCATGTATTGATCATAAATCTTTTTTTATTTAAACATAATATATATATATATATATATATATATATATATATATATATTTATACATGCATATAAACATACATTTATTTATACATATATGGAGAAATGTATGTGAATAGTAATCTATAAATGAAAGTGAATTCATTTCATACAGTTATACTTTTTCATTCTCACGCATATGTTTTTATAGTTGTTACAGAAAGAAAAATATATTGGTTGTCGGCAGGCGACTGAACTTGCGAGGTCGATTTTTATCAACGAACATATATTTTACAAAACAAAGAATGCTCCACAAAAGTGACATTACAAGCAAATACGGTAGCGTTACAATATACCTACAGAAACGAAAACGTGGATTCAGAATTAAGTTATTGAAATTGAATGTCAAAATTTACATAAATCTTTACTTGTTTTTTTTTTCAAAAAAAAAAATGTATAAAGTTTCATTTTTTTCTTAATCGAATTCAGGTCTATTCCATTATAATTTATATTCTAAATCTTAATAGTACTGAAACAAATATTATTTTGTTCTTTCAGTTTCGATAAGTGGAATATTTTTTTGAACCAACATCGAGTTCATATATAACGATATGCCTAGTGCATTTCTACGTTCATTTATCTCTAATAGATTTTCTTCACATTAGTTTCTTATCTCGAATCTATCTAAAAGTTCAATGTCAGCATTTAATTCTACATAGAGATGAATAAAAAATAACGATCAATGATCGACGAACTTGAAACTTTAAATTTATGATGGCTTTCAACATTTTTTTTGTCTTGTTCGCAATGAATTTCCTTGAAATAATTCTTCCGAAACTTACCGACGATGTAATTCATCATATCAGTCGTCAATGATGAATGATATATTAATTTATAATCGGCATAGGCACGCATCCTTGAGACCGACAGACAAATACCAGTCGGGGATCCTACCTGTGAACAGCGTGATCGAGAACGAATACTTATTTTTATTTTTCCGACCAATGTTTATTTTATATTCGATTTACGAAACGAAATCATATCACATATACTCATGCGAAATGGCAATATCAATATATCAAGCACAGGATCATTTAACAACTACCAGAACAATCGTATGTTGTTCGAAAATTAATCGAATACATTTTCAGGCCAATTATAAAACAAACATACAAGATTTCAAATCCACAAACGAATACACATACATGTGTGTATTTGTGTTTCTATATATATATATATATATATATATATATATATATATATATATATATATATATACAAACTTATATTCAAAACTAACAAAGGACTAGCTTCATTTTAAATCATACAAAAACGCCCACAACTGTGGAAAATCCACTGATGTGTAAATTAAATTCAAAATACTTTTTTTATAAAATCTAAACCTACAATAGTAAATAAATAAATATAAATTAACAAATCTTTAAAATTAATAAACTGACATTTATACCAACATTATAAATATATTATACATAAATACACCAATTTATCATTGAAAAAAATCATTTTGCTCTTTTATTGTCGTGTTATTTTTTAACCTTCTTTTTTATCAGCATTAACGCTCTCATTATCATCAAAATATTTTTATTGTATAATCTATGTATGTTTTCAATTTATACAGATAGTTTTATTTATCTAATATTTCTTATAAAAGCAGTATAGGCAATTATATTTATTTAATAGAAGCTCCAGTTTCTTGTTTTTCTTAAAATTATTTGGAAATGAAATAAATTTTATTAAATTTAGTATTTTTTAAAACAATAAATTCAATTTATTTTATATACTTGTATAAATAATATAGTAGAAAATGATATTAAAACAAATTTAGTTTTTTTTAATTCGTTTAATACTGTTTTTGATACGAATTAATAATTCATGGTTTGTATGATTACTGAATAACCATTAAAAATGACCATTAATTTTATTAAGCACGATTTTTAACACAAAATCTATTATTTATGATAATTGTAAAAGTAACTTGATACAAT
This sequence comes from Neoneuromus ignobilis, assembly GCA_029203775.1. Lineage (NCBI taxonomy): Eukaryota > Metazoa > Arthropoda > Insecta > Megaloptera > Corydalidae > Neoneuromus > Neoneuromus ignobilis. The sequence continues at coordinate 49,211,453 of CP092090.1, forward strand.
GCTAAATTAATATTTACTAATTTTATATTGAGAAAATTAATTGATTTTTTTAAAAATTATTAAAAATAAATCATTTCTGTTTAGTTTAAACTAAAGTAAATATTTGATTTTTTCCATTGAAGAGAAATTCAAACATGGAAAGAAAAATGGCTTGTATAAAAATTTAATAATTTTACAGATTTTAAACGTCTTTAAAAAATTTAATAACTAAATATTTCTCTGAATACTCAGATATAAAAAAATATTTTATGAAGACATATCTTTTGCCAGAATAAAATATTTATAAGAAATATTACAATTGTACATTCTTAATACTAAGATTGATAAATAGCAATATTTATGTGATGTGATTGTTTGAAAATATGTATTTTTTGAATTAAAGATGTAATATGTCGTAAGAAAATATTTTTTCTTATATCTTTATATATATATATATATATATATATATATATATATATATATATATATATAACAAAAATTGATGTTATAATATTCTATAATAAATAAAAAATCCAATAAATTTATAGATTGCATTTGAGAAAAAATGAATTAAAAAAAATAGAAATTTAAAAGATAATAAACTATGTACTTTTAAGACAGCTGATTAAAATAAAATGAACATTTATAAATGAAATAAATATGAGAATGAAAATAAATTTGCGTCAATTTGAGAGAAATACTTATATTGTAAAATAGAATATTTTTCTGTGTGAAGAAAATTTTTGATTAATTCTTCTTACCTATTTTTACTTATAGTAGTGAAATTATATCTATTTATATATTGTTGAAGAAGTTTTAATCAATGTATTTCATCTATTTTCTATTGTATAAAAGTTGTGTAATATGAGTTTTGAATTTTAAAATAATTCATCGACTCTACAACAAAGAAAAGCATTGACATGTTCATGATAAGAAAAACACATAGAGATAAGGAATAAAACGAATTGATTCGTGTTGTACATACTCTGTTCTTCAAAAAGATTGAATTTTAAATTAAAATTGATTTTAGTCATGTAACATTTTAAAAATCCAGTAACTAGCAAATTATTTATGACAATTCTATTTAAATCGTATATATTTTTCAAATATTTTTTCTAATAACATTTATTTATTTGAAGTAAATAGTTTTAATTCTTTAATTTCGGTTTTTACATGTTATTAAATATCATAATGATTTACAAGGAACGTTAAAATAAAAAAGGGACACACCTAAGATACATTTTTTAAGTCTACAGTATATAATTATTAACAGTCTAACTATAAATATTAAATACATACTTATGAATAATAATAAATCCACTTGCGTATACACATCTTGTTGCTACGTTCGTGACATCCTTAGGGTGTACCAGTAGTTAGGATTTCTCTGATTTTTCTAACATTTGTTGTTTCCGTTATAAATATCAAAAAATGAAAAATATAAAACAGTTTTAATTCATAAGCAATTAATAACTTTCTCATTACATAAATATTCATATTATATATATATATATATATATATATATATATATATATATATATACATACATACATACATACATATACATATGTATTGTATGTATATATGTATCAAAGTATGTATGTGTTCTAGTTTATTAGATGACAATTAAGTTTTTAAATGCACTGTATTAAAGTGACACAATGAATGATAATCAATACATGGGTAGTGTATGTTTTATCATAAATTATAACGTGTAAACAGAGTATTTACATAGCACTTGTATGAATATAAATTAACTTATGAAATGATTTCTTCAACATGTAATATGTGAACAATAAAAAGTGTAATAGTATATAATAATAAATAATTGTATCTATTGGAAATGATTTTGTCGCCTACAAAATATTTAAAAAATTTCTATTTTAATCTCACATTTAAATATCTATCGCCTAACACATTTTTTTTATTAACAAACAATGCAGTTGCTAAAATTTAAAATAATCTAATAATGCAGTTTCATGTTGTTACAAAATTCATGTTTATAAATAAATGTATACCTCAATATTCAATTTAATAATTTCTTAATAATGATTCTATTTTAAGCTCACATTTAAATATCTATCGCCTAACACATTTTTTTTATTAATAATATTGTAGTTACTAAAATTTAAAATAATTTAATAATACAGATTCATGTTGTAACTAAATTTAAGTTTATAAATGAATGTATAGCTCAGTATTCAGTACAATAATTTCTTATTAATGATTTGATTAGAAATACGAACTTTAAATTTTTTTTCTGTTCAAGAAAATTTGATATAACTTTTTCCTTCCTATGTTATACACACAATCGAACCAAAAAGAATAGTATGTAGTTATATTATTTTATAAATTTTATGTTAAAATTTGATAATTCATTTAAAAGCATGTAAAAATTTTGATTTGATTTTCTGAAATACTGAATCATTAATAACCATGAAAAAATTTTAATATGGAAAATTGTATTCACTAAATTCAACTTACTATTCAAAATAACAGTTCTATGATAATAAATGTAATTCATCAAACATATGTGTTAAGTTTTTATACTTTTAAAAATTTCATTTTTAATGTTTGTGAAATTTATAAAGTTGAAAAAAAAATTTTTTTCTCGCTGTTTAAAATAGTTTTAAATAGTTAATATATTTTAGTCTTTAAACATTTTGGATAAGGAAATAATAACATATAATATCTGAGTATTATTTTGTGTGCCATAGTTATACACAATTAATTGTTATAACATTAATAACTTCAACAAGATAGTTAAAATGAATAATATTTGCTTCGTGTTGATTTTCTAATTAAAAGTATTAATCAACAACACGATAAATAAAATTTATATCTGATTCATATTGATTTTCTAATTCAGAGTAATAATTCATCTACTTGATGATAACACACACTATGAAAAGGATATTCTAAATGGAAAATGTCCCAAAATTTATAACAAATAGTTATCACAGATTAATTTATTAGGAAGATTTTTTTAAAAAAATATATCAGACAACAAATGGTTCAACATTACTCTTTTTAAAGTAAAATTTATAATTCTATATATCAATTTTTAATATCTAGGGAAATATTTTATATTTTGTATATAAAATATTAGTTTAGTTTTGAACAATCCTTGTATTTGATTAAAAATTGTAATATAGATATTTTTTAAGAGTGATAGAACTTTAAATTGAATCCCTATCGAAAGTTCTATCTAACCTAAAAAAACATCTTTATGTACATGTGTGTGTATGTATATATAAATATACAATAAAAAATGTTTTTTTTAAAGTCTGATAACTCTTTCGATAGGGATTCAATTTCAAGTTCTATCTAAAAAGACAATTTCAAGAAAATAGTTCTTTATCTTGTAGTGCACATTTATTTACTTTTATATCACTCTCCAAATGTCTTCTATTGAAATAGAATTTTAACAAAACGAGCATTCTCGAGAATTTCTTTCCCCATTTTAGATATATATTGAATCCCAATACGCTACTGATTGAACCGTGAATGGTAATATATCTTTTTCGAATCGAACATATGAACTATTTAGTACTGCTGCGCAACATCTTCTCTCTTTGTACATTATAGTCTCTGACACATCAATAAAGCCATTATTCTCTTTCGTCCGTCTCCGTCGAACGTCCGTTTCGATCGTTGTTCTATCGCGTGATCACGAAACATTGGTACATCTCTCCGTTCGATCTAACCATTTATTCTGATCATATATTTTTTACAAAGTATATTTATCATACATCAGTTGAACCTCGGGGCCAGATATTGTTGGATGGTTGAAGCGAACGGTTACGTTTTTGTTTTGACGATAATAAACGATTTGCACCCTTACAGTATGTACGTTTTAGGGTCAAGTGCAGTTTATATAAATGCGTGTGCATCGTGCTCTTTGCCTGCAGTGCTCTCCTCTCCGGCAACAATGTTATTTTAAAGTCATTTCTATGGACGCTCTTGTTCATCTTACGCTACCTTGACTTTGTGGCATTGTACCCCAGCTGGATATGGACGGGGGTCTTAACAATGACCTCTTTAATTTTTTTTTTATAAATTTTATGTTTGTTTTCCGTAGGGTGACTTGTCGTTTTGTTCTTGAACAAACATACAAGCGATGTTTTTTAAATCGTAATGATCAATTGTAATACTCGAAGAACAACTTTTAAAAAGACGATCGTATCAAATACGTTTCTTCATATATATTATATATATATATATATATATATATATATATATATATATATATATATATATATAAATAATACACACACACATACACACATTTTTTCCCATACAAATTGTGATTGATTGAGTGGACGTTGAAAATATGCGAATGTTCTCTCAAGTTCGTATTATATTAAATGCTTCTATTAGTGATTCATCGGAATGAAGAAATAACCATTGTGCTTTGTATTACGATCTCTTACGAGTATTCATTTATTTCAAGACGATATTTTAATTGTTTGTCCAGTACGCCTTTTTTCAATTGGTCCTGCTAAAAGCAAATAAAAACATGCCATTCTAATTCAATTCGATTTTAATTTCAATGCACGCAATTAAATACTTTTTTTTGAATTATTATACATTATAAGTGTACACAAATATAAACTAGTATTTTAAAATGACTTTTCATATATGAAAGAATAAATGTTATAGCAAATAAAATTTAACTCCATTCAGTGAATTTAATTTGAAAAAAAGGAATAAAACATTTTTAAAAATTAATAACGTATGGACATACTTGCTTATTTATTTTTAAATTTATATAATGAAATACATCACTTGTATTTAAATACGTACTGAGATATATTTAAATGTTCGGAATAATATTTTGAGAATATAATGGCCTTTATGCAATACAAGTAGAAAGAAACGTCAAAGAAGTGTCATTAAGTAATTAAAATGAACCGTTTATATTATTTGAGATTTGTCTTAGATTTTCAGATTAAAAATTAAATACAAGCTATTTTATTTAAAAAAAACCTTTTTAAAATGTACTCATACTTTTATAAAAAAAATGTATATAAATACATTTTATACTTGATGTTTGGTTTGTCTATATAATTTTATTAATCATCTTTCTCTTTTATATATATATATATATATATATATATATATATATATATATAATCAGTATCTTTCTGTTTATTACTGGATGAAAAACTCTCAAAATTTCCTACTTGAAGCAATTTAGTGTCCCTTTCTTCCAATTCAATTCGATGATTTTACTTGTCTTTGTTCCATCTACTGATGGCTTTCTTTTTGAACTTTTTTATATATCTAGATTTTCTGTTTGTATTTATATATATATATATATATATATATATATATATATATATATATATGTATATATATAATATTATCAGTCTCTTTCGGTCCACTACTGAATGAAGGCTTTTTTCAAAACTTTTCACTTCAAACTATTCAGTGCCTTTCTCTCCTTACCTATGTCCCATTTATCCATGTATCTCTTCTTATTTTTTTATATATCTAGATTATCAGTTGTATATATATATATATATATATATATATATATATATATATATATATATATATATAAACAGACAGACAGACAGACAGACAGACAGAGTGTCTCAAAAAATGAATACACACTTCGAATTATATATCATATATGTGTAAACATTTTTAGGAGATTTGTATTATTATTATTATTATTATATATATATATATATAAAGGGAGGGGGACGTTTTAAAAATTATTATAACCATTTTTCATACACTTGTTGTCAATAACTAACCACTTTGACTATATTTATCAGCATCCTGAATCTTAGTACATAAATTTGATAGTTAAATTTATAATAAATACAATTTTTTGATTTTCGATCAACTTTTATTGATTTAATTGATGTTAGGTCAATTTGAGTAACTGATAAAATATAATAAGTAATAAATAATTTGATGGAAATTCTATTTAAGCAAATTTTTACTATTATTATTTATTTCACACAAAGTATAATTTAAAAATAAATGTAATATTCCATTCAGTAAAAATTAAAAACATTTTTTAAACATACAATTTATATCCGAAATTTATTATAAAGCAAATAGTAATGTACACATTTGAAATATATATTGTACAAAGCAATTTTTTTTAAAAAAAAATTCTATGAAGAAAATTTAACAATTTTTAGAATTTTAAGTTTATAAATAAATATTGTCAAACATATAAATATATTATATATATATATATATATATATATATATATATATATAGAGAGAGAGAGAGAGAGAGAGAGAGAGAGAAAGAGTTTTCCAATAAGTGCTTCAGAAATTTAAATAGAAATAAAACAAAGTATTTAAATAATTATTTTTTTCTTTTTTATTTTAAAGCATATTTTATGGCATTAATAATGGAACACAATTTCACTCATATGACCACCATGACTTCGCTTGACATAGTACATTCCTTTAGTCCAATTATTAGTCACTGTTTTACATAATTATTTTAATACTTTATTTTTAATACTTCTGTTGTTTCATTAAACTTTACTTTAAAATAAGTCTATTGAAGTTTCTACAATTTCTAAACGTTGTTGATATGTTAAACGTTTCATAATAATTTGCCAAACTATTCTGAGTTTTAATGTCAAAATTAACTTAAAAAAAATTCAAACATGGCTGCCACCAGCTGTCATAATTCTGACATTCTTATTGGAAACCCCTACATATATATATATATATATATATATATATATATGTTTGTCAAAATATATAACTAAAGTAGCAATAAATAAATTGCAAAAATGTTACTCTGTTTAGTAAATAAAAATATAATAGGGATATAATATATTATTCAGTTAATTTCATTGCATTTGTAAACAAGTTAGTAACATGAACCAGTTGTATAATGAATTAAAAAATGAATGTGTAATGTGAAATCTTAAAATGTTCTATTAAAGAATATATGCAGTTAAAACGATCATTAATGTTATGTCAGAACATTTAAACTTAAGTATACTCCCGAGCATAAAAACCTGAAATGCATTTTCTATATGCATAATAGAAGAAAATATCAGACGCTGTGCAATATGATATTCAACCAACGAATTGAAACGTAGAATCGTCAGGTAATAAACATATAATCAAATGAATAATGCAGTGATTCTTTGCAACAACAAAAAAAATAATAAAAAATAAATGTATGAATCTTTGTGTTGAACTTGTCGTGCATTATGCAGAAACGTAAGTACAAACGTACATAAGTTGCGACAACAATGCAAAATAAAATTCTAATCTGTGTTTTGTCGGACAGCGACGCAAGGAATGAATAAGAAATATTTTTTTGTGCCTGTGGTTACCGTAAAACATTTATTTATGAGTTAACCACACAAGTATTAATGGTTGTGTAGCCTAGCACGTTATAAATACTACTTTTTAGTTTAATAATTGTTCACGGTATGAATACAAATTTTATTATTTTTTTTGCAAACGTTAGTCTGTTGCAATGCAGTTTTTAAGTATTTTTTTAAAAATATAATGTATATATTTAGTACACAAATATTTTCTATTTACTTGACGATTTTCTGTACTTAATTTGAAAAATGCACGAGTCAATATATTGCATATTGAACTGTAAATTAAACAGATAAATGTATGTATATATTTAAAAGTGAATTATTATTTTTTCTGATATTCGGAATTTTTATATTAATTTTCGTATTTAAAAATGAGTATATTGTTATATATTCTATATCCAAAAAAGTTATTTTTTTGTACATACCTTTTTAAAAGTTTATACATCTTTTTATTATTATTCAAGACAACACAAAATATCTTTATCAAAATAAATATAGTTAAAAGAATTTACAGTACAACACAGTATTTCTTTTACTTTTTTCGTCTTGAATTTTTTATTTTTATTATTGCAATATTATTTTAATAATAAAAAAATCAGTATTAATAACGTCGAAATAAGTAACATATATATATTTGGTCATAAATAAGAATTTAACATTGTGGTTAAATTCATTTTTACAAACAAATTAATATCATGAATATGTCAAAAAAAGTCTGTCAAAATATTTAATTAGGATTTATTGCATGAACATATTTCTATGCGAGATACAAAACTTTTATTTAGTCTTTAAAATATACAGAGACAATAAAAATATAAAATTCCTTTCTCTTCTATTCCAATTCTAAAAAATCTATCTACAAGTTTTTTCTTAAAAAATTTTTATCCTTGAAATCCCAATCAATAATTTCTTGTTCATCAGAAATCTTCTCTTCTATATATTCATACATACATACACATATGTAAAAAATAATAATTGGATGATGTCACTTTGAAAAAAATTAGCATATTATGAAATCGGATCCTCTATGTTTAAAAAGGAAAGTTTTTGATCAATGCATCCTACCTGTTCTCACCTATAGCAGTGAAACATGGGTCTTGAATACCAGAATCAGCGGTTATGAGCAACGAAAAGAAGCACAAAAAGATAAGAAGAGAAATAAACGAGTCTGAAAGAAAACAAAATTTTCGGGTATTATGGTTAAAGTGAAAAGTTTGAAATGGAAATGGCCAGTTATATGGTAAATAGAGGGCACCACCGATTGACAAGGAAAATATTGAATGGGAATTAGATATATAAGAAGGTCTAAGAAAAAAAACATGAACAGATGGAACAGAGATATAAGGAAATTCGTTATAATGGGAAAATTTGAAAGAGACCTTCATCCAACAATGGAGAAAAAGTGACTATTTATGATAATGATGATGATGATGTTTTTTAAAAAATGGAAATAGGTAGATTAATAACAAAAAGACCATTGTTGTTTAACAGAAATTATTGATTAAGAACCCAAAAATATACAACGTTCAAAAATTAATCTCTGAATAAGTAGGATAGAAACATAAGAATTTTTTCAGTATAGAATGTAAAAGAAAATCATTAGATACCTAGAAAAAATATTTTAGAAAAGATCTTCAATTAATAGTGGGTAGAAAGAGGTTAATAATAATAATTATACATTAGAGTATATTTATCTTTTTTCAATTTAATCAAATATATTTTTTTATTTCATTGAAAATAAGAAATTCCAAACTAATAGTTATTTAATTTTTATTAATTATTCTTATTTAATACAAGTAATTATTAGAATTTTTGTATTGTTTATACTGAAATAAAGTAATATTTTAAAATTGACTCAGAATACTTTATAATTTATTTAAATGGTTCTTTTAAAATAAGAATGTTCAGTTCTTTTAAATATCTATACAAATTAATTTTCGGACCTAGTATTTTATATATATATATATATATATATATATATATATATATATATATATATATATAGGTATATAAAATACAAAAAAAATCTGTGACACGAATCTATAATCACGATCGTCCGATGTCTGCTGATAATTAAATGCAATAACGCGTTTGTAACGAAGAAAAGATTTCTAAACATCGTATAAACAATTCGTAAGACGCTGTGTAGCATTTGTAAAGTGGACCTACAGGATTTGTTCATTATATTGTGATGTAACTCTATGTCCGTTAATGACATTTTTATCGGACTATCATTCGCTTGTACATCATTAATTTTCGTTTCGGTAGGTACTCGCGTCTAAGAAGGAGGCAATCATGCATATTGACCATCACTCACATCTCGTACTACCACGTAGACGGATTCTTCCTTACTTATGTACATTTACTCAGCCGCACACTCACTCAGAACCCACTTTCACTAGAATCGGCCGCGTACTTGAACATCGTTTGGCGCGACCCTACTTTGATTTTGTTGACAGACTTGACACCTGTTATTATAAATACGTGTTATGTAATCGCACCTTTGTTTAACTTAAAAAATTATACATGTACACTTTATATATATATATATGCGTGTGTGTGTTTATAATACTCTTGATATATCGTCATATTTAATTGAAATTCAATTAAAAACAAAAATATGCCATTAAAATCTAATCAATAAAATACATAACACCTAACAAATTATGCAAATAACACCTAATCATCTATTATATATAAACAAATATGTATTTTAGCTAAATTACTTTAAATAAAATAAATTCGACAAGTAAAAACTTTTTCTCATATTTGTGATGTTTTTATTTATTCTCCAGTTTTTCACAAAAAATCAATTTATCTTCAAAATGGTGTTAAATCGATATTCAACTAAGTCAAATCATACTGCTTTATATTTTAAATATTCTAACTTATTATATATTTATTATATTTTATCAATAACAATTATTGATTGATAATTTAATTAGTTGACAAAAAATAATAATAGCTAGAAAAAATAAATACATAATAAATATAAAACAATATTTTTTCTTTACTTAAAAAATGTACAGATAATTAAAAGAATATGTACAGGTAATTAAATAAAGTATCGTTCAAGGTATTTTTTAATTGAAAACATATTTCTAATATAAATTAGATGAATCATGGATTTTAATTAATAAGAAATAAATTTAAATTAACATTAATTTATTTATTGATAATTAAGTAAGGAATATATTTAAGTACGATTGTGTATCTAAAATATTTTTTTAGTTTGATCGTCTTTTTAGCTTTATATTTTTCTCCTTCCATTATATATATATATATATATATATATATATGATTTTCCAATGAAAATATGAAAACTTTGACAGCTGATAGCAGCCCTGTGTGAATTTTTTTAGGCTCATTTTGACATTTCAACTCAGTATAGTTTAGCAAATTATCATGAACGTTTAACATTTGAACAACGCTTAGAAATTATAAAAACTATAATAGACATATTGAAACAAAAATTTATTGAGTCCATTATTTCACGAAATGGACCCATCAATTAAAAAATACAGAAATAAAGATCATGTGATCTAACTCCATTGGATTATTATCTGTGGGATTATTTAAAATCGTTGGTTTATGCTGATAAACCACAAACAATAGAAGAATTAAAAATAAATCATGAAATTTGAAAACAATTATGAGAAAGTGTGACTAAAAATTGGACTAAAAGAATGCACTGTGTCAAGCGAAGTTGTGGTAATATAATATAAGTGAAATTGTGTTCTATCATTAATGCCATAGAATATGCTTGAAAATAAAAATAAAAAAACTAATTAATTAAATACTTTTTGTTTTATTTCTATTTAATTTTCTGAAGTGCTTATTGAAAACCTCTATATATTGAAGTTTTATAATTTATATCTTTTAGTATCACATTCAGTCTTATTTAATCCATCTTATATAAATAATATTAAAAAAAAACTTTAATTTAAAAACAATATTCTATTAAACAAAATTTATTATATTCAGTTTTTAAAATATATTAAAGTCATCTTTTCAAATCAGTCATTCGAATCGTCAACAATGTTGTAAAAAATGTTGACCGACGCAAGGTTCGATAGAATTTCGAATTCTAATGCATCCATCGCATTATGCAAAAGGTTTTATAGTCAGGTATTCAATGAATCTGGCAATACAAGTATTTATTGGTCTACTTTTTTTCTTCACACACTTTTTCGATACGAATACAGAATCTGATATAAATATTAAATATAAAAAATTCGAAAACGATTTTATATTTAAATAAAAACAAATAAGAGATCAAACTCAGCAACTATCGGTTTTATGTTTAAAATAATGACGTAGTGAGATAATTATCAATAAATAAATACAAAAAAGTTGTACTAAAACGTTTAAAAAATATTATTTAATGACTTGTTTTATATATCTGATTGGAATATTATATCTGGAAATCATAGTTATATATTTTTATAGAAAAACATTATAGTTTAAAATTTTAAATACCTTAAAAATGAATTAACATCGCTATAATATTAACTTAGTCATGGTATTTATTTATTATTCTGAATATAAAATAATTATATATATACTTGTATACAATATGTTTATAAAATTAACGAATTATTATAATCTTTATATTTATAGATTGAATATAAATGTTTTTTTTTATTATTATTTATAAAGATTGAATGCCAATAAATTAATTCCTGTTTCATTCAAAGTTGTTCAACGGGCTGTCTTGTGTACGATTTATATTTTTTTGCAAACAATATTTTATAAATTTCTTTATGTTCTTTCTAAATAATTGTCATGTATATTTATAACAAGTATTATTTATTGCGGAGTTATACAATTTAGAGATTTGTTTTAAGTTATAACACTTATAACAAAGAATCAACTCGTGATGTAAGTTCGAAACAAAATAATCCAATAAAAAATTACTTGGACATAAATTATATTTCAAAACAACTAGACCATAGCACCATCACTGTAGCTACCTGCTGATTTTGGTATGTGTCTTAGCATACTTTTATATGTTGATATGTTTGCTACAGGTATCTACAAGCTTATATATATATATACATACACATACATATGCACACATATGTATGTATCTTGATTTTTAGTCAAATTTGAAATATGTTATTTATTCATACTAAAATTTTTATTACGTCAAACGAAAATTATAATATTCGATGTGAATGTTTTATTTAGTAGTTGTTCTTTTTTCATACGAATAAAAAAATCTTTTTTATAAAAATAAACTTTATAAGACATGTATGATGTAATTCGATGAAGAAAAAACTGTTGTCATTCTGATATATTAATAATGTTTTGTATTTGTTAAAGTGCTTTTAAGATACATCGTTTTATGTAATTACTTTAAGAAAAAAATATTATAATTTTAAATCATATATTAATATCTAGACATAAACATGCATTTTATATATATATATATATATATATATATATATATATATATATATATAATATTAAATTAAATCACGAAATCGAAAAATATTTTTAATTAAAAATATATGGAGTTAAAACTATCTTTTAAAAAATCGTATAAGAAGTTAGACATTTAATTAATATAATTTATCTTATTTATTTCTGGAGATTTACTATGATTACAGTTCTAAGAAAAAAGAATTTAATCAATTACATACTTTTCTTCAAAAATAAATTCTTTTACTTATAAATTATTTCCAATTTTTGTTAATTATTCAATAATTTTATTACACAATTAAGTGAAAAAGAATTATTTGTCATTATTTATTTTGTTACTTTGTCAGCTTTATTCAAACATAAATGAACCACTATCTCTAAATCATTAGATTTTTTATAGTGCAATGTTCTGAAGAAATCATAAGCTTTTAATTAAATAACATAAACAATAAATGATTATTGGACATTTTTGTAAAATATTACAGTGTTAGGAGTGAGTGATTCAGTTGCATGAAAGAAATTATTTGGTTTGTTCTAAAAACATAACATTATTTTTTACAATTTAATGTGATAATACGATATTCTGTCTACTTAACTTTTGATTTTTATAACGATATTAAAAAGAACTTTTTAGTTAATTGAAAATCTAGTAAAATCACAAAATAAACTATAATTTATTAATTGTGTTTTGAAAATAGATAGAATGCAAAACATTATATAACAATGTAAAATCTTCCTTCAAAATGTATAAAAATATAACAAAAACGCATAAAAGACAAACAAATCTGATGAAAATCATTTTTCTCTAATATATTTTGAAAAAACGAGAAATTGTTAAAGATTAACCAAATATTTATATAGACTATTACACAGTTACAAAACACGGAGAAAGTATGGGATTTAATCAAGTCGAATTGACGATTGACAATGAGATTGATAGCAAATGAAGGATACTATGAGCCATTGATCAATTGGTGTCTTTTTTGCAACAATACTCTGCCAAAATATGTATTTTGTGGAGGAGATATTTCTGTTAAATAATGCTGTGACAATAAGTAATCTTTGTATTTCATAATTAATCACTCATAAACTTGTTCTTTTTTCAAAAACCAAAAAACAACTACAATAACATCATTTTGAAACAACTAGTCCTTGATATTTTTTATTTTTTTATAAAATTATTATGCATTATATATATTTTACACTTATTTCCACTGTTTCAAAATTTATACTCAGATTGTTTATTGTGGCCAACGTAGAATAATTAATATTTTGCTTATTAAATGATGTTACTAAAGACGATTGGTTAAATAATTAGAAAATATAAAATATTTTCGATATCATAAATAAAGTCCACAATCATTAACTTACAAATATTACTACGATGAGAAAATTTCGAATTGACTTTTAGCAAATATTTACAATGTTTAAGAATGCTCAAATATACCATCAATCTATATAAAAATTCTAAAACAAGACATTATTTAATGTTTTACTGAGATAGAATTTTATTGAACATATTTTAAGCAAACAAATCTATTTTCTCTTTAAAATTAAATGTGTTAAGTCAGATAATATAAATATTTGTTTTTTGATTTTGGAAATAAATTTAGTTACCTTTCATCTTTTTCAAATATATTTAAAATCATAATTGTTTATAAACGTTAATCAGGATATTAAAATATTTAACGTCATAATTGCTCATAATTGACAATTACGATATTAAATTCCGTTTATAATTAAAATACAAAAAGTCTCAAGGCAGAAATCAAAATATGATTGACATATTCTGTACATACAGAACTGAAATTTAATTTTATTTCAATCAAGTGTAATACCAAAATGGTGTCTTAATTATAAAACGATTTTTTCAAGAAAATGACGTTTAACTTTTAATTAAAAAAAATAATATTCAGTTTTAAAACGATCCCACACTTTTTACTTCATAGTCGACAGAATAGATAAAACATGTTATTATTGTATATCAACTTTGTGCTTAATGAAAATTATTTAATTTATAAATATATTTATAATCATCTATGTGAATTATAAATGTTTATAGGTATTGTTTAAGATGTAGAAAAATTAATTGCTTTCTGATTCATCAAATTTTTTTAATAGAAATAATCTGTCTTTATATATTTATATATATATATATATATATATATATATATGTGTGTGTGTGTGTGTGTGTGTGTGTGTGTGTGTGTGTGTGTATGTGTGGACTAGTGTCTGTAATATATCCTAAAGACATTTTCATCTGCATATCAACGTGTACAAGAGCTCAACAAAGATTCACTACCCTTGACCTCATGACCGAACTTCACAATCTTAAACTTGACGTTTCTCTACCTTGATTATTTATGCGAAGATTTAATATAGTCAGATACATCTACATAATGTTATTTTATCTCAAGCAAAGTACGAAAACATTAAGATCTTATTTATATATTTTATACATTATATATATATATATATATATATATATATATATATATATATACATATATATATAAACATCTTTTTATGTATATGGATGTTGATCGAATAGATACATTTGTAAAAATCAAATGAAAAATTATAAAAAGATCCTATATGTATTTTTCGATAAGGCAACACATTAATGTTCGTGCGAAACAAAGGCAGTGCAAAACATCTTATTGCTGTTCAGTTCTCGATTTTGCACAACCGAGTATGAATCTAAAATTAGGCCACGTCTGGTCTGGACAGTCTGATCGGCAGACATTCAGACAAGTAGGGTTTTGACGGCCACACGAAATCGGTCGAAAGTTTTTGTAGAAACCATCGACAACGCATTCACGATACAACATTAACAAAAACTATGTACATTTGACGACGGACCATTGTAATAATTTTTAATTTATTACTCATTAGGAACAGACTTCAGAATGCGTGCCTTGAAATCAATTTAATTAAACATAACGGTGTGTTACGTGATAAGCTCGGTCTGTTTGTTAATTACATATAAAAAAAATAATTAATACGAAATATTTTATTAATATATATATATATATATATATATATATATATATATATATATATATATATAGAGAGAGAGAGAGAGAGAAAGAGAAAACAAATTAATAGTTAATTTCTTTATCATTAAAATAATCATTATTTTACAAAAAATCATTCCTTTATATATCCATATACACATACATGTATATATATATATATATATAATGTTTTTTTAGGTTAGATATAACTTTTGATAGAGATTCAATTTAAAGTTCTATCATGCTTAAAAACATCGTAAGTAATATAATTTAAAAAGATATAAGTAAAGTTTAACACAAATGAATATAAACCCCAACACCACAATGATTATAAAATATAGTGTTCAATAATCACTTATTGTTTATAAATATGTCGGTTGAGGAACATTTCGATGGCGACGCAATCATCATCAGAGCCTTTCTCTAGAATGGCTCTGACAATAAGTGAACAATAAATGATTATTGAACACTTCATTTTATAATCATTGTGGTATTGGGGTTAAAATTCATGTGTGTTAAAGTGAATCAGCTACAGTTCCAGAACAACAAATATAAATTAAGCTTCAAACTAAACTATTTTTCCCAAATCAAATTAAAGTTATAACAATTATTTAATAAAAGTAATAAGTCCGTTTGTAGTATATAAATTAAATTAAAAGTTAATTTTGTATTCAATATAACCTAAATATTTCAAAAAATGTGTTTATAATTTTTTTGATAATTTTACAATATGGAATTTATTCTCCAATAAATATCATAATATTTTTTTTCAAATAGTTCTATAATAAAAATACATTACAAATTAAATAATGTTAATACAAGTGTCTTTATATATATATATATATATATATATATATATATATATATATATATATATATATATTTAAAAATAATATTTATTAAAAATATTTCAAAATAAAATAACAAGAAAGTTGTGTATGCATATAAATGTATAGATATTTAATGTATAAATATTATAGAATTCTCTTAATAGGTATAAATATTATATAATAATATATATATATATATATATATATATATATATATATATATATATATATATATATATGGATGTATATTAATACTCGATTATAATAATTTCATAATAATAGCACATTTTTTATTTAAATTCAGATATAATTTACATGACAGTTTTATACATAAATGAAGGAAAAAAAACCGTATAAAAAAGAAGAAACTAAAATAGAATATCAATAGTTGGTTATTCAAATATTTCAGCAGCGTTCATCATATAAAAATGCGGATGAGTGAGTCAATTATACGATTATTTTAAAATACGTTTATGATCAACCGTACATTTGATATTATCAATTCGACTAGATACAGCATTAAATTAAAACGCGACAGTCTCATAAATAACGTGCCATTAATTAAAATTAATCCTGGGATATGACCAAAAATCACTGGCGTACGATCACGAACAAACAAGTTAATATGAAATACGGAGCTTGCCTAACCATAAAATATATCAGTCGAAAATGTACACACGTACACATAAAAATAAACCTGTATACAATATATATATATATATATATATATATATATATATATATATATATATATATATATATATATGTATGTGTGTGTGTGTGTGTAAGTTGAAGAGAGAAAATTATTAATATAAAAAAAACAATATACTAATCAATTAGGTAAATAAAGAAAAGAAATATTATAGCCAAACAACATTTTTCAAGAATGATATCGTAAGCAGATTATTAAGAATTATTATTCTTTAATAATTAATCTATAAAAGTATATCGTTAAATAATTTTGTAACCTTTTTATACTTTAACAATTTTTGAAAGTATTTATATTTATTTGCTAATGAAAGTAAAAAAATCATAAAAATTATTCCATAATAAAATAAAAATGGATTTTTAAAAAAATGCTTAGTATGTATAATTAGTATAATTTAAAAAAGTGCTGATAGTAATATACGAATATACACAGAAATATGTATTTAAATAATTAATTTCTACTTGAAAAACTGACAGTAATTATATTTAATTACTAATATCTACTAGTTTTTATGGAAAAAAACGGTTTGGAATTTTATTAAAAATATTAAAAATTATTTTCACACAAATGAATTATCACCCCCAATACCACAAAATATTATCAATTTTTTAATAATTATTTATTACTCATTTGATTTGTTTATAAGCTAAAATACATTTCAATGGCCATACCATTATCGTCATAACACTATATTATAAAATCTAAGGTGTGTCCGAGAAACTTGTACAATGAAATCTCCAAAAAGTAATAAATTCATTTTCAAAATTGATCCAGTGTTTGATTTTCGAACTATTTTGAATTTTTTCGTTTAGTATCGATTCTAGCACCCAATGTTACTAAATATAGGATATATATATATATATATATATATATATATATATATATATACATGTATATATAAATGTATGATAAAGATGTTTTGTTTAGATTAAATAGAACTTCAAAATCAGAAAAAAAATATTTTGTCTAATAATTACATGAAGTTTACATGATATTTTCGGGGTTAGTTAGGCTGTCTATCTTATGATAATGTGCCTGTGGTTGAATATTATTTTCGATATGTGTTAGTGAGATTTTGTAACAATACAGGAAAAATTTCAAAAAACCTGTTTTAATGTGAATTTTTTAACTATTTTAACTTATGCTAATTTAGCTAGGATAGAACTTTCGATAAGGATTCAATTTAAAGTTCCATCATGCTTATAAAAACATCCCTTTTACTATTTGTATTTTAAAATATTTCTCATACAGATATAAATATTTATAAAATATGAACGTACTTTCAAACTGACTTATCTTTCTGTATAACAATAAAGTCAGTTCTTCTTTTACATCCACAAATCTAATTATAATGTATATAAAGTTGTTTTTCAGTATATATATAGTTAATATTTAATGGTTCATTTATTATATTACTTACATAGACTATATTATTAAATAATAACTCAGAAATTACTTGTAATATTGTGAATAAGTAATAGCAGTAATTATTATGAACATATAAATACATATATATATATATATATATATATATATATATATATATATATATATATATATATAATCAACTTTATTCCGTATCAAATAACGCTTCATAATTCACACCATTTTATGGATTTCTTGTGTATCTTATAACAATATTTATATATATAAAATTAAAAAATAACTATATGGCTTATTTTTGTAAATATTATATCCTTAACATATATTCACATTTCATTATTTTTCATACTTGTCAATATTTATTCGCTTCTTTCAAAAGATATGATTTTTTTTGTTCATTCAAATCAATTTGTTAAAACAATTTATTCTTAAAGTCATGTGTAATTTAGGAGAAAATCTGTGAACCAAATATATGTTTGAAATAATAAATTTATATTAATTAAAAGTACTTATTCAGTTTATTTATTAATATTTTTATTTTCATTTTAATTTATTTTCATTTGTGACCAAAATTGGTAACATATTAAACTTCCAAAAAATGTTTAAAATGTCATTTGACGTACTGTAAAAAATAAATCATATTATTCAATACTTTGAAAATATACTTATAATAAATACACCTATCTATTTTTATTTATACATCTCTCTCTCTCTTATATATATATATATATAGAGAGAGAGAGAGAGAGAGAGAGAGAGTTTCAATAAACGCTTTATAAATTTAAATAAAAATAAAACAAAATGTATTTAATTATTTACTTATTTTATTTTTAAACATATTCTATGCCATTAATAATGAAACACAATTTTGCTCATATAACCACCACTACTTCGCTTGACACAGCGTATTCGTTGGGGATATTCACACTAGTCAACATTCATACAGTATTCACGCCCATTACCGCTCGTCTCACACCCTCTTATCGACAAAAAACCCCACCTAAAAAAAATAATTTTCTGGTAAGAGCGTGTGAGACGAGTGGTAATGGGCTGTGAATACTGTATGAATGTTGACTAATGTGAATACCCCCGTTTAGTCCAATTTTAATCACTTTTTCACATAATTGTGGTCCAATTTCATGAATTACACGTTCAATGTTTATTTTTAATGCTTCTGTTATTTGTGGTTTATCAGCATAAACCAATGATTTCACATAACTCTACAGAAAATAATCCAATAGAGTTAGATCACATGATTTTGGTGGCCAATTGATGGATCCATTTCGTAAACTAATGGACTGATTAAACTTTTGTTTCAATAAGTCCATTGTTTCCGTAGATGTATTGATGTGGATGTACTATTTTCAATCATTTAAAAAAAAATCATCAATCATTTTTCACTAACAGAAACAATATTGGTCTCACTTTTTGCATTTATTAGTATTAGAGACACTGATGTATCATGTAGAATAAAAAATTTTATACATTTTTTAACAATTCGATGAATGGAAAGTTCACTTGGACGATTGTGTTAAATTTTTACGAACCGAACATTGATTTTTATAATAAGTTTTTATAATTTTTAAGCGTTGTTAAAGTGTTAAACGTCACATGATAATTTACCAAACTATACTGAGTTGAAATGTCATAATGAACTTAAAAAAATTCAAATATGGCTACCACCAGTTGTCAAATTTCTGACATTCTTATTGGAAAACCCTATATGAAACAGTCATTCAAACAATCATGAAAGTACATTGAAATAAATGTCGTTTTTATTCATAACATAAACTATTCAATACATCCTTATTATTGTACAATATTATGAATACAGCATGTTGTAATTGTCTCGATGGACGTTTGATTTTTTCTTATTACAATATAAATAAACACCCATATGCATCGAGCCGAAACAATACACGGCTACAAGAATGTAAACATGGCCATTATGTGAACAAAACCGTTTTTAAAAAAATCCAATCATCATTAATTGACATATTAAAACTACAAACGAACTCAACGGCATCGTTTAAAAGAATGATCAAGCTGTACACCATATAGTGAAGACTATGATATGACTCGCACACCTTGTCCATGTGGGTAATATGAGCAGTTTTGGGGGCCGCGCGGGGCGAATGTTAGGGCCCGATTGTAAATCGTGGGCCCGGCATGACAGTTTTAGTGGCTGGCCGGCGGAGCCCTGCAGCGCTATGGAGCGCTTCATGACGCCGACGCTATTCGATTGCCCCGCCTGCTCTTCTTGCACCGCGACACTCTATGCAAAACGAACTAGCAGCCAAACAAGAAATACACAAATATATACATACATACATACATATTATATATATATATATATATATATATATATATATATATATATATATATATATATATATATATATGTAATCATATAATTTTGTAGAGTATATCGTAATCATACGTATTGTAGGTTGGTTTTATGTGTATAAATTAATTAAAACATATATAAAATAACCCCTCAAGCTTGAAGTATTTTATTTACAGATGATTATAGCTTTTTCTTTTTTTAATTGAATCATGGAAAACTATCAGTTAAAATAATAAAAAGTAGATAAATGGTTATTTAACTTCAAATATATTTCGAGTAAAATGAAATATTTCTAAACTTGAATACATTTTAACAGAAATGAATTTTTGTCCACAACACCACAATAATTATGAAAGTTCAATAATCACTTATTGTTCACTTTTTGTCTATAAAACAGTCAGCTGATACGCATTTCGATGGCGAAGTCATCATCGTCAGAGCATATATATTTTTGGTAACATTGTTCTTGTCTTGGTTTTATGTCCGTTTGAATAAACTAAGGTAACTTATTGGTATTGATTATTTTTTTCTATCAACAGAGTTTGAATTTTTTTAAGGTTTGTGAGATCTGTTTGAGATTAATTGAATATGTCAATATGTTAGTTTTGTAATTTTTAATTTTTTGTTATATATATATATATATATATATATATATATATATATATATATATATTCATGTACATACATACATAAGGTATTTCAATAGCCACTCCTGAACTTTGACATCCGATCTTGGTTATATTTGAAATGACAATTTTATCATTCTGTGACGTTAGTATTCTATTATAGTTGCTATTTAATCATGGAAAACTATAAGCTTCAACAACGCGTCAAAATTGTAAAAATTTATTATAAAAATTCGTACTCTGTTCGTCAAATTTTGATGAAAAAAAATCAACTTCAGTGACGAAATGCATTTTAGGCTAAATGACTTTGTAAACAAGCTAAATTGTCGAATCTGGAACGATGTTAATCCACAACAGTTCCAGGAGCTTTCTTTGAATCCAGAAAAACTGACTTTTTGATGTGAATTTTGATTAGGCGTCGTCATCGGGCCATATATCTTCCGAAATAAAAAAGGTAAGGCGGTACCTCTCAACACTGAAAGATATCTAGAGACGATAACCGATTTTTTGGATGATATGGACATAGACAACATGTGGTTCCAGCAAGACGGTGCCACACAGCGAGTGATACAATGGTGTTATTGAGGGAAAAGTTTCCAGATCGCGTTATTTCGAGAAAAGGTGATGTCAACTAGCCGCCAAGATCGTGCTATGTAATGCTCCTAAACTTTTTATTTCAAGCTACATTAAGTCTATGGCCATTTCAATAAAACAGCAACAATTGATGATCTGGAGAACAACATCATTTAAGCTATTGCTAAAATCCAATCCTATTTATATGGAAAAGTAATCCAAAATTGGGTCTCTCGTATCGACTCTTACAAACGAATCCGTGTAGACCATTTAAACGATGTTATTTTTAAAATATAATGGCATTGAATTTACTTTAATCTAACAATAAATATTTCCTCCATACCTTACATATAACTCTTTATTCAATTTTAAAGATTAGGTGCTCTTATTGAAAGCCCCACATCTCTCTCTCTCTCTCTCTCTCTTTCTATATATATATATATATATATATATAGATATATATATATATAAACACATCCACACACACACGTACAAAGCGTCTAAAAATTTTTTATGGCTAGTGTCATGTTTATATTCTAATTGAATTTTTATAAAATTTTATTTTTGGTAATGCAAGATGTTAAATAAACTCTAGGTTATTGGACCATTGTTATTAATTTTCGTAAATTTCCATGCTTTCTTGGCAGTCTACATTTCATTTTTGTTGAATTTATTTCAGTGTATTATAATATAAAATTAGAAAACTAAATTATAACATTCTAATAATTCTTATTCTAATAGTCATCATCTACTTCTCTTTTTGTTTTCTGCTGGATAAAAAATCTCTTTCAAAACTTCTACACTTCCAGCAATTCAATTCCTTACTTTTCCATTCTATATCGAATAATTTTCTCATATCTATTCATATGTCTTTTCTTAGTTCTTTTTATATTTCTCAATTTCCAATCAACAATTCTGATTATCCATCGATAATTTTCTCTTCTTGATGTTTCATTAGTCCATTTCCATTTTAAACTTGTCACTATTTTTCTAATATTCATAATTTTAATTCTCTTTCGAATCCACTTATTTCTTTTCGTATTATATATGGCGTTTATTTTTCCATGCTTATTTATATCGTCTAGAATCACGGAATTATATTCACATTTAAGTTCTATGTTTCATTAATATGCCTTTTTTGGATATTTTTTAGTTTCCAATCAAGAATTTTATTTATCCATGGATGATTTTTTCTATTTGCTATCATAAGTCCATCATTATTTTTCTAACATAGGTAATTTTTATTCTCTTTCGAATCCATTGATTTCTCTTCGTCCTATCTATAACGTATATTTTTCCATGCTTCTTTATATTGTATAAAATCTCTTAGTTATGTTTACATTTAAGATTCATGTTTCACTAACATGCTTTCTCTTAAATATTTTTATATTTTCTATCAACAATTTTGATTATCCATTGACGATCTTTTCTTCTTGATTTATAGGGTTTTTTTTTAAACGTGATAGAACTTCAAATTGAATCCCTATCGAAAGTTCTATCTAACCCAAAAAACATTATTTAAAAATATACATATGTTGTGTATGTATATATAAAGATGTTTTTTTAGGTTAGATAGAACTTTCGATAGGGATTCAATTTGAAGTATTATCACGCTATTAGTCCATTTCCATTTTAAACTTATCACCCTTTTTCTAATATCCATAATTTTTATTCCCTTTCGAATTTACCCATTTCTCTTTATCTTATTTATAACGTGCATTTTTCTATACTTCATTATAGTGTCTGTTATTACTGAATTATGTTTGGATTCAAGATTCATGTTTTACTATCGTCTGTAAGAACAAGTAAAATGAATTGATCTAAATCTTTTTTCTTAGACATAAAAAAGTAAATGTTGATTTATATTTCAAACATGTGTAAAATACAATTTTCATTATTTTTTTTAAAAAAAATCTATAAATCAAAATTGATGAGAATATATTTTATGGTTCACCGGTGTCGTATAACTTACAAGTATTTCTGTATTACATTTTGTGATAAATAATTGACAAACAACTTTCAGTTCTACACCAACAATATGAAATCGAACCTAGTAGATTTTCCAAACCGTAAAATCTGTTAAAAGCAAATCGTAAATTTGAAAAAGAATCAACAACAACAAAAACATAAATAAATAATAATCATCGATACATATCTATCTATCAGAACAGCATTTTCGAGGCCTTGAAGCCTGAATATCTCCTGGCATAAATGTGATTGATACTTTCAAACATATCACATATTTTCAATACGTATTTGATTGGACTTGGCCGTACTGACAACCAAATCTAATTAGCGACTATTTAAAACGTGATCGATGCGAGCTACCATTCGTCCCGCTTGTCAATTACAACCATTTCATGTATTTTCCATTCATCGACTGTTCAATTTTTCAATAATTTTTTTCTGTCGACGTGATGACATAACAGTAGGTCGAATTTGAATTATTAAGAAGAACGTATATTTATGACTTTACGAAACAAAGTTCATTCCAAGTGTGTTCTTTTAAAACATTTTACGTTATGTGCATTTTTTTCGAAATGGAAATGGATATTCTTAATATTACATTAATTATTTTTACACACACATACACACACAAATATATACACACATATACAAAAACATTTCATTCCTAAATATATTACAAAATAGATATTCACTTTATAGTTTTCTAAACTTTTGACCTACAGCATTTATTTATTTCTATAAAAGATAATAACATTTTTTAATGAGTGTTAAACGTTTATTTGAATTATTACTAATAGTAAATTGTATTTTAATAATACTTCATTATTATTTATTATTATAACATTTTTTTGAAAAAATACTTTTTAGAGTAACATTTTTATACGAGAAAAATTAGTATATGTAGTAAAAAATGTTATTTGAGTTAAAAATTTAAATATTATTTCTAATAACATTCTGTATTATTAAATTATTCTAAATGATCATCCAAATGTGAGGCCTAGATTTGTGTTTTATTAAAAAGAAACATGTGTATAGAGTGGTGTATATGGGAACATGTGTATAGTTTCTTTTCTTTCTTTTTAATAAAACACAAATCTAGGTGTCACATTTGGATGACCATATATTAACAGATTTATTTACAAATTTTTTTTATAACATATAACTTTTTGATGATGATATGGCATCGTTATCGAAATCCGCATTTGCTTATTGTTTTTATAAATAAATAAAATAAATATTTAGTATTGTACACTTTTTAATATCTTAGAGTATTAAGGGTGATAATATATTAGTGTAAAGATTTATTTACAGTCATTATTATTATATTGATGAAGGTTTAAATTTATAACAAGTAAGACTGTTTATTGTAATGATAATATAAAATCATATATAGGGTTTTCCAATAAGAATGTCAAACTTTGATAGCTGGTGGAAGCCATGTTTAAATTTTTTTCCAAGCTCATTAAATCAGTCTAGTTTTGCAAATTATTATAAAACGTTTAATACTTCAACAATGTTTGGAAATTGCAAAAACTTTAACAGACTTATAGAAAAAAAATTTAATGAGTCCATTATTCACGAAATGGGTCCATCAATTATCCACTAAGATAATGTGATCTAACTTCATTGGATTATTTTCTGTGAGGTTATGTGAAATAATTGGTTTATGCTGATAAACCACAAAAATAGAAACAATAAAAATAAACATTGAACGTGTAATTTATGAAATTGGATCACAATTATGTGAAAGAATGACTAAAAATTGGACTAAACGAATGAATTATGTTAAGCGAAGTCGTGGTGGTCATATGAGTGAAATTGTGTTCCATCATTAATACCATAGAATATGGTTAAAAATAAAAGGAGTAAATAAATAATTAATTTAATACTTTTTGTTTTATTTCCTTCTAAACTTCTAAAACGCTTATTGGAATACTCTATAAAATAATTATGAATAAATGTTAAAAATTTAAATTATTCTTAATTAAAATTGCTTATTTTTTCAATTAGTTAATTTTCTCAATTTTCCAAGCTTCTTAATTTTTTAGCTTTAGTTAATTTTCCAAACGAAACAGTACAATAAATTCAAAATGAAATTAAAACTACTTACCGATTTACTAAAATCAAAATAAATTATTACCCCCAACACCATAAAATATTAGAAAATGTTCAATAATTCACTTTGTTTTTTTATAATAATAAACTAATGCACATAATTTATTGTTATAACATTTATAAATTTATAACACAATGTTGCAATGCCAATGGAGAATAAGTAATTATTGAAAATCTTCGAAAAATATTGGGGGTGGCAATTCATTTGTGTGAAAGTGAATTCGCCACAGTTTCAAAATAAATAGTATCAAAAATAATTTTTAAATTTCTGTTTATTTAATGTATTATGATATTCAATAACTAGGGAATTATTTAAAATTTAAAAAATATTTTTTAATCTTATGTTAATTTTTTATCATATTAATGATTTTAATTTTTTGCCTCTAAAATTATCAATTTATATATTTAATAATTCCATTTTTTATAATATTAATTTGGCTGTAAAATTTTTTTTCTATTCTTCATTTAAAATATATGATAATTCTGATTTTCTTAATGGATCATCATCATCGACTCCACAGACTATTCCAATCCCTGTCCTCCTGAAATTTTCCTCTCCATTTTTCCCTATTAGATATTTCCTGTTGCCAATTGGTCCTAAAGAGCACTTTCGCATCTTTCTCAGTATTATCCTTCCATCTTGCTCTTGGTTTTGTTCCATCTAGTGTTTTTTTGAACACTTTTTCGTTGTTCTCGTTTTTGTCATTCTCTCTAAATAGCCCAACCATTTAAGCTTTTGATATTATGAAAGCTGATAGAACTGGATTTCCATACCTTTCTTCTATTTATGCGTTATATCTTCTTTTCAATATTCCGTTTTCACATATTGGTCTAAATATTTTCTTTAAAATTTTTCTTTCAAAAATATCTACTTCTTTAATTTGTAATGTGGTAAACGTCCAAGTTTCTCCCCCATAACTTACGACTGACCTGATTATTGTCTTATAAATCATCAGTTTGCATCTAGTTGATCCATTTATGTTTTTCATTATGTCTTTTAATTCAAAATAGCTTTTCCATCGTAACTTCTATTTCTTCATCGTTATTTTAGCTTACTTTTAAACTTAAATATTTAAAATTATATTTTTAGTGGCTAGTGTCTATAAATATTTTATTAAAATAATTATTGTTCTTATTTTTTTTTAGTAATTATAAAGACTCGTTGTTTTTTTGAAACTTTTGATAATGAAAAATGACATCTTACAAATTAAAAATTCAATTCAAAACAAGTTCATCTACAATACAACATACCATTTACTTGTTTACAACTCTTGTCAGAAATGAAACATACGTTCACATAACATATATATATATATATATATATATATATATATATATATATATACATACTTGCGTATGTACACACACACACACACACACACATATATATATATATATATATATATATATATATATATATATATATATATATGTATATTCGAAATTATTCGAAGTATATTTTTTTAAGAACTAAACAAAAATAAAGAAAATATTATATTAAGAGTAAATAACATATTTATAAAATTGTATGCAAATATGTCAGCGATTATCATAACTGACATTACAACCATTTGACAGATGTCACATATATATAAATATCAATTCGCATTTTTTAATACATTAATGAATAGTTTTTTTGGCAATATATATATATATATAATATGTATGTATGTATGTACACAATATATGTATATGTTATACATATAAGTTATAAAAGACAAATTCGTTTCGTGAACCAAGAGCGTACTATTGACTTTATTTTTCTGCAACCATGCCCATAACGATGCATGCCTAATCTGTGTATGTGGTTATTATATATGTTTGTATAAATGTATGTGAAATTACTACAAGTTATTTGATTAGTATCTAGACACCACAAGGTGATATTGCATGACGTTTGTACACGAGCAAAAATACGCCGTATACGTACTGAATCTCATCTATGTTTTCCTCTGGGAGTGTGGTTAAAGTCATTATTTGCCATACCATATTTGATTTATATTTACATGTAATGTAAATATACATATTTGCACCTTCACCTGCTACGAAATAGATTAACTATATTGGAATGAATTCAATAAACTTGGGAGTTGTAATAAATGTTACTGTACTTGACAACTGCATGTTTTTATATCAAATAGATGATGTTTTATTATCCTGTACATAGAAAAAACTATACACATATAAGATAATCATGCAACAATTTAATAACACACAGTTTGTATCTATCGAATAGAACAGAATGATTATAATTGATTTTGCAATTTCGCTAATATTAAAAACTAATGATATTTGCATGTATATGTATTCACAAATTTTCATTTAGTTTTTATTATGAAAATATGTATATTAATTTGTAATTTGCAACACTACAACAAATAATATATTTATATTTATTATAAGGCAAGGTTTTAATATAAATAATGTTTTATTTGAATTTATTTTTATTCACAACAAGATATTTATTTTTCATTTATTTATTTTCATTTAGCATAAAACGTTTTAAAAATTTTAAAAAAAATATAAATAAATCAAACTGTTGTTGAGTAATATTATATATTAAAAAATCATTTTGTTTAGTTAAAAATTATTTCTATTTTCAATAAAATGATTAATTGATTACTCAAAGTTTTTATTTATATTTTTGTACATAAGTTTGTGTGTGTAGCTAAAGATACATTTATCAATCATCAGTTATTATAATGAATTATGATTATTGAAATTTTTATAGAAAAATAATAATAATAATTTTATTTAAAATATTTTTAAGCAAATGTGTATGAACGAGATGTTTATTAAAATATTTTTTGTCTGTTAACTGTCTTCATGCATAAATTATTAAAAATTCCAAAAATAATATTAATCAGTGTTTACATGAATATCTGTAGAAACTGAAACTAATAATTTATAATTTTAAACGTACTTATCCCACCAACATCATGATCTTATCGGATGTATTTCCAAGTCTCTTCAATCAAAATATTTGATACAGTGTGTTTATAAATAAGAATATTTCTCGTACGAAAACAAATAAAAACAATTAAGAAAAAAGTCTCAGACTGATCCTCACTATCGACGATTCGTCTATACAAAAAAAGATTGGTAATGTACCATACTCATCAAAAAAACTGCATAAAGATTTGCATTAAATGAATATTATTAAAGAAGTGTTATCGTCGATCGCACTGACACGAAGAAACGACGATAC
The DNA here is from genome assembly GCA_029203775.1 of Neoneuromus ignobilis. Classification (NCBI taxonomy): domain Eukaryota; kingdom Metazoa; phylum Arthropoda; class Insecta; order Megaloptera; family Corydalidae; genus Neoneuromus; species Neoneuromus ignobilis. The sequence continues at coordinate 49,240,958 of CP092090.1, forward strand.
GAGCACAAAGTACGTCCGACGAAGAGGACATGTTACCGGACAACATGTTTGATACGGTCTGTAGCTCACGGCACCGAGTGCAGCTGATATCAAAATGGACATTTTAATACGATAATGGCCGATAAAACGCCACACATCAATATCAGAGGGGGCTCTGGAATGCTGCAGGCCTCATAGTCGCGATCGAGATGTGCTTGATGTATGGTCACATGCCGACATGACGTTAAGTGTTGGAATACAAATGCAGTTTAATGCGAATGCACATTATAAAATAGTAAATTGCCGATATTCTGGAAGTTAGTCGCCAATGGATGCTATTAAATTATAAATATGAAAACAAACAGGCAGTTTCTTTCGGAGGCATCGTTGGAATTTCGAATGCACACACAATTTTATTTATATATATATATATATATATATATATATATATATATATATATATATATATATATATATAAGATAAAACAATAGTATTTGAATAAAAACTGATTCAAAAATATAAAAAAAAAATAGAAATGGAAAGAGAACCGAGTGAATTATAAAGAAAACATTAATTGCGGAGGTTATAACAAAATTTAGGAGTTTAAAATGGAAATTGATTAGTCATATATATAACAAGATGAGAAGACCACTGATGTACAAGAGAAATTATTAATTATTAAATCGTGTAATATGAAATATCGGATTTTTCAATTAGAAATCAAAGAGAAATTCGACATCCCATATAATACGACTTGATAGAAACTCGGATATATAAAAAGAACCAAGAAGAAAATGATGGACAGATTGGACAGAGATGTAAGAAAATTCATTGAATTGAATTAGAAGAGAAAAGCATTGGATAGGTCGAAGTGAAAAGTTTTGGGAGAATTTTTCATTCGGCAATGGATAGAAAGTGACTGATCATATAAATTAATAGAAATAAGTCAGTTACTCCCAACACTACAAAAATTTTTAAAAATTCTATTTTATACTTCATAATGCAGCAATCTGACGATAAAAGCATTACTATCAAAATTTTCATCAGTAAGTGACTATCGTACATTTCTATAACATTTTGTATTATTGAGAATAGATAATATTATTGAGATAATATAAGATAATAGATAATATTATCTTATATTATTGAGAATAAAGTAAAAATAAATTTTCCACAGTTCCAAAAAAATGATATATAGAATCATCCAAATGTCACGCCTAGATTTGTGTTTTATTTTAAAAAAGAGTATTTGTATAGGGTGGTGTATAGGAAAACATGTGTATGGTTTTTGTTCCTTTTTAATAAAACACAAATCTAGGCGTCACATTTGAATGACCTTATATTAATAAATTATATATATAAAGAATGTTTTTTGAGGTTAAATTAAACTTTCGATAGAAATTCAATTTAAAATCATTTTTAAAAACACCCTCTCTCTCTCACTCTATATATATATATATTTATATGTGTGTGTGATATCAGGAACACATACCCAACATTATTCAAAAAAATATCGCTCACTTGAAAAAGATGCATTTTCCTGAAAATTTAAACTACATTCCTGATGGGATACCCTAATATATATATATATATATATATATATATATATATATATATATATATTATATATACATACATAAACATACATACATATACATATACACACACACACACATATCACACTACTCACACATATATGTGTGTATATATATGTATGTATGTGTATATGTATGTATGTATATCTCTCTGTATACATTATTGGATAAAGGCTTCTCACAAAACTTTTTACTTCCATCAATCTAGTGCGTTTTCTTTTATTCTATTCCAACATTTTTTCTTATATCACTGTCTCATCATTCCATGGATCTTTTCAAAGACTTTTTTATCTATTAAGGTTCCCAATCTAAAAAAATATCTCTTGTCCAACAGTGATCTTCTTTTCTTTCTATATGATCAGTCCATTTTTATTTCAAACTTGTCACTTTAACCACAACGTCCATAACTATTCATTTTCATCCATTTATTTCTTTTTCTATCTTTACCTGTTGTTCCTAGTATGTTTTTTCATACTTCTTATTATTATTTTAAAAAATTTAACAATTCTAATATTTTTAATCCATATTTCATTGCCATAAGTGAAAAAGGTGAAATATATCGATCGATTTTTTTTAATATGTATATATATATATATATATATATATAGAGAGAGAGAGAGAGAGAGAGAGGGAGCGACAGCGTGGGTGAAGAAAGGGGGAATATCCCATCAGGAACACACACTCATCATCGTTCAAAAAACATCATCACTTAATCAACAAAAATAGATGTTTTTTATTTAACAATTCAGTTGTTCGCTCCTGATGGGACACCATATACATACACACTCAACTCACACACTCACACACACACACACACACACGCATATATATATATATATATATATATATATATATAAATATTTAATATCAATATCAATAAGAAACATTAACAATAATGGCATTACCAGAAATATATTTACTTTCTAATGATTTCTAGGTTATAATAGAAGTCACAATTTTTGATAAAATTATTTATATTTAATTTATTCAGATTATTTATATTTATTTATTATTTTATTGAATATAATTTTATATTATTATCCAAATATGCATCATGTAAATTTCACATACAATTTTCTTATCACCTACTTATTTACAATTTAATTTTTGTTAATTGTTCTGTAGTATTTTTATACAAATATATATATATATATATATATATATATATATATATATATATATATATATAAATGAATTTAATGTATGTTTGTATAAAGTAATCTATATATATATATATATATATATATATATATATATATATATATATATATATAAAATTAATTTCATTCGATTTTCTTTTGAGTTAAATAGCTGAACTAGTGAATTATATCGTAGTATTTCACGGCACATATCAGAAATGTCGATATAAATCACACATTAATTGAATTAATGGTCAAACATACCACAATATAAGAAATACTAATACTTACCACTAAACTAATATTAATACTAACACTGAACCTGATGCAAGACAGTATGAGGTCTAGAATTTTTCATGAAACTGGTATATTTTTTTTATATACAAGTTTAATACTTACTGCTACTCAACAGATATATTAAAATCTTCCATATGTTATAACTTTATTATGTTTCGTTTTTACTAGACTACTTTTCCTGTACTTTTTGAAATAAATTCAGATTTACTGTAAATTAGAACAAGAGTTATTAATTGTCATATATATATTTCTGAATATTTAATATTTTTCTTTTTTTCCTGGAAGATTAATGATTTTATTTTTTTAGTAAATTTTGTAATACGTCTTTTTAAAATTTAATTAAGTAAATTATAAATTAATTACTGTATATTTTTATGTATGAATTTATTTTATAATTGAAATTAAAATATATTTTGTAAATAACAACACATATCTTTTGAAAAAAAAATTACTTTGACAATAGCAGAAAGAAAGAACTATAGATATTTCACTTAAAATGTAATTAAACAAAAATTATAAATGTAAAATCATTGTACAAGTTCACGAAACGTAGTAAATTATAATAAAATTTAGATAGACATAAGGTTAAGAAAACATTACTTGTCTTCGGAACATATTAAAAATTTTTTTTTGAATAAATCATAAATTATATGATCTATACAAGATTATTAATGTCTGACAGCAATAAATTTTTACAGAGTTTTCACTTTTACTTTTTTCTGTATATAAATCATTGTGTATTTAAATGTTGAATTGCTTTAAATATACATATATATATATATATATATATATATATATATATATATATATATATATATATATATATATATATATATATATATATATATATATATATAAATGTGTGTGTGTGTTCATGAATACTCAATTTATACACAATAATTTATTTTTTAATATTTTTATTGTAAGATAATTTTTTTTTGTAATTTAAATGAACTTTAATTTTGATTATAAATTATTCATATATTTTTTAAAATTTTCATTAAAATAGTTATTGTTTTGACTACTTAGCTAAAGAACTTTTTAATATATCTCTATTGAACGTAAACTAAAAATAATATAATTTTTAGGTTAGTATTTTAGAATTAATAAAATTAATTTTTTTTATATATATATATATATATATATATATATATATATATATATATATTGATGAACAAATAATATATATATATATATTATTATGAACAAATATATTTTTTATTAATATAACAAAATTACTTAAATATGTGATTTAATTTAATACATTAAAAAATATATAGATTATTTTGATATTAAAACCAATGTACATCAAATAAAATTTAGGGCCATTCAAATGTGACTCCTAGATTTGTGTTTTATTAAAAAGAAACATGTGTATAGTATTTTTTATTTATTTTTAATAAAACACAAAATTAGGCGTCGCATTTGGATAACCCTATAAATATAAACATTTCTTGAATAAATCAAAAATATTTATTTTTACATAATTTTCTTTTTTTATATTATTTTTAATTATTGATATATTAATTAATGACAACAAAAATGTAATTTTCATATAACTACTTAATATTATAAAATAACTTTTGACTCTTGAATTATTTTTAATTGTGCATTAATTTAAAGCTGAAGAAATAGTTTATAAATAATTTTCAAAAACGTTCTATTTTTGAAATCTCAAGATATTCTCATTTAAATCCAATATATATTCTACATACTTTATAAAAATAACTTTACAGCATTATAAGTAACAATTTTTTATGTAAAAAAATATGAAACTTATTATTACACTTATCTATAAAATATTATTTTGTGCACAGATTTAACCTAATGATTAGATATTTCCAAGATATATTCCCGAGATGTAATTACTTATTAATAATTCGAAAGTAATTTGAAATTTAATTTAATAATAAAGTACTAAAAATAATTGTACGTTTATTATTCCATAAACTGTTTCTATGTCTAGAAGCTACAAATAGGAAGCTGCAGACCTTGTTATATTTTATTTATCCTGTTGGTATCTAGTGATGATAGTAATTTTAGATTTGGATTTTTTAAGAGGAAAAAATTGTTTTCAATTCTGAACTTATATTTTTCAACATTTTTAATTAATTGCAAAATGCATTCAAATGATATTTTCATATGAAATAAATATAAAATAAAATTTTGGAATAAAAAAGTAACCTAATATTATTACAAATATTATACTAATTCTTGTTAAATAATTTATTAAAATAGTGTCATATGAACTATTCATATAAAATGTTTATATTTAGATTTGTAGTATTTTTTGTGTAACCAAAAAGATTCTCCAAATTAAAATAGATTTATATTCTAATTTATTTTATTTTTTCTATTTAAAATTCAAATAAGTTTTTTTATTAGGTTGTTAACTTTTTGATTCCGATTTTATTATTCTCAGACTCAATTAAGTATTTATCTTCTTAAAATGATTGTTTCAGTTCTTTTTAGATAAATTTGATTGAAAATACTTTATAGATAGAATGAAATCAAACACATGATTTTTGATTATCATAATTACATAATATACATTTAAATTTATTCACATATCTTTAATTATTTTTCTATAATCAAAAAATACATTTCTGTTTATGAAAAAAAATGTATTAAATAAAAGAGATAACAGCATGTATATTTCAAAAATTACATGTTCAGCACGCATATATTTCAATTTGTAACAATGCTACGAGATCGTTAATAATATTCTTACAAATAGCTAAATTTTCCCACAATTCTACAATATTAAATCCATTCGTTACACTACGTAGACTGATTACGTATTACTTATAAACTATTGTATTTAAACACTTTTTTTCAAGACTTGTACAGAAACACTGTTGTACGCATCTGTTTGTATAAAATTCCGTGCGTTAATATCGCGTGAGCATCTTGTACACCGACATGTATCATACATAATAGACCATTTTTTTTTTTGAAACAGAGAATGAATTGTTCGAAACAATATATTATGTTTAATGGTAGTTTTATTTAAAAATTATTTTGTTATTTCGTATCATTTTTTTATAATTTTTCACAACTTAATGATTTCATTAATACTGTTTAAAATGTGTATTATTATAGAAAATTTAAACAAACAAGACTCACTTTAATTTCACTTATTTAAAGTCAATATTTGTTAAAAGAAACTAGTATCCCTATTCCTTCATTAATTTTAGTCGGATTAATTTGAAACTTTCAGAGAATATTCTCCAGATATTATACTTAAAATAATAATAAAATCCAAAAATCGAATTTTTCGACATTCTTACTGAGTATGAACTCCTAAATTAATAATTTTTAATTTTTATTTAATCATCTAGATATTAAAAGAAAAACATTATTAAATGAATAGAGTATATTATTTGAATACATATCATTTTGAATTATAAATTATTTTACTAATAAAAAATAAACACTACTTCTCGGTTTCTAAATTTATTGATTTATAAATTATCCAAAAAATACATATTTTTATCTATAAAAAATTAAATTACCTCAATATTTTTAATAAATCATAAATCATCTTAAATAATTAACATTTTAACAACAGGGTTCAAGATTTATTTATTGTTGACATTAAATTTGCCTATAAAATATTTAATGATGGTGTAATGTTTCTCAAAATAAGTGTATAATAAATTTTTAGTTTGCTTTCTGAAAATGATGAAATTATTATTAAAACTCATCATCATAAAAGTCTATATCAGCCCACTGTTGGACGAAAACTTCATCGAATCTCATTAAGTCCCTTTAAATATTTTTTCAAGATTTTTCCATTGTTTCTTATCTGCAGTTAATCTTATCCAATCCTCATCTTCACAATTTTATCCCACCATCTTTGGTAAGATCTCTTCTTGGGTCTCTTTATGTCTCATGTTTGCCACTCCATAATAATTTTTATCTATCTAATATATTTTTTTCTTGTTATGTCTTGCCCATACCCATTCCATCGATTCCATTATATCAGTTTCTCTTGTCTATTCTCACACCAATTTATAGATTTTCTACCACATTAGAAATCCCTAAAATTATCATTTTAGTACTTCACTTGGTTGTCAAATGTTTGCTTAACTTTTGTATTCAATGTTTAAGTTTCTTAGCCTATAAATACAAAAAGATAATATACATTGGTTATACGTTTTCTGTTTCAAGCTCAGTGGTATTTCACTTTTAATTATTTTATTCATTCTTCCATATATATAAATATATATTGCAAAATATTAAATACTAAGTCTGATTCCAATAAAAGTGTTTAAATTTTCAATAATTGAATTAATAGAAATTTATTATCCGTAAAAAATAAATTATTTATTATTTTAAATTTTAATAACGTATCTGAAAATATATATCAATCTTACAAATAAATATATCTGAATATTGAATCTTGCAATTCATAATGACAATAAATAAATAATTTAAAATACGTGAAACATTGATTACGAGTTAAATTTTAAATTTTTATTTTCAAAATATTTTAATTATAAAATTCTATCATTGATATTTACTTATTTACTCACTTACTACTCACAGATAGTTGTTTTAAAACCTTTTTTTGCTAGTCCAGTAGATCTTTTACCATTGACGTTCATTTAACAAAAACTAATACATCTACTGAAAAATTTTCCAGTATAAAAAATACACTATTACATTTAATTACTTTATCACTTATATTTTTATTTCATTGCTATTTCAAAATAATTAAAGATAATTGCAATAAGATTTTTAATCGATTTATCATTTTTAAAAGAAAATATATTAAAATTCCAATATTTACTCAATACATTGCGTACAATATTTAACTAAATTTATTCTGCTTGCTTTCAATAATACAACAGTTTTAATTTTATTCCAATTTCTTAATTTTTCGTATTGTACAGAAAAGCAGGTGTAATTAAATTATATGGTATAATAACCTATTTTTTCTTTTATTACTATAAAATCATTTCTCTATATTTATTGTTCGTAACAACCTTTTTACTTCAATCTTTAAAAACGTATAATTACACTATTATACAACATTTAGATTTATAAGTGAACAATATTAAAAATTAAACGCATTTTTGTGCTTCGTCATCCAGAACGTGCTATAAAACTTTATATTAAACACCACATTTCATGCTATGTAAGTTTTGTTGCATGCTTGATAATTCTTAATTGAATTACTTAAGTAAAATATGTTTCCACTTAATCAAAAAAGATTATATTTTGTATAAATATTACAAAGTAACAAGTATATTTTTATGTTTATTATGAATGAACTCTAGACACTGTTGTAACTAAATACATAAAAAAGTCTTTCGTATAGACTTTTTACTGTCTAAAGTAAGTGAATAAATTAGACTTTTTATTGTCTAAAGTAGTAAATAAATTACGTACTCATCATGTTTCGAGTTAAGATATATAAACAGAATATGTGAAAATTATTTTAATGAAATTCGTTTTACTGTCATAAAATGACGGTTTCTGTTTCTACGTAAAAATAAAATATAAAAATAATTTTATATGAAATATTAATATTAGAGAAGAATATTTATATGATTATTTTTATCTCCTAATATATTATTGATATTTATATTCATTCACTACTTAATAAAAATCAGTTTTTAAGTCGTATTGTGGATTTTTTTACAAATTAGTGTTTCTTATGTAAATTAATTTATTTTGTAACTTTTTTTTTTAAAAAAAAACTGAATTTACTTTAAATTTCACAAAGTGTCTCAAATATAAAATTATTGTTGCATTTATATATTTTTGTACTCATACAAATTATTTACTATACACATCTTTGAAATGTAAATTAATTTATTATTTATTTCATATTGTTAGTAATAAAATAAATATTTTTTTAAAAAAAATTATGATTTTATTTATACACACACACACACACACACACACACACACATATATATATATATATATATATATATATATATATACGCGAGTATAAGTGATGTAAAAAATCTTAAATGATTTTTTAATCATTTCCTTTATTGATATCTAAATAGTAGACCATAAAGTAAAAATAAAAAGTTACTAAATATATAAGTGTACGTTGTAAGAGTGGCTATCGAAACTATTACAAAAGATTTTTTCCGTTAGTGATTTATGGGTTCGAAAAGTATAAGTTTTTTTTCCTAGTACAAATAAATCAGGTTGTCTACACTAGTAGAAGAGCTCGAGCACCACAGTGTATAAACTATGATTACTATGATGGCAGCGTATGATCATTGGAATTATTAAAACAAATAACACAAATGGCATTATCAATGTCTGTGACGCGTGGGCGATAACGGTGCGATGTGGTGTTTGATAGCAAATTGCAAAACACTTGGCGGCAAGCGTGGACAGACAGACAGATATTTGAAATAAAGTCAAACCAGCGCCTGGCTACATTGTAATCAAAATAATTGACGATTAAATTATAGCTGGTACAGTCGCCTACATATATTCCACATTAATTTATTGTACTTGTATTCGACTCAAGATATGTAATTATGTAGTTGGATCAATAATTTACAGTGTACACTTTCGTTCATAAGATACATCGACGGCCAATTGTTTGTTATTGTTAGTTTTTTAACGTTTCAAATGTTAGATTGTGTTTTTGATCTGCATTTTTCACATACACATTTGTCCGTTCAAACGTCTCAAACTGGAGAAAACAATCATAGTTATTTGTACCTGTATGTTTACGTTTACGTTGCAATTTGATGATTCATGGCTCGTGTTTTGGTGCGTTTATATTATAATGAGTTGTTGGTTTGTTCGATGCGATGATTTAGTGCCGACAAGTACCATCGATAATAATTTCGTGCATAAGAAAAAGCGATTTATCATAATTTGAAATACCTATTCAATAACGAATAAAAAATATCCTTCACCTGCACGCAATTTTCTATACTATATGAACATTTCATAACTTTTGATACATATCACACATTCGTATATTTCACATCCATTCACACACACATACGTAAATATAATGAAAATAGTGGAAGTAGCGTGAATGCGTATAAATTTACATCAATCTCTTTTACGAAACATTACACCCATATTCACTTTTAGTATATTTGGACTAAACTCGATTGGACATAAAGATAAAAAAAAAACATTTATCTACTATTTAACACACTATCATTCTTGTTTAAAGTTAAATTCAAATGCAGAGAAATATGTATAAAAAATCCCCTTTATTATTCCAATAAATTTTGAATTCAATACAATTTTTATCATAACATGTATAAATATATGATTAAGAATTAATTTATCACTGCAATACAGTTTTTTTTAAAAAAAATTATGTTTATTGATATCAGTGTAAAATAGAAGCATGGAAATTATAAATAGAATACAATGTCATCCAAATGGCCTCCTCTACCACATCAGTAGACATCCACTCTTTTGTCAAAATTTTGAAGCAGGCTTTTGGAATAAATGAGGATATATTTCATCTATAGCTGAACGAATTTTATCCTTTTGTTCTTGAATTGTTGCTGTTTGTTAACAAAAACCTTGTCTTTGAAATAACTACATAAGAAAAAGTCTAACGGTGTTAAATCACAAGATCTAAATGGCCAATTAACATCACCATTACAAGAAATTAAACGTTCATTGAATTTGGTTGTAAATCAATCGATTTCCGCACAAGTTGTTATAACTTGTGGGACCATCCTGTTGAAACCACATATCACTATCTTCAAATTCCGGTCACAAAAATCTATTATCATACTTTGGTAACTCATCGAATTAACTGTAACACGAACACCTTACTCATTTCAAAAGAAGTATGGAACAATGATACCTCCACCCCATAAATCATACCAAATAATGAATTTTGGGAGGACATAATTGTTTAATAATGTCTTTTGGATTTGTACTTCTCCATATGTGATAATTTTGTTTGTTTATTTAACCATTTAATTAAAAATACGATTCATCACCGAAAATGATTTTGTTAAAAAAATCAACATTTTCTACTTTTTTTCTTCGTATTAATTAACAAAATTTTCACCATTTTCATAGTGAATTTTCACTATTGAAATGCATTGTTCAAGCATGTAATGTTCCATCACTAAAATTTCCCAAGATTTTAATAAACAAATATTTAATATTTGATATTTCATCAAATAATAGCCAACGTACTTCCTCACTTCAAATTTGGACACTTTTAATATTACCATAAAAGAATTATTACAGCTCAGTATTAATTAAAATACTAAGTGAAGATGAATTAACCTTTTTTTTAATTATCTCTAATTTTTGAATGATTAATAATTAGTTTAGTTCACTATATTTTTCCAAATATTGTTACGTATTATTAATTTTTATTCTCAATCTATCAGGATTGATATTTTTCATTTAACTCATGTAAAAATTCACTTTTTATACAACACGTATTTGATAAGGCAATATTATTTTTTCTTTAATTTTCTTCTGACTGTATGTTTAATTTTTCATATTTACAAAAAAATAATCAAAAATCGATTTGTTTCTTAATTTGAAATCTCTATTTTTTCCTTTATATTAATAAATAATTTATATATTTCTTAGATTTGTTCTTAAATTGTAATTCTTCTTGCATAAAAATTGTAAAATAAATAAATATTTACAAATAACTTAGAAATAATAATTATACAAAAAGTCCTTATGTATTCATATATTATTTTTAATTATCCATCATTCAGCACTTATTGTATGGTTAAAAATAAAAAATATATACTGAAAATTTAGAAAAATAATGAATTTTAGAAAAGAATTACAAAAGTCATTGGTTAAAAATGACCTTTTTTCATAGAAGAAAAAATATTCTTTAAAATTCAATCAGAAAAATAATTTATTTTAAAGAATATTGTTGATAAAATCGCCATTGAAATACACATTAGTTTATAGTTATTATAAGTAAACAAAGTAAATAATAAATAATTATTGAACACTTTTTAAATATCTTGTGATATTGAGTGTGATAATTTATTTGGGTTAAAGAATATTTTTTTGAAAAAGTAGCAAGATAAATATGTATAATATAAGAAAGTTTTAATTTAAATAAATTGTCATTGTGTTAAAAATTTTGATTTGATTACGTAGTCAAAATAAGAGTTTATATTAATAAAATAATTATTTTTTTTTAATTATATATATATTTATATATATATATATATATATATATACAATTGTAAAAATGTTTTAAAAGAATTTCAAAAAATCTAGAATCAAGTTTTTAAGTAGTAAATTTACTCAAATTTATGAGCTACCGAATAAAACCCATCAATTAAATGTGATAAACATGAATTATTTTTTATTATTACACATTAGAGCACATAAAGAAGTGAGTTATTCAAGTTCTCGAAATGAAATATTAAGTTCATATGAAAACACGTACAGGATATGATATAAAACTGTTTATTATAGTTAATTATTTTAAAAGTATAATAATTTAAAATATTAGTTACAGTTAACTGTTAGTGTTTACAAAATGTATTTCGTTAACAAAATTAAAAAGAAAAAAAACACATTTCACAAATAGGATATTTCCAAAAAAAAACACACACACAATATAATTTAAAACTGTTATGTTCTGAGAAACTTATCAAAGTTTCACGGTACATTTATTGACAGCTCATGCTATATTAAAAGAATGTTTTATCGATTCGCACGTGTAAAAATTTAACGAATATCACCTCAAGAGGTATTCAATATATAACAAATTAACTGGACCTAATGAAAGACACAATAAAATTTAAAAGTATTTGCACGCGAACGGTTTTAACACATCAATATGAAAAAATAATGTTTGTATATATATATATATATATATATATATATATATATATATATATATATATATATAATATTTTAATGCACGCAAATCCCATGTCAGGGCCTCTGGTTCCTTTTCAACTATGATCAAGTTTCTACCATAAGGCATTAATAATTTCCATAATTTGACTTTAAGACTAAATAATTCTCTAATTTTACCATATGTTATTCAAATACACACACATACATACACAAGTATATATATATATATATATATATATATATATATATATATATATTATTGAATTGTATCACTCAATTATAAAATAAACACATGTTTGAAATTCCTGTAATTTTATTCTTATAGTTTTTCAATTTTGTATTTCTTTGTTTTATTACTTACATTTAAAATCTTCAGATTAAATTAAATGATTGTTAAATATTTTCATGAAAAATCTCGTGATGTCTATAAATTATTCCTCAGTTAAAAACTATAATTAATTTTTAATTAATATTTTATTTTTTAATCAAACTAAAATTTAGTTAGTATAGAGTCATCCAAATGTGACGCTTAGATTTGTATTTTATTAGAAAAAAACTATATATATTTTTTCCTATACTCTACCATATACGCATGTTTCTTTCTAGATGACCCTAAATAAATCTTTCATTTGTTATTCGATTTAACTTCTAGAATACATTTGCAGGGTTGTTAATAAAAAAATCTGTTAAAATCTTAGATTAAAAATTTCTATTCTTATAACTGAAATCCTTATATAGGGTCATTCAAATATTATCTCTAGATTTGTGTTTTATTACAAAGAAACAAAAGACACTATACACATGTTTCTTTTTAATAAAACACAAATCTAGGCGTCACATTTGGATGAGGCTATATAAATAATTAAAATAAATTTTTAGATTGTTATTCGATTTAACTTTTGAAATTTGCTGGAATGTTAACAAAAAAAATATTTGTTAAAAGCTTAGATTAAAAATTTCTATTTTTATTACTGAATTTCCTATATAGGGTCATTAAAATGTGACACTTATATTTTTGTTTTATTAAAAAGAAACTATACACATGTTTTTTTTAATAAAACACAAATCTAGGCATCACATTTGGATGACCCTATAAGATTATTTAAAGATGAATATTTTTTTTTCGAATAAAAGAAAACATATTACATCCGAAACTATAAAGAACAATGAACTATATAAAATCAATCCGGACAGTTGATAAAAAAATCGCACGTGCAAATTATTAAAAAAATAAGGTCATATACTCGAATGTTGAAATTCTCCGACTTCTTTTTTGTTCGTAGATATCTATTGATCGTTCCATTGCATAAATTATTTCTAGAGATATTTGCTCGAGTCGCGTTATTATATTTTACAAATATTATTTTCACATACGTTGATTTTTATATTATTATTATATAATCGTTATTCTAAATACAGTCCGAAGTACTGGAGGGAACCGATCGAGAATGAAAAAAGAACTATACACACTGCGTCTTTAATAATTCTAGATTTATGAGTTATGTAAAGTCGGTACGATTTCCATATATTCCACGATCGTCTCGTACAAGTCGTATGCAAATGAAAACTGAAAAAAGAGACTCGATCCATGGCATTGAAACATCGGAGGGCGTCGTATCGTGGCTTTGGATAGAGCGTGTTCCACGCCGTAGCCTAGGGCGTCGGTCGGTGCTGCGCAAGCAGTCTCGGCGTGTTTTGCGTCCGTCTATTGTCTATAATCTTTCTATCAAAGTTAAACTGCACTCGCATCAGACAGGTGATCTATTGATGGCTAAACACCGCGTTTAACTACCCACCTCGATCGACATGCCCACATATAAATATTATAACCATATGTATTTCGATGGTCGATGCTCTCCGTTCGATTTTTCAAATCTCGTCCGCGTATTTTTTTATTTGAATAAATATTCGTTAAACAATATACAATAATAATTTCGTGAATTATAATTTAGTCATATAATTTTAGCTGCGAGCGTGTTTTTATTTAGATTTGTTCTGTTTATTTGATCATCGGTTATTAAAACCACTTTAAAAATATAAAGAAAATTTAATCTACAATTAAGCCAGTCAATATATTTTCGCAGTTAACCTACAATAAATTATATTTATGTTAGTGTTTTCAAAAGAGATTGATTGTTTAATTAAATTTATTCATAATATAATAATTATATGGCAGAAATTGTACTTTCAATGATACATGATTTATGATATGCTTCATATTCAACTTGTCAGTCGAGAATTTTTTTTCTAATATCATAGTCTTCTTTACTCTGTATTACTCGTGTATAAGATCATATCTATAGACAAAAATTGATCAACTTTTTTGTAAAGATTACTTACGAAACGAATCGCTTCGATACTACTTTATTTTATTACAGAATAAGCAATCAGAGATAAATGTTTGATTGAATTTATTAAGAATTATTTAAACGATCTATTTAAAATGTATTTCTCAATCGCGTAATTATCGAATAATCGTTTTTAAATTACAAAAAGACTACACTTTAATAAATCGTTTTTCGTTTAGAGTTTCATATTTTTATTATGAGAAATATAATACAAATATAACAACGATGATTTATTGCAATTAACTTTAAAACATACATTTGTTGTTTTGGAACTGTGGTTGATTCGCTTTACACAAATGAATTTTAACCCCAACACCACAATAGTTTAAAGTGTACAATAATCACTTATTGTTCACTTATCGTTCATCATTATCAGAGCCTTTTTGTTGAAAGGCTCTGATGATGATGGCGTCGTCATCGAAATGCATTAGCCGATATAATTATAGACTACATAATTATAAATAATACATGAACAATAAGTGATTATTGACACTTTAAACTATTGTGGTGTTGGGGTTAAAATTCATTTGTGTAAAACAAACATTTTTTGGTATTCACTTTTGTAAAAAAAAATTAATAACAATATGCGATTAAAAATATTCTAAAATTCTTAAATAACATAATAATAATTTATATTGATTATGTGTATATATAATAAAAAAGTAATAAAAACTATATTACTAGAAATATTTTCAAGTTTATACATTTATTTTCGTTGCAAAATAATCTTCAAATAATTTTTAATATTTATATTATATGGAATAAAATTTTAAAAAATAAGATATTTTAATAAAATCATATATTATCGTATATCATTATGTATATTCTTTTGAATTGTCATTATTTTATATTTATGATATTAGTTTTTTATTAAAAGTTCCCATTCCACTTCAAGTACATTTATTATCAACTTGACATAATAATTATTTTCTAACTTTCTAAAAGTAGCTATTGAAATAGTTATATATAATTACTAAAATTCCATTAATACACATAAATACAAGTACATATATACATACATAACATATGTCAATTTATATTCAAATAAATTAAAATAGAATTTTTCATCATTCGGAAATTGAAAGAATAAACCGATTAATATTTAAGATGAAGACTAAAATGGAAATTTTGTATAAACCATTTATTTACTTATTTAATTAGATTGTCTTTTTATTAATTAAACGTTATTATTTTTATGTATTTAGTAATTAGTGTCTTTTTTCATCTATATGCCCCAACATACATATATAATATATTAAATTAGTCGAAGTGGAAAATTTTGTTAAAGGTCTTCATCCAGCAGTAGATAAAAAGAAGCTGATAATGATTATATATATATATATATATATATATATATATATATATACATATATATATATATCTGCATATAATTATTTTCTAATGTTAATTTAATTCTACTGAATTTCAATGCATGTAACATTGGAATATACGTAATGAGTAATAGTTATGAATGCAGATGAGAAGGCCATAGTACATAGCATAATGCACATTTATGCCCGTTGGGCGAATTCTTCACGATCGCAAGTTTGTTGGCAACATTTGGTCAAGTTCGAGTTAAGAAACATTACTCGTATTCACGATCACACGCGCAACAGTAATTCATAAATGTATGAATATGAAATATGTAAATATTGTATTGTATTCACAATTTCTTTTAATAGTGTAAATATGATAATAAATGGAATATAAATAGTTCCTCTTTTCTCATTTTAAATATTTATGTATTTGATTTGTTTGAATTTAAAACGGTCACTAAATATATTCATTCTAAAAATAAACTTTTGGAATTCTTAACACTAAAAATATTCCGAATGTTTTCTTTTTTATTACATGCGCATGATTAAGTATATGATAAATAAAAAAAAACCTATGAATAAATATTTTTAAAGTAGAGAAGTATTTATCGTCCTTATTTTTAGAAATATACGGATGTTACGCAAGAATTTCGTATATTTATATATGTAAAAGAGGATTAAATAATTTATAATCCTTATAAAAATTGTCACATGAATTGATGTTTTCAGATCAGAAAAGTAATTAATTTATTATTTTTTTATATTGATTAATTTACAAAATAATAAATATTTAATCGAAAAAGAACTTTTTTATAAAATGAATGACCATGCACTAAAAATTAAATTAGAAAATAATTAAAACTGGTTGGTAAATGTTCAGTCTTTTATCAAGATGCTTGAACTTGCAGCAATCTCCATTTCTATACACTAATACTATTGTTTTTTCTTGAAAAATTTATTGAACATGAAAGTCGATACATTGTTCTTTCTTCCCCGAAATCGCTACTCTCAAATTTGTTATCCAAATGTTGCTTACTCACAATTACTATTACTATTATAAAAATACTTGCTACAATATTTGATGATTTTTGATTGATTTCGTTTTCATTTAACTAAATAAATTTGTGTAACCTTTTAATGTTGTCTTACTTTTTGAAACAGAATTTGAGAAACATATTATCTTACTAATAAAACATGATTTCATTTCAAATGAAATACTGAAAATAATATTTACATAGTCTTTGTATTGATTATTTAATTTAATATGTATTTTTAATTTATAATGGTTTATTTGTTGTACGCAAATTAACACAAATAAATCATTTATTCCAATATCATAAAATTTTATAAAATTGTTTAATAGTTATTTATTATTAACTTTATTCGCTGATGTGTAATTTAAAATATAAGGTGTTTTTAAGCGTGATAGAATTTTAAATTGAATCCTTATCGAAAATTCTATCAAACATAAAAAAGCAGTGCTTTATCATACCTTTATATATTCATACATAAACAAACATGTATATATATAAAGGGTATTTTTTGGGTTAGATATAATTTTCGATAGAGATTCAATTTAAAGTTTTATCATGCTTAAAAAATACGTATACATATCTACCTCGAAACAGTGTTTTGAAAATAATGGCATACCAATTGAAATTCACATCAGCGAATAAGTAAACAATAAATATTTATTGAACGCTTTTATAACAATTTTTGGTTTTCGGATGAGTGATTTATTTACATTAAAGTGAATTTGTCTAATACTAAAAATAGCTGTAATATATTTTTTCAATTTTTATAAACAATTAAAGTGTTTTTAATCAAACATTTTCATTTTATATTGCTGTGGAGAATATATGAAAATTATTGTAAAAATCCAATAAAAATTGGTAAATATTAGATAGTTACATAGATTAATAATTTTCTTCGTGATATATGCTGATTTTATGCTATTATATACGTTCATCCAAATGTGACGCCTAGATATGTGTTTTATTTAAAAAAAAACTATGATGACCACCCTATATAAATAAAATACGATTATTTCACCTGAGGTTAAACGTTGAAACACGAATATTAAAATATATTTAATTATGTCAATGATGAAATTTAGTTAATTTGAACTTTTGAAAAACAGTTCTTCTAAAATTACATCCACTTCGTATCTATGCAATTTAAGCTCAGTGTTTCGAAATACTCATTTTGTTTATAGTACTTCGACTAGTGTTTATAACACAAGTTCTAGAACCTGTCTATCGATTCAAGTTCCTATCAAAACTTTCATTGAAATAAAACAACATTAATTTCATACTATGATACATTTTTAATTACACGAATAGAGGACAAACAGGTAGCGCAATCGTTCGAACGATGTTCTCAAATATCTCATTCGCTCATTACCGCCACGTTATTGTCATAACCATGCACTGTAAACTACACATATTAAAACTACCTCGAAGCAGCAATTTGTCTACGAGTAATGGCAGTACTAACTAGTACAAATAAATCATTGAATTGTAGCATAGAAAAACCAAACTGACAGACTACTCAAATACACTAAGATTTAAAGAGTGCCAACATTCCAACAAGAGATAGTGAACTGATATTATATTCGTTCAGCTCTTTCTCATTCACCGGTTCATTTCTACTTATCGAGTCGATTTTTGATGGGATTAAAAACGTACGTTTAATAATACACCCGCCGCTTTATAACAGTTTTAAAATTATGTGAAGACAGCGCGTTAAGTATACTTATTATTAGAAAAATGTCAATTTGTTGCTTCATATATACTTTATATATGTATGTATGTATGTATGCATTATTATATATATATATATATATATATATATATATATATTCATCATGTGCATTTTTTATTTATTGAAAAATAATGTCTGAAAAATGTCCACCGTACTCGTTATTCAGTCAGTTCATACTACTCAACCATACCACACAAACCATTTCAGGCATACACATACGTCGTTCCAATCGAAAGTTGATTGTCAAATTGACGGTTAAACATTTTGGCTAACTTATACTTGAACGGTCGTGCATACTTCTTATTTCTCTGAAACGATTCATTATTCGTCTCACGGTTTTATGATCAATTGCATTCCTTTCGTGAAATTGCTCATTAATTTTCTTGCAAGATCAATGAAGTATCTTTTATTTATTTATTTATTTTTTTTTAAAAAAAACATCTTTATCTCTCAATCCATAGTATAATAAATTTTAAAATAAATAATTCAGAAAATATAATTATTAAATAACAGTCACAAATTATTGCAATTAATGTCATGACTAGTTTTAAATATATAAACAGTCATTCAAATGTGACGCCTAGATTTGTGTTTTATTAAAAAGAAACATCTGTATAGTTTTTTTGTTTCTCTTTAATAAAACACAAATCTAAGCGTTACATTTGGATGACTCTATATATGTGTATGAATATTAAACTATCATCAATGTGTTTGTAAACATTTTTAACTAATAATCGAATAAAATCGTTATAAATATATCTTATATGGAATATATTTAAAAATTAGTTCTTTTTAGATATTTAATAACTTTTTAAATCGATTCAAAAACATTCTATTATAAAAAATATTAATAATTTAATATTGTACTCTTATATCTTCTACCATTAAATTTTTAATGATTTATTTCACAAAGGTTTTAATACTTGTATCTTTTTTAACCACTACTATATATTAACTACCACTCCCGTTCTAAGACATTCGGTAAAAACGTACTTTAATACTACTCCCACATATGAATTCGAACTTGTTAATACTTGTAATACTACTCCTGTGTATAAGATTTAACGGGTGCAAAATTTACACTCAACACTTACCGTCGCTAACAGGTTAAAATGAATTAAATAATAAAACTGATGGAAGAATATATTATATTTATTATAGTCTATATAAACGCCAGAAAAAAGAAACAATAAATATTTGAGTAAGAAAATTTACATTTTTTTAACAGAGAAATTCAATCAGCTATCTATCTATATCTTTTCTATATATATATATATATATATATATATATATATATATATATATATATATATATATATATATATATATATATATATATATATATATATATATATATATATATATATATATATAAGGTGTTCTAAATGTGACACCTTAATTTGTGTTTTATTAAAAAGAAACTATAAACATGTTTCTCTATACACCACCCTATATATATGTTTCTTTTAATAAAACACAACTCTAGGCGTCACACCATATATATATATATATATATATATATATATATAATTGTAAATTAATTATGAATACGTGAACACATTTTATAAATTTAATACAATTTCTATATTCTAATTATAATTAATAATCTCGATAAAATGAGATTCTATGATTTTATAGAAACAATCATAATTAAGTAAATAAAACTGTCGTTTAATTTAAAAATTTAATTTACTTCAATAAAAAACTTTTATTACTTTTGAA
This sequence comes from Neoneuromus ignobilis, assembly GCA_029203775.1. Lineage (NCBI taxonomy): Eukaryota > Metazoa > Arthropoda > Insecta > Megaloptera > Corydalidae > Neoneuromus > Neoneuromus ignobilis. The sequence continues at coordinate 49,261,937 of CP092090.1, forward strand.
ACTATTCAACAATTTATATGAATGTTACTGTCACTGTTTTTATTGTATTTCGTTATAACCAGCTAACGTATATATTCCTTAAAAATTATATTAATTTATATTTTACCTAACTATAAATTTTTAACGTTTGTTTCTTTTTGTTACAGGTGATATTTTCTACAATTTTGAATTATTATTGAAAGTAAAATTTAACTGACCTGTGTCGGTAAGTTATATATAAAATACTAACGAAAATGATTATTTCATTAAAATAAAATAAATATATTTTATTCGTCAAGTAAATAATGATCTTAAATAGGCTAGCCTAATTGGCAATAATAATTTACATATGGAAATATAAAAATATTACTGATAACATACATCATAAGAATTAACTTAATCCTTTCATCACGGATTAAATATTTTCAGTTTTAAAACTTCTGTTTCGTTTGATGATCTTTTGAGTTACTTAAGTAATCTATTTTTGGGCAAAAAATTGATTTTTATTTTCAGATTTCAAATTTTAATTACGGACAAATATCAGTAAAATTAAACACACAGAATTTCCGTTAGTAATTTTTGACAATTTTATGGGACACATAGGTCCTGTTAGTGGCGAAAAGGTTAATCAATGATAACAATAATGACTTTTTTGTTAATTTTTTGTGATATTTTTTTTATTTCTACTATATATATATATATATATATATATATGTGTGTGTGTGTGTGTGTCTGTGTGTGTGTGTGTATATATGTATGTATGTATATGAATGTACTCGTCTTTTTTAAAAGAAAAAATAACGTAAATGTGAAAAGATTTTCTTAAATTATAATCTTCATTTTGTCATCATATTTGAAAATAAATAAATATTACCAAATTTTTAGAAAGATTAAAAATGACATAATTGATTATAAACTACAATATATATTGTAATATTTACTTCTATGTAAAAAAGAGTGTTTTTAAATATTTTAAAAATTCAATCATTTATTAATATAGAAAAATATAGAAAAAATCATCATGATTTATTAATATAGAATATTATATTAATACTTATGTTTTTAAAAATATTAATTTTATTTATACATATATATATATATATATATATATATATATATATATATATATATATATATATTCATCAAAATTTATATAATTCTACTGCTAGGTAAAAGTATTACTGAATACTACTGACTCTTCTTAAATATTTTTTCAAGATTCTTCTATTTATGGATAATTTCATTCACCTCTCACCTCCATGGCACTTCATAATTTCATCGCTCCATCTTTGATAGAATCTTATATTTGGTCTCTTTTTGTCTCTTAATCGTCACTTCATTATAATTTTTGTCCTTTTATCATCTTCTCTTCATTCTCTATTTCCCATCTAGTCTATTTCATCAATATTAATAATTCTATTATTTTCACTTATTTATTCTCGTATCTATTTACAGATTTTCCAATTACGTTTAAAAATTCCTAACATTATTATATATGATTTGTCAAAAGTTTTTGTTTCATTTTTACATTCACTGTTCAAGATTCTGGTTCATAAGTATACGTGTGTTGGTTATAATTGATATAAATTGGTTATAAGAAGTAGCATAGTCTGATTACATGACTTCCGTTGTAGACTCGATGATATTTAGCTCTTTACTACATTATTCATCTTTCTACACACTGCATCCATATTAATCTCATACTTGACTAAATTTTTGACCATCGATTATGATCATATCTTATAATTTTTTCCAGGTATTTCAATTCATCAACTTATTCCAAACACTAACTTTTTATATATGCATCTTTATTTTCTTCAAAGCTAATACATACATACATACATACATACATACATACATACATATATATATATATATATATATATAATATCTGTGCCTAATTTAGTTATTTAACTACTGTAATAGAAAACAATGAAAATTGAATTGTATGAACATTTTGTATCCATCCTACGCACGAATATAAACAAAGGCAGTAAACCTTTATTTTAATACTAGTACAGTAGAAAAAAAGCAATTTTTATAATTATGATGAACGGATAATTTTTAAATGTATTTTAGATATTTATGTTTGATAACGAATCAATAGATAATAAATTGATTACGATAAAAAAGTTGATACGGATATATATATATGTGTATGTGTGTGTGTGTATGTGTGTGTTTACGCATTTATATGTACATATTTATAAATATAGTTCGAAACTTTTCATGAATATTATTACCATGCAAACTAAATTAAAATAAATTATATGCTAAGTGTATATTTTCCAAAACAATACTTCAATACGCAATATTGAAATTATATAAGACGGGCGTTAGAACTAAACAACAACATACCCACTCAACAATTCTTGAGATTATAATCTGAGCTCAATGTATTATGGATCGCCCACGCGCCAATTTAAATAAACAAATAGCCGTTTGCGATATAAAGTCTATGAAAATTTATTGAACTTGAAACGAAAGCCGTTTGTTGAATTTTATACGCACTTCATCATTTTCTGGCGGTTACATTTATATATATATATATATATATATATATGCATATAATATGTACTTTTACGAATAATAAATCCATTCTTTTATAATTAATGTGTATATTTCTATATAGGCACGTATTAATATTATTTATGGAAAGCATTAATTGTGTATTAAACATAGCCGTTGATAAAGTAAATGTGTTTAAAATTTTAATTTCGGACGATAATATTCTCTACAACGAATATATATTTTTTAATATAAAAAATGTTCATTCAAATGCAATGTAATATTATTATATGAACGTTTGCTCAAATATATTGGGTACTCTGACAATAAATAATTTCAATAGGTCTTAGTTAGTTTTTTAATGGTAATGAGCTGAAAATATTTTTGTAATGTATTTTATTATTTAGTCGTTGTAATCTTATATTATTATTTATTGAAAAAGATTTTTCGATTATAGCTTAACAAATTAATGAAAAAATTATCGGTTTATAAATTTCAATCCGATGGAATTTAATGTCTTTAATTCATATTTATAGGATTTATCAAGAAAATTACATTATTTTATTCTTTATTTGAAATATTTTATATTTAAATATTTATATACATACACACACACACACACACACACACACATATATATATATATATATATTCGTATTATATTTATGTTATTCCATTATTTTCTCATTTTATATGAGTAAATAACAAGCAACATAAATGCAATGTAATATATTTGTTCTTATAATATGGTTTTCCAAAATATACTGTTTTATCTTATTATTAATTTCTATTGAAGTTTATTTTCATAATCAGTATATTTTTCTTATTATTTTTACATAGATCTTTCCTCACCTGTATATTATATGCAAATTCTTCAAATTACTTTGAAATTTTTTCCATATTTTATTTTCAAAAAAACAGTTTTTTTTTTAAATTTAAACTACATTATATATATATATATATATATATATATATGTATGTGTGTATGTGTGTGTGTATGTATGTAAAAGGAGAGAAATTATACATAAGTATGTATATAAATAAATATAATGAATTTCATGACATATAGGGTCTTCCTAATGTGATGTCTAGATTTGTGTTTTATAAAAAAGAATCATATCTATAGGGGGGTATATAAGGAAACATGTGTATAGTTCCTTTTTAATAAAACACAAATCTAGACGTCACATTTGGATGATCCATTATATATATATATATATATATATATGTGTGTGTGTGTGTGTGTGTGTGTGTTAAAAAAGACCACCTATGGACAAGAGAAACTATTGAGTAGAAATCTAAATTTAAAAAATATCCAGGAAGAAATTTAGGGATAGATAAGACAGAGATATAAGAAAATTCGTCGGAATGAACTAGAAAAAAAGCATTAGATTGATCGAAGTGGAAAATTTTGTGAGAAGCCAATAATGGATAGAAAGAGGTTGATATTGATTTATATATATATATATATATATATATATATATATGTGTGTGTGTGTGTGTGTGTGTGTGTATTTATATATGTATGTATAATATATATATTGTAAGCCTTTTTCTATTCATTGCTTAATGAAAACTTCTTCAAAAACTATCTACTTTAAACGATCAAGTGTATTTCTCTTCCATTCTAAATCTACCTTCCATTACATATAAAATTCATTTTATGTTAATGATGTTAATTATTTGAAATGTTTAGAAAAATCATAATTTCATAGTGAAATTGTAGTAAAAATGATTTCTCTTTGCATTAACCACTTATTCTAGTGTATGGATGATTTTTTGATAGCCAGGAAACATTTCCCCGTAACATGTGTATTATAATACTCGCAGAATATTTTTAAAGAAAATAATATGATATGATATAATATATACCCTTGCAGTGTGTTTCTAAAAATTACTATAGGGTGATCTAAATGAGATTAAAAAGTTTAGATATACATTTACTGTATTACTATTATTTACTACCCTTTATTCTTATTTGAACTAACCTATACTATGAAAAAATCATTTTCTTATCAGAAAAAAAATATTATTTGTGGAGATTAATAACTAATTGTTTCGTGTCATAAAATATGTTAATATTCAATCAGATTATATTCAAATATGAAATTAATAGACTGCTTATATATCTATATAATTTTTCACTCTGCTCTTGTATTTATATATACTTATTTTTAACATAATATTTTTATGTATTTTTTTTATAAAAATAATGCAGCTACTATATATATATATTTGTGCATTCATTTAAAAATTTTTGAACATGTATAGTATGTGTATATTTTTGTTTGTATACGTGTGTTTGGACCAATTCACTACATTATGTAAATTGACTTAAGCGCTGAAAAAGTCTCTTTTAATTCATCAAATTGATATTTCTTGTATTACTAGAAAGATAAAAATCGTAAAACGATTCTGCATCCGAACGAAGTGACTGAATTTATACACAAATAATTTTTAAAGATACTTATCAAATATCTGAACATATTAACTCATCAAAAGCAGAGCACAGGTTTGCGTTACAAGACACACAAACTAAAAACAGAGTCCGCTGTCTTGTTCGCCGTGCATAGTGGTGAAACCAAGCATGAAATGACATTTGAGAATGTTCAATTGTTCAGAAACACCAACGTTAACATTCGTATTCATTTATCAGACATAATAACAATTTAATACACGGAAATACGAGTGTGTGTGCCGTACAGACGCTGACCACTAACACACAGAACGTAAATAACACGGTGGCAATAACATTTAACGAAGTCGTGGTCATCAGTTCAAGAATAATCAATCGACCGACTGGTATTGAACTTTATGAATTCCGTTTTCAGCCACGTGGAAGTACGTAACGAATATTACATATGTCTGTATTTAAATGCATGGTGTTTATATATTATAGAAAAAAATATATTACATATGTCGACATTGTTGCAAAATACCTTTCCAAAAAATTACACATATATTTATATAGCACTATTATGGATTTTTCTAAAAAAGTGTACATTTTTTTATTTAACATCCATATTTAATATAGAAAAATCGAAACAACGTAGCATTATTACTATAAATTTTAATCATCAGATTTTCTGAATTTAATTTTTCATTATTTATATAAGGTCATCCAAATTCGACGCCTATATTTGTGTTTTATTTAAAAAAAAAACATTAACAAAGAAATTATACATATGTTTTCCTATACACAACCCTATACACATATTTCTTTATAATAAAACACAAATTTAGGCGTCACATGTGAATAATTTTATATTTTACAAAACATTTGTAAAATGTTTTCTTACATATTCATCCACTCTATTTATTTTGTGATATTTTTTCATATTTCTTGATTTTTTTTATCATTTATACATTTTATCTGTACTTAATTTTGACCAGTTTGAAACAACTATTTATAAATTTCATTTCACTATAACATAATCATACTCTCAATAAAATATAATTGTCAAAAATTCATTAATAAAAAAATTAATATAACAGTTGTACATAAATGAAAATAAATAATATTTTAATAAAATCTTTATATTATATAGAGTCATCCAAATGTGACGCCTAGATTTGTGTTTAATTCAAAAGAAACTATACACATGTTTCCCTATACACCACCCTATATTCATGTTTTTTTTGAAAATGAAACACAAAACTAGGCGTCACATTTAGATGATCCTATATCTATTACTTCTATTTTTGCATTCGTTCTATTTTTTTCTATTTTTTCTTGTTATTTCCAAGTTAATCTTCTACAATTTTTTTGAGATCTAAAATCAATTTTATTACGTATTCAGAACAAATATTTATTATTAATAATAATAATTATAAATGTGATCATTCAAAACAATAAGACAATTGTTGTAAAATAATTTAATAAACAAAGTTTTAAGTTCAACTTATTCTTTTTTTAATTAATTTTTAAAGATTTTTGTTAAATAACGCAAATATAACACACACACACACACACACACACACACACACACACATATATATATATATATATATATATATATATATCATTATCAGTCTTTCTCATTCTACTGCTTGATGAAACCCTCTTCTAAAATTTTCTACTCAAATCGATTCAATATTTTCCTCTTCTAGTCTATTTCAAATTTCCTTAATCTTTGTCTTATTTATCCGCAGGTCTCTTCCTGGATCTTCTTATATATCTAAGTTCTCAATTAATAGCTTCCCTTGTCCATCGGTGGTCCAATAAAAACTCTTTTTGTTATATGGCCAATTTATTCTGTTTCAAACTCTTCACTTTTTCCATAACATCTATAACTTTTGTTTTCTTTTTAGTTAATTTATTTATTTTTTCGTATTATTTTCAATATACATCTTCCCATGTTTCCTCATGTTGTCTGGACTTACTGAATTCATGAACTATGTTTCACTGCCATAGGCCAGAATAGGTAGGATGCATTGATCAAAAACTTGTTTAAAAAAATAATAGAGGAATATTCGACTTCATAATATGCGATTTTTTTCTAAACTGTCATTTTCATTTTTACTCTTTTGTTTACTTCATATTCCTTTCATAGTAACCCAATCCGCTCGACATGGGGTATTTTTGTGCCCCATGATTTTATTAATTATACTAGTTTAAAATATTAAATACTCATAAAAAAATTGGAGTACAAAAATACTCCATGTCGGATCCTGTCAACGATATGCATCGGAAGTTGATGAATTATCCTAGATATAAATAGTTTTCTACTTCATAAATTTCTCTTCCTTCGATTCTTCTTTGATCTGAAAATTCATTGAAAATTACTTGTCTTTTGCCAAAATGAATATCAGTACCTATTTTTTGACCTTCTTTATCCAATTCTTCTATTCTTTTTTGAGTTCATCTCGGCTTGTCGAAAAAATAATAGTAACATCAGACAATACAACTCTTTAAATGACTATACAACTCTCTATTTATTTTTATTGAATCAGATTTCCAGTTTAATCTCTTAAATACTTCTTATAACGCAGATTTAAATAATTCTAGTGATATCACATCACTCTGTTTTACTTCTTTCATAATTGTAAATTTACCAATTTTTTCATGTACTAGTACAAAGCATGTAACATGTTTATAAATATTTCCTAAGAGCTCAACATATGCCTTTTCAATTTCTTGATTGTTTAATGCATTTAACATTGCTGTTATATTGACTAAATCGAAGGCTTCTTCATAATCTAAAATTCAAAGTAAAGAGGTATTTTATATTCGTTGCATCAACTAATAACTTTCTTTACTATTTAAATAATACACACACACATACACACACCTACACACACACACACACACACACACACATATATATATATATATATATCATTCTTTTTAAGTCAAAAATATTAATTTATTGTTTAAGTACATGATTTGTATTATGAAGGTAAACCTTTTTGAAAAAAGTTAAATTTATACTTTTTGATTTGATTATTTCTGTAAGAAAAACTAAGTCTCATTTAAATAGTTATCTTGAGCCAGAATATTTTTCAATACCAATAATTAAAAAAATATCAAATAAAATCTAATTTAAAACCCTCATCATATGTAAAATAATCAGACATATTGAAATTTGCTAAATTTTAAAACGAATTAACCAAAGTATAATCATAACATTATATTGAATAAAAATGAATAAATCGTCACGTCAATCGTAATTTATAAATGTATTTCCAAAACCCGATATCGAATTGAAACTCGACTGGTACATATAAATATAGTACGTTGATCAGCAGCTAAATATATGATAGTAATTCACTTTGATAGTTTTATAATTACATATTCAACTGAAAAATAAAAATTTATACACATGTAATTCTTCTGTTTAATTAATACATTTATGAATATACATTTATATTTATTTATGTAAATATATACTGTCAATATATTTTATTCAGTTGCATTTTTTGTTTGAAAAAAAATGTTTATTTAAATTAGTCAAAACACTTGTTTAATATTCGCAGATGAAATGCATAATTTATATGAAAAATCGAAACATTTCAAGAATGTGACCACTGACACAAACACCCACACTTTCTATACAAAAAGAACGCCTGTAAAAAGTAGAAATATTTATTCAAATTATATTTATGTTGTTTATTATTTTTATCGACGACGTTGCATGGAAGATATATGAGATTTAAATATTTTTTATTGAAAAATTGAAAGTTCTAAAGATCAAATTCAATAATTGCTTAATTTATGTGACTAAATAATAATTTGCTTTATTATTTATTCTTCATTATTTGCAAATCATCTTTTTTTTAAAATATTTACTTTAATAACTGTCTTTGTAAGTATATTTTTTTTAATTTTATAAACATAAAAAATTCTCTAAATATCATTAAATATGAAATTTGTAATATAATTTACTACAAATTTATTTTTAGATAAAATAACTCATATAATTACTCTTATTTAATTTAAAAATGTTATTTATGAAGGAATAAAATTAGCAGTCTTATTTTTTTCATCTGGTTGTAGTAAAATATTTAGAATAAATATAAATGGAATATTATAAATATTATACTGGAATATATTAATCTAAAAATATGTATTTTCCCTGATATTTATTTTAAATTTTTTTATCTAAAATTAAAATACAATAAAAAAATATTTTTAATATTAACACATTTTTTCTAACACGTAATTCCTGTTTTTCCATAGATCTTTCTACAAACCTCATTCTCCTATTCTTTATATCTTAATTTTCTTCAATTTTTCTCACTTTCTCATTCCTTACAGTTTCCATTTTAAAACTGATTTCGGTCGACTCTTCTCGATCATTTCATTACACCTACCATACCATAATAGTTATTTTATTTTAATATCATTAACAATTGTATACAACTCCCATTATTTTTCTAAAACATTTTTTCTTAATCATTTTTCTTCTCTATTTTCCCACAGCTTGTCTCCTGAAATCAATTTTTGCTGCAAGTACTTTCGATCCGAATGTTCATTAGCCATATTTCCAATCTCTATGTAGCTATATTTTTAAGAATTGTCTGTTTTTTTCGTGGAGATTTGATCATCTCAAAGAATACTATTAAATCAAACTGTAACTATTCTAACTTGCGTGTTTATATAACTTAATGCTTCATGACACTTATATTAATGACACTTACAAATATTTATAAGTATTTCATTGTCGAATTGTCTACCCGTCATTCAATATCTTCTTATATTACACTTATGTATAAATATTCTGTCTTGTTTCTGTTGACATCTAGCTCCCATTTTATATATTCTTCTATAAGTTTGTGTGTCATATACTTAAATCATTTGTCTTGGGCCAGAACTATTCGGTCATCTGCAAAACTCATAGTATAAATAATGTTATTAATGTAAAAAATAAAAAATAACACTTATTGTAAAAAAAAATGATTAACTTTTATTCATTTTATTCGCTGGTATGGATTTTAATACCCATAATATTATTGTTCAAACACTGTATTGATGATTTTATGGTCATTGAATTGCCCATTAGTGAATAATGTAAACAATAAGTAATTATTTGTTTTGATACTATAGCAAATTCATTTTAACACAAATAAAATATAACTTCAATACCATAAGATATTATAAAAATGTTCAATAATTATTTATTGTTCATTTTATTTCTTTTCGAATTGATGCTCATTCTGATAACAGCCTTTGTTTATCATAGCATAGCCATTGAAATTTACATCAGCTTGAAAACAAATAAAATGAACAATAAGTAATTATTAGACACTTTTATATCTTGTGATATTAGAGTGATAATTCAATAGGTAATTAATGAACATTGTTATATAATCCTAAGATATGAGGAAGAATGATTAGTCTATGTTAAAATAAATGTCTGAATTTAAAATAATCTATACTATGATATATTTAAGTTTATTTTTTTAACAAAAAATATTAGAAAAAAATCAACTTGGATATTAATTGTAATTAAGTAAATAAATGTGTAAGAAATGGAAATTTTAATTTTATTTTAATTAATAGTATGTTCATAATTATTAATATTGATCTGTATTTTTCTTGTTATTTACAAAATTCTCATAGTCTTTAAAAATTAAATAACTTTTCAGTAAAAATGTTAAATAAAATGATTATTCATGGGTTTATTCTTTGTTAAAAAGTAATTGCATTTTTAAGTGCTTCTTATATGAAATAAAAAATATAATTAAGATTTATTCTGCTTTAGCATATATCGACTTCTATTTTTATATCTATCTTTAATTAAGAAAAGAAAAAATAAAATATCCAATAATGTATGTATACAAATTTAAAAAAATCATTACAATTGATTTTCAGTTTATATATTGATTTAGATAAATTGAAAATATATAATAAAAAATATCTTTAAAAAAATAAATAAATATATACATTTTAATAAACTGTAAATTTAATAAATACTAACATTGCTTAGATCGGATATTAAACAAGAAAATGTAATTTTAAAAATAATTTAGAATTTTGCTCTTTTATAAAAAGCTTTTATATTTTAAATTATCAAGAGTATTAAAAATACTGTGTTTTTAGATTTGTTTTAAATATTTGTTATTATTTTTTTCTATAAGAAACCGTAATATTATTATTTGTTCATATTTAAATACAAATTTTTTAAAGAAAATCTTTTCCCAGTTCATAAATAATACATAATTTAGCTGAATTGTCTTGTAAACATGCCTAATTGTCTAAATTTTCATTAAAAATGTAGTTAAATAATTCATTCTTGTAATAATATGTAAATAAGTTACAAAAATGGAATAAATACATAGCGTAGTACTAGAATTTCTCTTACGTATAAAATATTCTGTCGTGTTTCTTATGCAACAACAATCCAACAAAGTATTTAATTTGTGGTCAACAAACAATCTCACTGTACAATCTTTCACCTTAACAGTCCGACTAGATGTACACACTAAATATTTCTGTTCTCATCTTCACACACATGTTTTCGAACTATCTCTCCGTTTTATATCTAACGAAACGAACAGTTCGAACGGATAGAATATTCAACAATTATATATCACGAATGTTAGAAATAAGCCATTTGTATAATTGTATATGCAGAAGAGCGAGACAAAATTATTTATCATAGTAAAGACCACTGTGCGAATGTCACAAATAAATTACATGAAATGTTGAAATAAAGCTTTTCTCGGACAATGTAGTTTATCCATGTACCAATATGTAGTACATTTACTTTATACAATTACTTTTCCTTGTTAATCTCGTTTTGGAATTAATGATTTCTATTCATTTTTTTCCATTCAGTGTAAGCAATTAATAAATTTTATTTTACGATATAAATGAGTTATTGACTTGATTTTATGTGGATTATTAAAATTAAGGAGATATGATATAATATTATCTGTTTGTTATAAATGATTTATTATTCTTTTTTTTCTATTCGAGTTGTAGACTTTTTTTAATGATGTGATAAATTAGACTTCGTATTAATTTATTGTTGAGGATTACAAGTAGATAAAACGACATAACTCAAGAAAGCATATTTGTGTTGGATTTTTTTGTGTGTTGAGCAGATGACATGAAATAGAACATTCTATAATGAACATAACAATATTAACAAAATATGTATATTTCTAATGTATTTTTAATTCAAAATGAATTCAGACGAAGTTTTTATATCTCGAACAGCAGTCTTTAATCTTTTTTCATAAAGCTATAGTATTAAAGTTGCTTAAAATTTAAAATCTTTTAATCAATGTTCATCCATTAATCAACTTACCTTTTAATATTAATTTAAAATTAAATATATCTAGATTTTTTTAAATAATAAATATTTAGAATAAAATATTACAAAGGTTCTATTTGATTAATGTTCATTATATTAATAAACTAATGTAAAAATTTAAAGTATTATAAAAAAATCTCTAAAAAAAATACAGCCAATTCTCGAAATATATATTTTTAATAAACGCTTCAGAAGTTGAAATAGAATAAAGCAAAAAGTATTCAATTTTTTATTTATTTTATTTTTAAACATATTCTAGGGCATTAATGATGGAACACAATTCCACTCATATCGCCACCACGACTTCGCTTGACATAATTCAATTTTAGTCACTCTTTCACATAATTGTGGTTCAATTTTATTAATTATACGTTCAATGTTTATTTTTAATGCTTCTGTTCTTTGTGGGTTCATTTTGTGAAATTGATTGATCCATTTTGTGAAATAATTGACTTATTAAACTCTTGTTTCAATAAGTATCTTAAAGTTTTTACAATTTCTACGCGTTTTTGAAGTGTTGAAAGTTCCATGATAATTTTCCAAACTATAATAAATTGAGATGTCAAAATTAGCCTAAAAAAATTAAACATGGCTGCCACCAGCTGTCAAAGTTCTGAAATTCATATTGGAAAACCCTATAAATATATACCATTATCGGCCTCTCTCTATCCACTGCTGATTAAGGCGTCTTCAAAAATACTTCACTTCGATTGATCGAATGCCTTTCTTTTCCAGTTGAATTCAATGAATTTTCATATATCTTTGTTCCATCTATCTATAAATTTCTTTCTAAGCCTCTATATATGCTTGAGTTCTTAATCAATAAGTTATCTTGTCTATTGATAATCTCCTCTCTCTCTCTCTCTCTCTCTCTATATATATATATATATATATATATATATATATATATATATGTATATATGTATAATCATCATCATGCCCTCTCTATACACTGCTTGAAGGCCACTTCTAAATTTTTCCACTTCGACAAATCCAGCACTTTCTTTTTCTATCATAACTTTGGAAGGTTTAAAATCCTGACTTACTTCACTAATTTCTACTTACGTGTTAGTGAGGTATTTTTTCACTTTAGCCGAGAATATTTTTTAAATTTTTTTGCCTGATTAGACCTACCAATATTCAAAGAATATTGCAGTACCTTTTTTAAACCCAATTTATATCTTCTCGCCACTTTGAGGTAGCGAAGTAAGAATTTAGAAAAGAATTATATATATATATATATATATATATATATATATATATATATATATATAAACAAGTCTTTAATTTTATTATTAATAATAAAAAGTATAAAATAGTGCTTAATAAATGTTGAAGTAAAATAAATATTTTTTTAAGAGTTAAATCTCATTATCTATTTATTTTTTAAATATAAAATATAATGTTGCGAGTCCTTTTAGAAAATAAAATAAAAAAAAACTGATTTTGTATATACATATGTACAATACACTACTTGTATTTGAATACTGAACTATAGTCGTTGATAAATTATAGACTTCATACATATTCCAATCGTTCCATTTCAAATAATATTATTTTTCACCTAATCTCTAATCTCACTTATCGGTTTCAATCAAAATACGATATTGTAACTTGATATAAATAATAATTATATTTTAATTAATGTAAATCATAAAAAAACAAGTTCTCGTGTAAAACTATGTGGTTTAGTGCCAATACCCTTTTATATCCGACATGCCAACAAAGTAAGAAAAATAGACATATGTGATTTTTTCAAACCACAACTTGTAGCCGAGTCTTAAGAATTTCGCAAAATACAACACGTCGAACACACTATTTGTCAGTTAAAAGTCACACGCGTAATAAGCACCATGTAGTACGATTTGTCACTCGACTATTCAAAACAATGACAATACAAAAAAGCCACATCTCTCGGTATTAGTATCGCAATGGAGCAGCTGTCGCTCAGCAGTCTTCCACTTGTAAATGCAAATAGTGCTATTAGTCAATACGAACGAATACCTGCGTACCTGCGAGTCTTGTGTATTACGTCATATATGCGAGAATCAAAAGCGACAACAAAAACGACGAACAAGTACTTCGAGTGGTATATACACTCGAGATGGCGACGATGCTACAAGCATTGTTGATAAAACTCGTCGCGTTCTATAAATATCTAATCAGTTTACAGTAAGGCTCTCGAGAGGATTGCACTGGTAAATAAAAACATACAAATAATCAATGATAGACAAAAGCAATTAGTTTTGAATAATATGCAAACGGGCTTAACGAAACGAATTCATTCGGCGAATCCTGTTCGATGCAGACAGGTGTGGCTAAATTGCCATTTATCATCGAATCGTCGATTATTAAATGTATAGATTTTTTTTATCAAATTTATATATTTTCATTATATATATATATATATATATATATATATATATATATATATATATAAACACACACACACATACATACATACACATTTCATTGTGCACGTGTGTATTTTTTTGTTTTCGATTATTTCGTATTATTTTACACAGTCGTAAATATCAATCTACAAGCTTTTGGAAAAAAATAAAACTAGATTCAAATTTATGATTAATAATTAATATTCAGTTGTATTACTAATATTGTTTTATATATATATATATATATATATATATATATATATAAAATATTCAGAATTAAAATAATTGTAATAAATATTAATAATTAATACAATTTAAATTTCATGCTCAAGTTATATTTCTCTTTGTTGTTAAAAAATTAGTAATTTAGAATTTTTAATGAATTTTGTCTCTACAAAATTTAAAAATATTTGTTTTCAATATATGCAAGTTCAATTATAATTTTATTAATAATTGAACCAGTTAATTCACAAGTCATCATTATTAATTCTCTACAATTTTGCAAGTCCTATTTAATATCAATTGTACTTGTATTCGAAAATAAAATTTAATTGAATTTTATTTCAGTTACTTTCCTAAAAATTTATAAATAAATGATCATCCAAATGTGACGCTTAGATTTGTGTTTTATTAAAAAAACAGGTGTATAGGGAAACATGTGTATAGTTTTTTTTTGTTTTAGTAAAACACAAATCTAGACATCACATTTGGATGACCCTATATAATATTCAGAATTAAAATAATTGTTATAAATATTAATAATTAAATCAAATTTCAAGCTCAAATCATGTTTCACTTTATTGTTAAAAGGTCAGAAATTTACAATTTTTAATGAATTTTGTCTGTACAAAATTTCAAAATTATTTTTTCAAATATATAAAAGTAAAATTTTATTAATAATTGAATCAATTGATTCACAAGTCAACATTATTAATTTTTCTACAATTTTGCAAGTCCTATCTTAATATCAATTGTACTTGTATTCGAAAATATAATTTAATTGAAGTTTATTTCAGTTACTTCTCTCGAAATTAAAAAAAAAGAATCATCCAAATGGGACGCTTGGATTTGTGTTTTATTAAAAAAAAACATATGTATAGGGTGGTGTATAAGGTAACATGTGTATAGTCTTTTTTTGTTTCTTTTTAATAAAACACAAATCTAGGCGTTACATTTGGATAACTCTATAGAATTAAAATAAATGTAATAAATATTAATAATTAATACAATTCAAATTTCAAGCTCAAATTATATTTCACTTTGTTGTTAAAAGATCAGTAATTTAGAATTTTTAATAAAATTTCAAAATATTTTTTTAGTACATACAAGTATAGTTTTATTAATAATTTAACCAGCTAATTCACAATTAATCATCATTAATTTTGTACAATTTTGCAAGTCTTATCTTAATACCAATTATACTTGTATTCGAAAATATAATTTAATTGACATTTATTTCAGTTATTTTCCTTAAAATTTATAAATAAAGTGTCATCCAAATATAACGCCTAGATTTTTGTTTTATTAAAAAGAAACTAAACACGTGTTACCCTATACACAAGTTTCTTTTTAATAGAACACAAATCTAGGCGTCACATTTGGATGACTCTATACTATGAGTTTTTTCTTTTATAAATGTTGTAAACAACTTCTCCTGTTAATCATAATTAAACATTAATTCAGTCTTGAAATAATTTAAACACCACCAGATAAATGTTCTATAATCATTTATTGTTCACTCTATTGCATAATAACAATTGGCTAATTTCGATGCCCACCATCGTAAAATATGTAAAAATGAATTTGCAACAATTTCAAAATAAATAATTCTTTTAACAAAGTCAAAAATGTGAGAAACGTAGATAAATGCATATTTCGTACTGAAAGGTAATTTATTACAAGAAAGACATTCTTTACACAATTTCAGTTCAAATAATTAGCTAATTTAAATATTATTTTTTTTTGTGATGAATAATGTGAATTTCATAGCTCTAATATCTTTATTAATGATATAAAATGAAGAAAAATAAATTACATGTATATAAATGTCAATATATAATATCTTTAATTTGTTTACTAATCTAGACTGGATAGAAAATATATCAAATCATTCTTTTTATTTCCAACATAAATTAAATACTAAAAATATAAACGATTCGAACATCTCTTTATATACTCTCTATAAATATTTCAATATAAACATTTGAGAAGAATATGACAACAATAACAAAAAAATATACAAAAAATCTAGTCTTGTTTATGGCAGTTGGTTAAATAGCGCGAACCCTGACCTGCCGAATACTAAATGACTTCTCTACCCGCTGTGTTACATATCTCAATTAGAACTTGCTAGTCATTGTAGCAATCAAAAATGGCATGTGCTATAAATAAAATATAAATATACACTTAATACGGATTCTAAAAATTAATAACATACAATTAATAAAAAAATGGCCCATTTCCGTTAACAAAACAAACAAGTCCGAAACATTTCAAAATAACTAAAGATTAAATATCTTATTTTATTTATTTTTATCATTCACACACACATTATATATATATATATATATATATATATATATATATATATATATATATATATATATATATATTAAGTGTTAAAATTGTATGTACAATATATAAACACATGTATATGTATTAAATGCAAGAAAAACTCACGTGTACTTATAGAATATATTGAGAACGCAGCAAGAGAGATACTTCTTAAAAATGTATCCGCATTCTGATGAATAGATAAGCAAAATTACGAAGAGAACACGGGCGGGGTCATTGAACAATGATGGGAAGACGTTACAAGACAAATGTATGCACGCAGAGACGATTGTAAATTATCGCACTACAAATAGATCGTCTTCGTACAAATAAACGTCAATTCGTCTAGTATATACTGCACCTTCCATCATCGACGTTTCATCGAGATCCCAACATGTATTCCGTTGTGAAAAAATTTACACATGTCTGAGAGCGGAGATAATTTCAAACAGATACGATCGAACGTACGCGAAAATAAATGTATATTCTAATGTAATATCGATTGAATGAACAGTAAACCCTTTTTCCAATCTAGTTTTTGTAGCAAATCGTAATAACGCATTTGAATAGAACGCAATAATAATAATTTTCATTTATTATAGTCGAAAGAAATCATTCTACAGATATTCTTATCGACAATAAAAAATAAACATCAAAGTATTGTAGTATATCTAGGAAATAATTAATGAAATATGTTCTTTTGATAATTTATAACAGATTTCATTTTACAGCTCTCTTATTAAATTATAGGGTTTTCCAATGAGCGCTTCAGAAGTTTAAATGGAAATAAAACAAAAATTATTTAATTAATTAGTTTTTTTTATTTTTAAGCATATTCTATGGCATTAATGATAGAACAGAATTTCACTGATATGACCATCACCATTTCGCTTGATATAGTGAATTCGTTTAGTCCAATTTTTAGTCATTCTTTCAAATAATTGTGGTCCAATATCATGAATTTCAAGTTTAATGTTTATTTTTAATGCTTCTGTTGTTTGTGGTTTATCAACATAAACCAATAATTTCACATAACCTCACAGAAAATAATCTAATAAAGTTAGATCACATGTCTTGGCGGACAATTGATAAGTCCATTTGGACTCATTAAACTTTTGTTTCAATAAATCTATTAATTTTTTTACAATTTCTAAGCGTTGTTTGAGTATTAAACGTTTTTTGATAATTTAACATACTAGAGTTGAGATGTCAAAATGAGCGTTAAAAAAATTTCAAACATGTCTACCACCAGCTATCAAAGTTCTGGAATTCTTATTGGAAACCCCTATACGTTAAATGTTATCAAAGTTCACAAAACAATAATTAACAAGCGGAAGTATGTTTAATACAAATGAATCACTCTAAAATTACAAGTGCTTTTATAAGTGCTTAATAATCAATTAATGTTCACTTTATTTGCTAATTAGAATTTCAATGATCATACTATATTATTAATTACTGTATAATTGAATTTCTTTAAAATTATTGAAATATTTATTTTTTAAAAAGATATTTAATAGATACACAATTATTGTTTAATACAAATTAAAACATTTATGAATTCATTTATTAAATTATGTTAATTTATTAATTAATAAAACTGAACTTTTCAATATCTATGCCATTATCATCAGAGTTATTATAAAATCATCAAAATAAATATCAGTAATTAATTTTAACAATAGATGATTCTTAAATAATTTTACATTTTTTGAAGTGAAACTTCTTTAGCGACGTTGGAGTTAAATTTTTACATGCAACGGAAATGACATACGGACAGTGAACGTAAATTCAATACAAAATAGTATACATAGAGCAGAGGGGTAGTGAGGCCCATCACGCATGCGCGCCGTGTTAACATTTGATTACTATTGCAAAACGATGGGCCTCTTCGCAATAGATGCACGCATACAGTATTCACGGCGTATTACCGCTCGTCTCACACCCTCTTATTTTATATATGGTCTTTATGGACAAATTATCAATGTACCTGTCTCAATTGACACGATGGTTAAACACCTTCCAAGGAACATTAATGATGTCCATTGTATAAATGTTCATATCAAACGTAAAAAATTCACAAATCAAGCTATCTGCATGATAAGTTAATAAACGTACGATAAAAGCTTGACTGCAATTTTTGGTACCATCTCCACTTAATACAATAAATGATATTAAAATTGATAATTATTTCGTCAACGACGATCAAATTCATAACGAAATTCCTGAAGAAAATATCAGTGAATATATTCCTATTAAAGATAGTCTCACTATCTAACAACATACCCTATTGTGGAATGAGGAACAGTATTTACGTATAGCACCTGGTAAACAAAATGTGCCTTAAAGTTTGCTGTTTGATGAACAGGCCGAGGAACTATCTTTTCCTTCAATTTATTATTACTTACGGCAAAGAAGTTTTACTTCTGGCGTGCGTACATAAGTACACACACCCTTTTTTATATATTTGAGATGACTAATGCATGTTGTTACAAAAGTGCTAAATCTTTATATATTATTATATTGAAAATTTGTGTTAAATATGGAAAGTCGATATGAAAAATCTTACACTCAGTTAAAAATATGAATAGTGTATTTTATTAATTTATACTTAAAGTATATATATATATATATATATATATATATATATATATATATATATATATATGGCAAGTATCTCCCTTCCGCTTTTTTTTTTTTTTTTTTGTACATAGCTGCGAAATTCAAAAGACCAGAACGGAAGGGGAGATACAACCTAATATATATATATATATATATATATATATATATATATATATATATATATATATATATTATATATAGACACACACGCATGTATATAATTTATAATAAAAGTGTAATACGAGTGTATATATATATATATATATATATATATATATATATATATACATACACACACACATACACACACACACAATTTGTCATCATTTATATGAGTAATGACTCTCATAAATAGAATAAATTTTATAAATGAAATAAATCATAAAAACATCTCGTCTAACGTGTAAACTTTCTTTTTAATACGCATTAATGAATTAAAAAAAAACAACTTACAATTAAAATACTTGAAAATTAAATACACGTGGAACGTTGAGTCACAATTAGCGTAGATATTAAATGAACACTTAACATAATGGTTGCGAAAAATATTTCAATAATTTTAATTAGAAGTATAAACCGATAATATAAATTGAAATTTAAAAGCAACAGTTTCAGATAGATAAATTTAAAACATCTTCACACACACACATCGAGTATCTTAAGCGAATGTATTCAAATAATAAATGTTCTCCGACAAATTTTCGAACATTGACTAAATATGATGATCCAATAATTTGATAAGTTATTTATTAGTATTTGCTACCTTCGCAGCAGCTAAAAACGTCTCTTATACAAATAACAGTAATAAACTGAAGCAAGCTATTTGAATCATATCTCGTTTTTCAAATAACCAATCTAATTTTCGTTTAGAGCCATTTATGTGAATCGTGACATCATCTTCAGCAATAAATTTAGTAAAAGTATGCAAAACATTTTCGACTATTCGTTTTTCTCGGACTCGCACTCTCGCTGCATATGTGTGTATGTACATACATAATCTGGATTGCTCTTTGCCACTTATACGAAAACGATACGTTCCATCGTGTTCACTTATCGAGTGTGAAAATATCCAATTCAGAATTGGTACGAATGTACGAAGTTTGAATAATTGATTCGACATGTAGAACCGGTATTTGTAGTCTTTCTAAGAGCGTTTTATCACTATTGTATTTAACAGAATGTTAGACAAGAACGAGTTTGCTTTATAGTTTTTCTTATGCTGATTTTATTATTTTATTCGATCATTCATTTATACATTAGTATGTATTCCAGTTTTTACATTTTTCTAATAGTTTTGAATTGTAATGACACTCAACCACATAAATATATTACAGTTAAGAAACATTTATGTCGAAGAATGACAAATATAATAGAAAATAGTAGCGATATATGCATGTTTGTTTTACTATTATTTATTTGTTCAGATAAATTATTATTTTGCAATGTTTATATATGTATATAATTTGTTTTGAATCGATATTTTCGTATATAAGAAAAAAATAAATTATTATCACTGTAAACCGATCGCTCACGGTAGAAACTAATTAAGTCAATAACAGGTTAATTTAAAAATATTTTACATGCATGTTATGAAAAAATGAACAAGAAGAAAGTACGAAAAGCATTAATCAAAATTTTCGACTGAGAATTATGATTCATTGCATTCAATGTAATATGAAAGCTCATTGGCCACTCAGCTATAAATCTCCAGAGGAAAGGTTTTTATTAAAGAATATATAATTATCTGCTTACATCTTTTCGTCTTTATAAAGTTACTAGTTATAAGGTAGAAACAAAGTACCGGGAACAGATTAA
>CP092090.1:49288567-49303567 GCA_029203775.1 Neoneuromus ignobilis
TAAGCTTCTATAGATTATTGAATATTTTTAAAACTTCTTTATTTTTCTTTTTATTTTATTACAATAAAAACATAATACGGAATGTTAAAAAAGTATTGAGACTTTTATAACTCTGATTAATAAAATATTAAACTGAAATACATACAACATTAAAATTATATAAAAACTTAACACAAAACTTTATATAGCATTATTTCATGGAAAATTGAGAGAATTAAATAGTTTGATAGACTCCACCCTGTCTTACTGACATTTTTATTAGGACATTTTTTTAATACTAACAATGAATTATAAATTTTACTACTCTGATTTAAGACGTTGTTATTAAATGTTTCATTGAGAAACTTCTCACAAAAGTGAGATTGAACAGATCATTAAAAGTTTCAATACAATGATAACTAAAATGCATTATCGATGAATTAAAATTATTGCTTTTTAATGATTATTTTTGGAACAACTTTATGATATACAACATTCTGCTTTATGCATACATAAAGACATATTCATATGCACGCATATATATGTGTGTGTGTGTGTGTGTGTATCTATATATGTATATATAAAATAAATGGTATATTACATAAGAGAACTATAAAAAGTCATAGTTTATGACAAATTTCATTGCCTATTTAATATCTTTAGAATCGTTAAAATAACTAGTAATAATAAATTCACATGAATTCATCTTTTAAAAAATGTTACAATAAAAGATACACACACATATGTATATATATATATATATATGTATCTATGTGTGTGTGTATGTGTGTGTATGTGTGTACATATTAGAAATATTTAAGAAGCCAAACTGGGAATCTGTAGGAATAAAATAAATTGAGATATGCTTAGTCATTTGAGATTTTCTGACGACATTGTTATTTTTTCGACAATGAACCCGAAAAAGAATAGAATAATTGGATTAAAAAATCAAACAATACCAACCTTGACAAGACAAAATTTTGTTCAACAAATTTTTAGATCAAAAAAGAATCAAACTAAAAAAAAACAGAAATAGAAAAAATTGAAAACTATATATATCTGGAACAACTTAGTATTACTAAAAAAAACATTTATAGTAAACAGTAGATATAGTAAATAGGAAAGTAAAAAATGGGATATTGGCAATTCGGAAGATATTCGCATATTATAAAATCGAATATTTCTCTCTATTTAAAAAGACAAGTTTTTTGATTACTTCTTTCTTCTTGTTTTCACTATGAAAGTCAAACATGGGTCTTGAATTAAAAAATAATTCAGCGATTCTGAACAACAGAAATAAACATGGGAAAATGTATGTTGAGAACAACATGGAAAGATACAAAGAGAAATGAATGGATCAGAGGAAAAAAGTTACAAATATTACGACAAAAGTGAAAAGTTTGAATGAAAATGAACCGATCATATAGCTTGAATGTGGACCACTGATGGATAAGGGAAGTTATTGATTGGAAACTTAGATATATAATAGAAGGGAGAGACTCATGAATATAAGGAAATTCGTCGGAATGGTCAGAAAAAAAACGACATTGGATCGGTTGAAGTAGAAAATGTTGAAAGAAGTTTTTATCCAACAAGGGATAAAGAGGCTATTGATGATATATTTGCATTTATTCAATTATAATCGAAAAAAATGTTTAATTGTTCAAATAGAGTTTAATACTTATATTGAATTTTTGGAAATTACAAAATCTTTTATAAATATTACTGAAAATCTCATGAATGTCTCTATTTTATTTTAGTACTGTAGCCAATTCATTTTAAATAAATCACTCACCTTAACAGCGCAATGTTTTATAAAAATATTGAATTGCAAAAGTCAATAAAATTTATATAAATCACCATACTGTTTTATAAAAATGTAAATTATTATTCAGTTGACTGGGTGCTTAACATTTATATAACCACTACATCATCATCAGAAAACTGCATTATAACATCTGAAAAAAATGAATAAAATAACCATCCAAATTCACATCAGCGAATAAAGTGAACAATAATTATTAAACACTTTTATACAATCTTCTGGTATTAGAATGAGTGGATTTATTTATATTAAATTACATGAATATTTTAAAATTCTAACAACAGTAATTTTCATTTAAATATTAATAAGTGTTTATTAATAATGTTTAATGTTTTTATTAGTATTTTTTACAAATCGTCGCAGTTAATAATATTTTAGCAAATAGTTACATTTTTAATAACATTCATTACTAATTTTAATCAATGTTATTCAATCTCTATTTTTCACTCATCTGAAATAATTCCAAAAAGTCATATCTAATTAAATATATTCAAAATTTATCCCATATTAATAACATCAAACTGTACTGAAAAAAAGAAATCGTGTCTTTCAATAACTTCGAATCGTACAATAAAATCAATGAGAAGAGGTATTTAACGATTACTTTTTGATTAAATCGCACATGTCGTAATAAAATAATTAAAAGCATTTGCAGTAACATCAATATGACATATGAATGTATCCGTTTATTGCTTTAAATCGTTTATTTGATTGCATCAATATAAAAGCCATTGGATTATTATCGATTGTTTGCATGAAAACAAATCCAATTTGTATGACATTACGAATGTGTTTCTTATCACAATCAATTTTAATTAAGTTATATATCATATTATGACCTGTTGGATGGATTTCTAGTTATTACCGTGTTGTTCTTTTTGATATATCTTGGTGAATGACAAGAATTAAATGAAACGTACAATAACCGAGAAGATACATTATTAACAATTATTTGTGTATATATTTTTCATTTTACAAATTCCGTACTTTATGACATATATAAATATATCAGTATGTGAGTAAATGATGTAAATTATATCTTGGTACATGTAATAATAATTTGTTTTTTATGTTTTAAACATATTTTTTTCATAGTTTGAATGTTAAAAATTTAAAAATATAAAAATCAACGCATATTTTATATATCATCATTAAAAATAATAATTTATTTCTATCTACTGAAGAAGACCTCTACTTAAATGAAGAAGACCTCTACTAAAATTTTACAATTCCAGTGATTCAATGACATTTTCATACATTCTATACAAACGAATTTTCTTATATCTCTGCTTCATTTATCCATAGATTTATTATATAAAATATATAAAAATGGGTTTATATAGTATCATCCAAATGTAACGCCTAGATTTATGTTTTATTAAAAAAAAAGAAACTATACAAATGTTTCCCTATACACCACTCTATCTATACACATATTTTATTAAAAAAAAACACACAAATCTAGGTGTCATATTCGGATGACCCTCTATTATATATAAATAATGAAAAGATCATTATATAAAATGTTCTCAAATATTTTTAATGTAAAGAAAACAGCAAAAAATTCTGTTGTGATATTTTTTATTGTTACAGATTTATCTATCTCTATTTCAAAATGTTACCTCTAATCCACCATTTTGAAGATATATCGATATCTCTTAAATAATTTATTTGAAATTCGTACTCAAAATTCTTATTTTAAATTGTTTACCTTGTAAAACAATGTCAGAAGTCTCGATTATTCATGTCAATTATATTGAAATATACCTTTATTGTTTTTTACTACGTTACATACTAAAACATAATTCATTTCGCCGTAGACTGTTATTAATAATAAATATGAATTATTAAGAGTGTTAATTACTTGTCAGTATTAAAATATCATATATGCAAGTTGACAACCATTCAATGTTATTTTTCTCTTGTTAACATCAATGCTTGTCACTTTAATAAACCTTGTTTGCTACTTGTTTTCATGTTATTGTTACTTGTAAAGTAATTAATAAATAAACAATTTATACATATTATTTTAACATTATTTGTAAGGTTAAACTCAGTACTCGGATAATTATCCATTATGTGTTATACTTAAACCAATTAATTTAAAATTGAAATCTGGTTAAGATTTTTCTCTGTTTCAAAAGTTTTCACATTTTTAATATAATTCAAATTTATTAATATTTATTTCATATTATCTACAAGTTTATATATATATATTAGGTTGGCAAATATCTCCCTTCCGCCTTCTGGTCTTTTGAATTTCGCAGCTATGTACAAAAAAAAAAAAAAAGCGGAAGGGAGATACTTGCCAACCTAATATATATATAATTATCATCAAAGAAGCCTATCTTATTCCACTGCTGGGAAAAAACCTCATCGAATATCATTGGATCTTCTTAAATGTTCTTATATTATTTCTTACCCATGGATAATTTCATTCATCCCTCACCTTCATAATATAGATTTTTCCAATAAGTATGTCTGAACTTTGTCTGTTGATGGCAGGCATATTTGAATTTTTTTAAGCTCATTTTGACATCTCAAATATTTTATTTCATCCACTTATTCTAAACTTTAGCTCTCTATCTGTATATTTTCTTCTTCTAGATATCTATTTAACAATTATTTTAATTTTTTTGTTATTTATTTTTAATCCAACTCACGCATATGTATATGTATATATATATATATATATATATATATATATAAATTAATTAAATTTAACAGTGCTACAAAATTTAAAACACGTACGATGAAAATAACTTTTATTCTTACAAGCAAACTAAATTCACTATTAATAATACGAATTATAAACACAATCAATTTTAATGACTTGATCAATCGAGCAAAGACCTTATCTTAACACTCAACATTCAGGTACATATACTATATTTTTCTTGCGAATGAATCATATTTGTAATATAATTTGCTATTTAATTACTTTAGAACAATCGTCCAATTGAGATTAGCAGACCATAAAATATTTTAGCATAGCAATAAGGAAACTGGACATAAAATAATCAAAACCAGTGAATAAAACATAAAAATGTAAAAGTCATTCATTTCATTCCGATAGTCCTTTTAACATAAATGTATATAATAAAATTTGTATATATAAAAATAATCAATTCATTTTAATTCAATTTTATATTACGTTTTTAAATTAGTTTTTTCATAACTCTTATTTTATTCTAATGTTTAATCGTAAAAAATCTTTTTTTATGTCTTATTATGATATGCTGAAAATTTATTTTTAAATAATATTATTGATTATCCTATTAAATTCTTTAATTTTGTTTATTTTGTCTAAACTTCAACGATACATAAATTTTGTCATGTTTTAAATAAATTGTTTAGAAAATGATTGTAAACATGTATTAATCTAAGAAATCAACAATGAAAATCAATTCATTTAGAATTAATTGTAATAAATGAATAGTAGATTTAATACGAAAAAATATTGATCAAGTTAATTTATATGATTCTGGTCATAATAATCAACAGTATAGTGATTAAATTAATAGAAATATTTTGAAAAGATTGAAAAAAAAACTGATGTTATAATTGTCATTGTTCACATTAAAGGGCAAATTAAAAAATGATTCAATCAATAATTCACTCACTGAATACTTTCCAATGTATATAAATAAAGAAACTTCGAATGTTACTGTACATCAATATTATCTAAAGATCATCCTATGTCAAAGAAACATTCCATTCTTCAAATCAACTGATATTCAATCATTTTCTTATTTAATTATCATCATTTATCTACATATATAACTGAGTGTCATCAAGAATAATTTATCTTTGATTATTCTCTATACACACACACACACACATACACACATACACACACACACATATATATATAAATGGATGTGTGTGTATGTACAGAAAATAATCTAATAATTGGCTAATGCATAAACAGCAAAATGAATAAAAAGTGATTATTGAACACTTCATAACATATTGTGATGTTAAGGGTAAAAATTCATTTTTGTTAAAGTAAATTTGTCACAGTTTCTAGACAAACAGCACTTTACCATTGTTAAAAATTACCAATATTTTTTAAAAATAGATTATTTAAATAGTTTAATTTCTTTATAATGCTATAAAGAAATAAATAAAAAAAAATTAAACTATTTTTACACATATAGTAATATTTTCATTTTTTTAAAAAAACTTTAAATGATGAAATCTAAATTAATCACGTGTGGAAAAATTACAAATCAAAAAATCCTTTTTTTATTGATATAACACCATTTTGAAATAAAAGTATTTATAAATTAAAATATAGATAATTAAATTAATTAGACTCAACTATGAAAAAAATTTCTAAATCAATTTTCATATCAAACATAATATTAACATTTATTTTATAAAATGTTTATATAATATTTTATTATACACACACACACACACATATGTATATATATATATATATATATATATATATATATATATATATATATATATATATATATACATATACACTGCCTGAAAGAAATCCACTGATAGATGAACAAAGACTTAAAAAAAATATCGAGATGGATAAATTAAAATTTGAAGTTTTGGGAGAGGTCTTTATTCAGTAGTGGATAAAAAAGGCCGTTGATGATGATGATGGTTATATATTTTACTAATACTCCTCGTCACTCTAACTCTTGTAAAAAACTTAGCATTTCTATTTCTAAATCTTCTTTTTATCACTTCAATGCTAACTCAACACAGATTTTTTTATTAAAATTTCTGTACAACCCCATACCAAAACCCCAACTTGGGGAACTCTTCAACAAGTGATCGAACACAAACTCTCTCATAACAAGCAGTGATTCAATAAATATACCAATATATATATATATATATATATTTATATATATATATATATATATATATTATAATATATATATGTTATGTTACCTATTTAAAAAATATTCCCATTTAATTTTTATGATTTTATTATTTTATCTTTTTTATATTATTAGTTCGTTAAAAATTATAAAATATTAAAAAATTAGTGTTCTTTTTTTAAAAAAATTAAAATCAATAACTTTGATCAGTGAAAATTATTTTGAGAAATTAGACTTCTTAGTTTTTATTCAACACTAATATTATGAAGAGTATTAATCATAAATTTGAACGTGTAGTGAAAACAAACTCCGTTTTAAATAAAAATAATATCAAAATCGTTACACACACACATATATAAACGAAGTAAATTGAATAACGTAATATTCGACAAGACCATAAAATATTTTTATATTAACCGCGAGGTTATAGGTGCCAAACAATTGCATATACTTTTATTGTTAAACTTCTGACCTCGAAAATATTCAAGACGTCTCGATTTGACAAATGCATACATTTTGACTTCTCGCTATTAATATTTCTACGTTCTACAATTATTGATTTTTCAATTATAAATCACACCAGCAACTCATCATCTAGCGACGCATGGTGCCTCGCCGGCGAGGCGTGCCTTACAGTTTGAAAAATGCTAATCTATAACACAATATTTGATTGAAGTTGAAATGATAAATAACTTTCGACTGAAAACATTGGACCCGTCTCCGTTTATATCATATGCAGTACATAAATAAATTATTATTTTATACGCATCGATGTGTAATACAATTTAATGTGAGATTATATTTTAAACATTCGTATGTAATCTTTAGTTGAACATTAAAAAAAAACAACACTCATTTTAATCGAAAAAGATTTTTTTAAATTATATTATATATATTTATAATTTAAAAATCTTTTATGTGTGTGTGTATGTGCGTATATATATATATATATATATATATATATATATATATATATATATATATATATATGTATGTGTGTGTGTGTGTGTGTGTGTGTGTGTGTGTGTGTGTTTGTATCACATGTTTAAGATAAATAAATCTAATAACAAAAAATTCCTTTCTTAACAAAATTATTATAAATATTTAATTCTTTAATACTTTTTGCTAAATAAATTACTATTAAACTAGTGATATCAATATTTTTTTATAAAAATTAATCGTTTTTTTATAAAAATATGAATGATTAACGAGCATAATATATTTTATTTCATTTAAAATTAAACAACAATGTGTGTAAATGATTAAATCCTTAATTACCTAACGACTTCTTTTGTGAAAGAATTAATAATGAAATAATTGTATTAATTAAAAAAATCTCTACTTGTATATGGTCATCCAAATGTGTTTTATTAAAAAGAAACTATACACATGTTTCTTTTTAATAAAACACAAATCTAGGCGTCACATTTGGATGACTCTACACAAACTATTTCTTTATTTAAATTATTGAATTCGTCTGTAAAAATTCGAAGATTAATTTTCATTTCTTTCATTAATATTAAAATTTCCTAATTAAACGTCTTAAATGTTACTTTAATAAATGAGACTAGTCAAAAATTAATATTATTAAATATGTAAGATAAGCTAATATTTATAAGGACATCCAATTAACAAATATACATACCTATTTTAATAATAAATTCTTGCTACATTTGCTGTAATCTCAATTCCATTTATTTAAATTCAGAGTAAAATAAATTAATTCTCACTCCTAACAATAGTTTCCGGCAGCTGCAGATTATTTTTTATTCTTCATTTACTTGTTATTTTGCTGCTGTCACTTTTAGCATGCAATCTATTATTTATGGTGGAGTTAAATCGAAATACTTACATGGTATATCTATATATATATATATATAACGATTACTCTATTAATTAATGACTTTTAATTTTATTATTTCAACGTTTTTTTTATTGCTTCAAAATACAAGATTAGATTAAGCATCTAATAGTTCTTTCATAAATTTAATTTAATCCAATGAACTTTGTTTATAAATTTATTATTATTCATTTGATCATAATTTATTTTATATTCCTCTTATGAAATATTTAATTATTAAAAAAATATAGTTATTATAAATATGTAATAAAGGCTATATACACAAAAATTAATCAAGAATATAAAAATAATAATTCCTTAGAAACTTGTGAACAGCTAATGACTGCAAGAAAAATTAAAATATATATTTAGACATATTTAATTTTTGTTAACTTGAATAACAGTTTAAAAATGGATATTTTTTCAGTTAATTTGAACAATATTTTATTGATCATACTTTAATAAAGAAATTTTCCCTTTTCTCTACCATAATTCAGTAATTATTTTTTTAAGTGTAGTTGGACAAAGTTTATTCATTTTTTTCTCATATATAAGTAAAAAATTGACTAAAATGATGAATTAATAATAAAACTTAATAATTTTCTTCCTAAAACTCTTTGGTTATATAAGTGATCAAAATGTGATTAAAGGATAGTAAAAAATAGTAAGTGATTGTAAATTTACATCTAAACCCTTAAGTCTCATTCGGGCCATCTTATATAATATTCATTTTTAGAAGATATAATAAACTCCAGAAATTCATTTAATATCATTATTGCAACTTAAATCACTGATATTCAATATGAAGGAATCAAAGATCTGTATCCAAAGTCACTTTACCATATTTAACACCAATGAATTTTCACCCCCATTATCATAATATGCTATAAAGTGTTCAGTTATCATTTATTATTCACTTTGTTGTTTATAATAACAACTGGCTAATGCATAAACAGCAAAATAAACAAAGAGTATTTATTGAACACTTAATAACATATAGTGATGTTGGGGGTGAAAATTCATTAGTGTTAAAGTGAATTTATTACAGTTTTAAAACAAACAGCACTTTATTACAGTTAAAAATAAAATTTAAATATTTAACCAATATCTTTAAAAAAAGATATTATTTAAAAAGTAGAATTTCTTTTTAATAATATTATAAACAAATAAATAAAAAATAATATAACTATTTTTCACATATATATTATAGTAATATTTTTTTTTAAAAAAAACTTTAAATTATGAAATCTAAATTAATTATATGTAAAAAAATTATAAATAAAAAAACCTTTTTTTTACACAAAGCCATCAGGCTCTGACGATGATAGCGTCGCCATCGAAATGCATCAGCTGATATAATTATAAATTATATAATTATAAATAATAAGTGAACAATAAGTGATTACTGAACACTTTAAATTATTGGGGTTGAAATTCATTTGTGTAAAATGAATCAGCCACAGTTCCAAAACAACCTTTTTTTATTAATATAACACCGTTTCGAAATAAAAGTGTTCATAATTTAAAATACAGATGATTAAATTATCGACACTTAACTGTGAAGAAACTTTTCTAAATCAATTTTAATATCAAAGACAAACAAATATTTTTCAAAAATGACTATATAGAAGTAAATGTAAAAAGAATAATAGAAATGTTTATATGCATATTAATAAAGTCTTTTATTTCCAGGTTAAAATAACCGTATTGGATAAAAATGACAGCCCGCCATCTTTCAAAGACATACCGCTCGTTTACTCAGTGTCTGAAGATTTGGGTTTGGGTCAAGCGGTTGCTACCATTCGCGCCGTCGATCCTGACACAATCGGTCAACTGCAGTATACGCTTGTCGACGGTGATGATGGTAAATTCTCGTTGGACGCCACGACGGGCGTGTTGCGCTTGAAAGACACACTCGACCGGGAGACAACTGACGTGTTCGAATTAACTATTCGTGCCAGTGATGGAGTTCAATACACGGATACGATCGTGACAGTTCAGGTGAGTTTACTGTTGATCACCAAGATAATTATATATTTGAAATATTTGCACGAATATATATATATATATATATATATATATATGTATATATATATATATATATATATATATATATATATATATATATATATATATATATATATATATATATATATATATATATATATATACATATATATATATATATATATGTATATGTATATTTTGAAACAATAACCTCATGTACGAGTACATATGTATAATATCCTTATATAATATAATGTCTGTTTCACAATCTACAATTTTCTCCATTGATTGAACGTCAATATAATTTAATATTCGTTTAGATACGTGGGGCATGTTTATACAATAAAATTACTATAATCAGACTATAAAATATATTAAATATTATCTACGTTTAAATAGTATTTACAAAACATCTACTTAAACTTACTTTTATTTCAATTACTCGTTCATTTAAATATCTAGACTATATATTTATAACTTCTGATTGTTTTCGTTCTGCGTTTTATTTAAATGATAAAGTGAGTGTGTATATATATATATATATATATATATATATATATATATATATATATATATATATAAAATGTTAAAGAAAAATATAGTATTTCTCAGCATTTAAAAATAGTCTATCTAGATATAAATTTTATTTTATTATTATATACTTTTAGATAGGTTTTACTAAAATTAAAAATATTTCAAAAATATTAGAGGTCTTAACTAGATATTAAATTTTTTTCTAAATCAGAGATTTCAACTTGTGAGTTTATTGTATGATTTGTTTAAGAAATGCACAATTACATATACATAAATATATATATATATATATATATATATATATATATATATATATCACATACCCACACACACACTTCAATATATTTTATAACTACTGTAATTTTTTGTTGTTACAATATCGTTAGCTATTTTTTAATATTATAAATTATGTCTTTACTTAGATGTTTTTTAAACGTGATAAAACTTTCGATAGGAATTCAATTAAAAGTTCAATTAGGCTTAAAGACACCTATATTTATCTATTCGTACACAGTTTATATATATATATATATATATATATATATATATATATATAGATTTAATTAATTTATTACTTTTAATAGCTCTTTGAAATAAACAGTTAACTCTGCGACATATTGAACTCTTATTATCATCTATATATTGAAAGTATTTTATTATAAAAGAGCATTTATTTTCAGAATAATTTCTAATTTGTACAAAAAAAATCCTTAAAACAAATTACCGAGCTATTTTGCAAATCATTTCACTAAAATTAAATTCAATTCGTTTTGCTATTACACACACACACACACACACACACGGGTTGTAAACATATATATATATATATATATATATATATATATATATATATATGTATATTGAAATCAACATTTTTTTACAAAATCTGATTTCTGTAATTTTATAATGCCATGCTATAGTGATTACTTCCATTAAAATGAGAATCATCTTGTAAGTGAATAAAGTGATTACAATAAATAATTATTGGATACTTTTACAATATCTTATAATGTTGGAATGATAATTTATTTATAAAAAATAAAATCTGATTTTATAATACATCTCTCTAATGATGACGACAAGATTTGACATCTGCATTAGCAAATAGAGTGAATAATAAGTGATTACTGAATACTTTTATAAAGTCGTGTGGGAATAATATGACTAATTAATTTGTTTTATATTTAATATATTGTATGAGTACTTTTATTAAAAATATTTCATACAATAAGAAATTAAAAATCAGCAATTTTCGATACATGTCATTCATTTTAATTTTAATGTATATAAATATTTTACAGTAAATTGCTTTTAAATTTAATTTTCTAATTTTAAACAATTTTATTTTTTTCATTGACTATATATATATATATATATTGTTTTATTAATCAGATAATATCTATTAATTTTATATAATATAGTAATAATTCAATGAAATATCAGATAAATAATATTAGTTAAACATTTTTTGTTAGAAATTTATGTTAAAAGAAGAGTATAAGAAATAAAGATTTTATTACAAAATGTACTAAAAAAATTGATTATATTTGTGGTCAATACAAATATAGAATAATATTGAATTATAGTCAAAATAAGAGACTGGATGTATAAAAATAAAACTCTCCAATGACGCCATCGTTATTAGACAAAACAATAGAAAAACCTGTATTAACAATAGCAGTTCTACAAAAATGATTACATTAATATTCATATTATATATATATATATATATATATATATATATATATATATATATATATATATATATATATATAATATGTATACATATATAATTTACATAATTTATAGTATTATTATTTTTAATCATTTGTATCGATCGTTGAAATGCATTACATTGTTGTTATTAAAACGATAAAAAAAAGAAATAACGTTGAAAACCAATCAATTACACGTTCATAACTTATGCCGCGAAAAAAAAGTATTATAAATTGTATACACAACAAAATTTGAAAATATATTCACGGATAGGTCAATCAATATCTTTGAACCATCGTTATATAGTACAACACGTAATAAAAAGTAAATTAATCCAATTGCCGAATATTAAAATGTACACTAAAAGGATCAAGTCGAACGAAAAGTAATAGTAGTCCAATTAAGTTAAAGCGAGAATTGGACCGCCTGGTCCATACGAAATGGATGTGGACATACATGAACAATAAATTGGTATCGTGTTCATTGATTGGCCGGGCGGCATGGGCATCTTTTTACTACTCCAGATAAAACATGGCCACGGTGATCGTGGCACTTAATCACCGCCGTTTATAAAACGTATAGAATAGAGATAGGCATGCACGGCTGTACACAAATCATTATCGTATTTACATATCACATAACCGACAGGGCATTCCATCATTGCCATTAACCCGCGCTATGACTTATCAAGGCATGCCGTGCCGTTTGCGTTTTATACTTGTGTCAGCGTCAGAGTAGGCTGTGATAGCCTCCTACAAGGTATATCACACTTGAAACGATGTACACATAGACACACACACACACACATTGTATGTGTGTGTGTGTGTATGTACAAACATATATATATATATATATATATATATATATATATATATATATATATATATATATATATATATATATATATGTAATAGAAGTTTCAGTTACAAACAGATGTTTTCAGTCGTTTCATTCCACTATACTTTAATATTTAATCACTTTCGAGTATAATAAATTAAACTGTAATGAGATTATTCTTTCACATTTTTACAAAATATATGTTTTTATAAAGATATTTCACAAGAACGATAACCACTACTACAACAATTAAAACATCCGGTTGATTCTTGTCAATTGTAAAGACTCTTTCAATATGTATCATGTATTTGTTTAAGATCTGTGGCAAATTCACTTTCACGCAAATAAAAAATATTACCACAACATTACAAGGTATTCAAAAGTGTTCAATTAATTATGAATTGTTCGATTTCTTTGTTTATAAACTGATGTGCATTTCGAACACCACAGATATTGAACATTTCTTTTTTATCTTGTGATATTGGAATGATAGTTCATCTGTAATGTTCATTGATACCAGTTCATTTTATATCATAAGTTATGTTCATTTATACCAATTTATTGTTAAATTACTCGTAATTAATAATATAGTAGTTGTAAAAAATATTCAGACAACTTGTATTTTATAATGAAATCATTTTTATCTCTCTAATCATAATTTTTACTCAATTTACATTACTGTGTATTTATTTATTACAATATTAGTTAAGATTATAAATAAGAAAAATAGATAAATAGAATTAAATAATTTCTCTACAGTAACAAAATAAAAAAATATCTTCAAAATTTACCTCAAAAAGTATTCGGCCATTTTATTTAAGTTGTTCAACGTTGTAATATTTTTGAATGCTAAATCGAAAATATTTTACGGATTTTGCATTATTTGTAGAATAATATTCTTCTATCGTAGTTTATGAACTGTGATTAATTGTTACTTATTGGAAATTGAGCTTCGTCTCGTTTTTGTATCTAAAATATATCTCAAGTACTTAATAACATTAATATTTGAAGACTGCTGTCATATATGAAAACATTTGAAAGTTTCATATAATAATCACAACTGTTTTAACATTAAATGTTTGGAATTGTTGTTTCAATAGAAGATTAAAATTTATTTTACTTTTAATATTTTAGCAGTATTATGAAAATGGATCTATATATATATATATATATATATATATATATATATAGGTATATATATATATATATATATATATATATAGGTGTTTTTAAACTTTAAATTTAATCTCTATCAAAAGTTCTATCTAACCTAAAAAACACCTTTATATATATATATATATATATATATATATATATATATATATATATATATATATATATTCAGATTTCTCCTGTCATTACTACATTAATAATATATTTATTTCCAATAACTACAATATTACCTTCAT